>JAUZTA010000019.1:4614774-4626966 GCA_034780835.1 Ctenochaetus striatus | reverse complement strand
CATCTCCGCCCCCCCCCCCCCACACACATGCTTACATGACCTCAACCTCCTCCACAACTCTTGCACCATCTAACCTCCTCTAACTGCCTTCAAAACCACCGTGGGGCCTCAAAGACAAAGGCACACATTTCAGCACGGAACGTTTCGTAGTAACCGGCATCAGAGTTTATACATAGCTGCACTATTAAAAACAAACACACAGTATGCCAACAGAGGCCTGTGACAGCTGGGTAACTCCGGCCAAACAACCAGCACGGAGGACAGGAGGCATGATGGGCATCTTCACTGCAAACTCTGCCCCCCTAATACACACAAATAAACACACAAACACAGAGAGCCTACAAAGGGAGCTCACATGAGAACCAGCATGCACACACATGAACCCCATGCCCTCTTCAGCAGGGTAATTATATAACCGGGGAGGCAGTGGAGCTCTCCTTCAGCACACTTCTATCTTTTATCACATCATTTCATTCCTCTGCTCTTGACCTGCCCTCCGTTCTTCCATCCCTGCATTTCTGTCCTCTTATTCACTGACCGTTTTTCTGTACGTGTACTTTTTTGAATGAGATTTTTTTGTTTTTCTGCCAGCTGATGATATAAATGTGACTGTTAAAGCTTTAACAGAGAGAATGTGGTAATACGCCCTCACGGACCTCCAGGAGGGGGATGATGTCAGCTCCACCTCTCCTCCTTCCTCTCTACGCCACTCCTCCCTCAATGACAACGCTGATGATGACAGAGAAGGAGGAGGAGAATGATCATCCTCATCCTCACCCACTGCTTCCTGCCTTCCTCCCCCCGGTCATGCTGAGTCAGCTCTCACCACCTATCTTCCTCAATCGCTCTCTCTCTCTCTATTTCCTCCCTTAAATCGCTTCTAACCAAAAGTATTTTTCTCCCTTTTCATCTCATGTCTTTCATTCTCAGGGACTGAGGTGGTTTTCACACATACATCTGCTGAAAAGGGTTTCTCTTTCAATGTCAGGTAACAGCAGCAGATGGAGAGCGAGAGAACAAGTCAAGAAGAGATGGAAGGCTACAACAGCTGAAATATCCACACATCTGCATCAACACCGTGATAGAATGAAGTCAATATTAAAAAAAAAAAAACATTAATAAGGAGAATTTCCTTTTAAGTGTAAAAAATTACTGAATGTTCTGACAGCACGGATCCTTTTCTGTGCTGCCTCCACAGCCTGTGTGGCACATGTGGATGGCACATGGATTGGAACATTTAGAAGAAAGAAAAGAACAAGGAGGAGGAGGAGGATGTAGACAAAGCAGATGGGAAAAACAGATGCCAAGTGCTTATGTCCTGTCCTACACCCTGCACTCTTACAAACCATCACCTGCCTCCACAGAGGAGGCAGCAATGCTGAAGCCCTACAGGTAGCTCTGTGTACATTTTGGACGTGAACAAGCACTAAACACAGAGGTGGTCGAGAACATATGCAACAATAAATATTTTCAGTGGATTTAAACCATGAAACAAATTGAGTCTTCCAGAGTGATTAAACTTCTTAAGAATGACATCTCTAAAGCAAATCGGAAACTTACTTTCATAAATCTTCCCACAAATCCTCTGAAAACATCACAGGAAAAGACACTTAAGGACTTGTATAAGTCTCATCACATTTTTGTTCTTTCTTCTTTTCTTCTTGGCTGTACATTGATGGCTTTGTTCCAGGCAGAAACTTTGAGCAGCTTATTCTGCAGTTCCAGTTCTTTTCGGCATGTGGTATCAACCAATCAGGTGCAACCATAAAAGCCAAACGCATTACACACACGCAGCTGTCGGGGAGAAAAGTATGGCACAAAGACAAAGACTTTCTGCAGAGTGTTTCTGCAACAATGTCTAATTTATGTGAGAGTAACTACTGAACTTTGCACACATGCACGACACAGCAAAGACAAGTTTTCAGCACAACATGCATTTCACACTTTCACAGAGGGGTGGCACCCCAGCGCCCTGAACAGACCGCACGTCACTGGCCAATCATCTACCATGTCTTAAACTAGATTCCTGCCGAAATAAATCATCTGACAAAACTGGTCCCAGGTGCAGCATATGGAGTTATTACACCAACGACGAGCCAACATTAAAACCCTGGTGTGGGGGGAGCTGCCAAGCTCTGCAACTCAAGTTTGGTGACATCATCATAGCTTTTGATTTACTGTTAGCATTAAAGTCGACCCTCTGGAATCGTTACACCGCGAGGTAATGGCTCACAAAAAGGCTGTGAACTCAAACCCCAGAACATTTAGAGTTAATAAGCAACGTACAGTATTTAACCTGACCATCTGAAAACAGCACTAGCCTTGTGACACATTGATCTAGTAATGGTGGATAAAAAGCCAAAAGAGGTAATGATAGTAGATAAGACACACCGTGACACTCAAACCTGAGGGGAATGTGACACAAGGTGCCGAATCTAAAGGGTGGGGGGGGGGTGCACACATACATGAGTCCAGGGACAGATGCATGTTGGTTAGCAGAGCTGTCATGCTGATTGATGCCAGCACTCACAGTTACAGTTTCACCAGTTTCGACATGACAGTCTGTAAAACATAAAGGTATGACCTCCACTATATAAACCACATATGGATCAGTGGTGAGTGAGGTTTTACAGCTTTATCCACAATCATTTTCACTTATTCTAAACCTGTAGAACAACACAATCAACTGATGTAATATAAATATGGACAGATATGCAAAGCAGTTACTTGACTTATAGTATTTAAAAGTACTGAGCTAAATGCTGTAGACGCTCATGTTATATACAAGTGAGCAAGATTTACATTTTTACAGCCCATGTCAGTCTTTTTCCAACAACCTGTCCTATCCCCCTCCTTTCTGTTCAGTAACATCCTTCCTTGAAAAAAGCACGCAGCCAGACTGTGCTTCATATTTATGTGCACGTGCATCTGTCTACAAGCACAATGGAGGGTGTCTACTTGGTCTTAAGCAGGATTGTGTGTTTATGTGCGTGTGAGTTTGTGTGTATAATGGATCTGATTCATGGCCAGCTGTAAATGTATGTAATAAAGCTGAGCAGGCCAAGTGATGGAAAACCCCAGGTGTGTGAGATTTGGCAGGAGATGCTGGCATTACAGAGAGGGAGGGAGAGGGAGAGGGAGAGAGAGAGAGGGAGAGGGTTTGGGTGGGGGAGCTGAGTCTGTAAGTGTCTATGAGGGAGATCAGAACAGTAGGTGAGGGAGATTTCAGGGTGTTTGAGATTTGTGTCAGAGACTGTGTGAGGACTGTGTGTGTGAAAATGAAACCGAGCTGCTGTTGGTTGGGTGTGTATAAGGAGGAGTGTTGCATATGTACAGTTCAAGTGCATTGCATGCATGAGTGCTTTTGGCCCCACTCCCAATCAATTATGTAGGTGCAGTGAAAATGGAAACCACTCGACTGAAAGAGAAAAAGACTTATATTCACAAAAACTAAGGCAAAAGTGAAGACATTTTAATCTTCAATATTTAGTCGGTCCAAAGGATGATAAGGATCCGAGGAAGAGGATAATGATGGGGACCTAATGGATGAGGACCGGGTGCAATATGTACGCATCGTCAAACCTGTGACCCATGCTATCAAGAAGAGACTCATTCTTACACTCCGCCATTAGTTGTGAAAGAAGGTAAAAAATTGAGTGAGTTAATGTTATTGAAAAGTAGCTGTGTGAACATCCAGCCTGTATTTTGCCCAGATGTAGGATAAAGACACTTGTAAAACTTAGGAACAAACATGGACTGGATAAAGCTCCCAACTCTTTTAATTACTTAAAACCAGCTTGACTGCAAGCAGAGTCAGAACAAAAGCTTGTTTTGCAGTCGTTGGGAGCCACACACAGAGTGCAGAAGTTTTTTTCCTATGTTTTTTTTTTTTTTTTTAACGAGTTACTGTTGTCTTTAAAGCAGATTTATGACTGTTGAGGAGAGAAGGAGACAAAATCCCTTAAGAATGTTTTCTTTGCTGAAACAGCAAGGGAAGCTGAGATGGAAATAGTAAGGAGGAGGAGTTTCTACAATGATTTGATCCCACATCAGCAGGGATTTATGCGTCTCTCAGTGAAAAGCTTCTAAACTGGATGTTTTACTACACAGTATCAGACACTGCACGTGCGCATACTGTATTTCAATTCAGCTCAGCGGAATATATTATTTTCTAAAAAGACACTCAGACAAGCAGCTACTGAAAATCACAGACATCCTGACATGACTAAACAGAGAAGTTAAGTGCATCCCATGTGTCAGTGCAGGCAGGTCAGAGTCTGAGTAAAAGGTAAGAAGTCTTACCTGGGCAGGTGGCTACTTGTAGCAGAGTGCACACACCTTGGCTCCCATGCAGACGTAAATCAGTCCAATTAGCCTGTTGGTGTTAAGAAAATAATTTAAGCACCACAGAATTTATGACTCTTTGATTCAAAGCATTCATTATGTTTCTGGCTTAATGTTACAAAGTAAATACCAGGTCTAATTGATTTCCTTGTAGAACCTATTAAAGGAATGAAAACATTACAATTGAAGGATTTAATATTCAGTGAATGCAACATAAAGGTAAAAACTTAGTGGTGCAGTAACAAATCCTGATTCAAACAGAATAAACAAATCTGAATGTGTTTCACAATACAAGGTGTGTGTCAGAGAACGACTGTGACAGCTTTGTATGAGCCTAATAAAGCTACAGCTTAAATAAATCTGTCAAACATTAGCGGGTTGTTATCAATCTTACCATCATCAAGGTAAGGTATGGCATCAGCATTTTCCATTCCAACGCAGTCCATCTTGACGGGCTGTGCTGGGGATTTAACCTTTGCCCATTTGTGCCTACAGTAGGTCAGACACTCAGTGAAACATTTCACCTATGGCTTCAGTCGGGCGCAGGTGGTTCTTCAAATGTTGCAAAATAACGCTTGGCCATGTTCCTCACTCTTTCACTGTGAAAAGTAAGGATGAATATTAATCACTTAATCAGGGTTGTCTTTTTTTTATCAAGCAGTAATTCAGCAGAGGATTAACGTCTGACAACACTCATGGATGTGGAAAAGTACTCAGAGAGTACACCCCTCCTGTGCATCTGCGAGGCCAATTAGACAGCAAAACTTGGAGCACAAACTGTGCTGAATCAGCTGTTTTCATTCGCTTTCAAATTCATGTAATTCAACAACATGCACTCAGAGGGCCCAGTCTGCCTTTACAACACTGCACTGGAAGAAATTAGCAGCTGTTCACAAAGCACAGACACAGATTGGGGTTGAGTGCGAATGTGTCGCCATCTACTGGGGAATATCCAATCTCTCAGTTTAGCAATTTATTCAGGTAATATACAGATTACACACTAATACTTACAAGTATCTTATCAGTCATGAGATGCAGTTCTTTTATGTTAATTTGCATAAAAGTCTTAATAATTTATGGATTTCTTAACTAAAATAACTAAAATAAATGTCTATCGTACGGTAGGACACATAGATAAAGAGCAGTTACCACACAACAGATAGTATTTAAAGCCACTGAACACCTGGGAAATGGACAGTAACTGGGGTAACATTTGGGAATAAATCAAATTTACATTTCTGTATGACTGTGTGGAAATATAATGGCAAACATATCAGAAAACTACTCATTAAATACAATTAAACCAAACAAATCAAGTGATTACTTGACTTGTTTGAGGCCTGTGACCGTTTTGAAATGCAAACAGGCCTGTCACTTACATTGGACCCATGAACATCACTGTGTGCTGGTTTTTCATATCAGAAAATGATGGAGCTGCATTTGCCTGATGCCACAATAAAAGAGGCACTGTAAGGGGAGTGTAACATAAAATGTTCATTATATTGCCTGCAGTCACAGTGCCGGCTACATGTTTTATTTCTTCTGAAGCAACATAACAAGCCCGCTGTGGAGCAGCAGGAAATTTATCTCAACCTGAAACACGGGCAACGCTCATTTTTGTCTTTGCCACAAATTTAGCTACGTCCATAAAATTGCTAACAAAATGATTTTAACACTGGAAACGTATTTAAAAGACCAAGCTTGCATATCTACCTGGGCAGAGGCGTTGCTGTTACAATTTCTTTGAAATATAAAGTGAAGGAAATGAATACAAACACGTTACTATTTTGTCGTGAAAGATAACACAAACATCCGCCAACAACATCCGGGCTGCGGTTTTAAACTGTTTTTAAAGCCGTCAACTTTGAAAAATTTATATCACAAATAGTCTTAGTATTTAGCCGAAATATTAATATTTCTCGTTTTGTTCCGTGCTCCCGTACGCTGTCCCCCTAATTAGTTTTATTTCTTACAGCTGTGAGGAACTCCTTGAGTTGCGCTGCATTGTGGGAAAACGTTGTTCGTCAACAGCTCAGTCGTCAGTGAGATTTCTAATTAATAGACATTGACGCTTGTCTCTTTTCCATGCAGTCACGCCGCAGTGTGAAATGTGGATGAAGAATGAGACACAATCATTATGTAATGTGAAACACAGGTGCACTGTGGGTAGCCAGTCACCACCAAAAGTGCAACTTTGCTCACACTTTGCGCTGAGAGCTCAGGTTGACTGAATCAGAGCCCAACCATTGTGCGGTCTAACCAATTAACTGTCCTGGGCTGCCACCCAGTGGCTGAACACCCGAAGTGCAACAGCAACGGCGAGGAGAGGGGTGGAGACAGGGAAAAAAAATTGAAGGGGAGAGAATTCAAACGCTCTTCCTGGAAATAGTAGAGAACCCGCCACAACTTCACCACATGACATTTCAGAAAGAAAATGCGACACTCCTTCCTCCAACACTGGCGAGCCCGCATTTCATTCAACAAGCCGCCGTTCGACCCATAACCAGCAAAATATCACACCCACGCGCTGTATAGCACATGCACGAGCGCGATCCATCGTATTTTCATGCATTTATAAACGTGAAAACGAGATCAACACAAGGCGATTGCGACATCACCAACTCCAGACCTACCTTCCCGTAAACGGGGCTATTCCTTCCTTACCGTAAAAACATGACATCACCAACATCATTTTCGGTTTGAATATTGGTCAGAATAGATCTAACAGCTGACGGCAACAACAAAATCCGAAACTGCTGCAGTATGGAAACTTATCGGCCCTATTCATGTAAAGTTAGTTGTGCAGCCCATTACACTATATACGCATATAGCCTGTTATGTAATGTGATCAAATCGTCTGCCTAAAAACACAATAAAATTGCTGTGTTTTCATACAGATGCACAGTGTTTCTGCTCTGCTTAAGCACTGAGTTTACCAGACTAACAACTGCTTTCTGCAAAATACAAATGATCAGTGGCGGCTCGTATTTTGCCTGCGTCCTCTGATTTATTTCAGAATGAAGATACAGTAGTTCAGGTTGTTTTCAATGGAGTCCGATCGGTTCCCCCCTGTTACAATTAGGTAACGGGCTGTTCAGCCTCACATGTCAGCACGGATCCTTAATAGAGTCATACTGTGCGTTATGCTTACCTTTTATGTGCAATCCAAAATGTGCTGGGGAGGTGCCGTGCTGACTCTCGTTGTTAAAATTAGTGTAAATGTGGAAAAAAAAAAATTTTTGCAAAGCAGTCCATCTTCTTTTTCACAGCCACGGATGACGCACCCCCCCCAAAAGCCCTCTCCCAAAAAACATGAAACCCCATTGAACATCCATAACGCGTTTAGGTGCAAACGTCGACACGGGCAGCACTGTACACGCAGATAGATCACAAGGCACGCTGAGAAAATGTGGATGTGTTCGCCCATGGGCAAGGCATGACGGATAGACCCATCACTGATCTTGCATCTCTGCACAGTCATATCGCCTTTCTAAATGATTGCACAGCTCGTTTCCTCCTCTGAAGACCATCTGGTAAAAAAATCGCCAGCTCCTGTAGCCTCCAAGGCAGCGGGGATTGCAATGGGCACGGAATCCCTAATCATCCAAAAACACAACTGATATCCATTTCCTAGAGAGGAATAGTCCACCGCGATCAGAGCAGGCAGTCCATAAAGAAACTGCGCAGTTTTTATTCCATTGAAACGGAGATTCTTTCCCTTCTGTCCCCGTTGAAAGGCTCTTTCCCTTCCTCCTCCCTCCCTCCCTCCTCTCCTTTTCTCTCTCTCCTTCTCTCTCTTCCCTCATGCAGGTTTATTTTCGGTGGAAGAGTCTTGGACATTAACTGCCCCGCCTCCATAGTCACTGGCAAACACACTGTACAACTTGCCAAAATTCCATTATTAACTGCCATTCAATGGAGAACAACTGGACTCCAGGTTTTCCCAATATAAGTATTTGGTTCAAGAGTCGAACTCTCGGTAGGAGGTGGTTACTAATGGGCCCAAGAGCCACTTGAGGAATCAAAAGTTATGCTTTGGTGATGTCTGTTATTTCGGTCAGGTCCCTGTCATTTCTAAAGAAACTGAAAACAAGGACAAGAAAATGTTGGTGAGGCAAAATGAAAGCAAAAGGTGAACTGATCAAGGCCAGCAGCTCCAGAACAGAGTTGACTCCCCAGGGTGCTTCAGGTGTTGTCAAGGGGTCCCGAGCAAATTGTGGAGTGATTACATTTTACACTTTAACCTGATAAGACATTTCCACATGCTGTGTTCTAATGGCAAACATTTTCAAAAAAGGCTCTACGGATCAGCAGAGTTTTCATAGGTTCTTACAACATGAAAAAGTTTGGATTCCCTTATCAAAGATTCTTCATGAATGTGTATATTTCTTCAACAGGTAGGCATATTAGCACCAGCTGTTAAACAGTTTCAGAATGGATAAGCTGATGGAAATAGTTGGTTTCCAATGCCCTCAGGAAATTAATTTTTTAAGGTAGTATTAGAAAAAATTCAGCTCTATAAGTCGTCATTCACTGTTTGAATACAGGGACGTCCTCTCATAGAATGAGAAACACTTAAAATTTGCTGTTTTTTAAAAGCATAGCAAAAATAAATCTTGTAATTCTGTTCTAAAATATACATGAATCAAATTCACATATTAGCCAGGAAGGTTAATAAGAATTATGATAAATACGCCTTAAATGTTTCCACACCACATTCAAATTCTAGTTCATTTCAGCTGAAGCTTTTATCCATAAAAACGCCACCCAAGTCTGATATTTTTGTTACAACCAGGCCTGAGAATAAGCCAATTTGAATTTGAATTCAGCATGTTGCTATGAGTGCCCCCCTCCATCTCCCACCCAACCAGAGACCACCAGTGTA
Source organism: Ctenochaetus striatus (assembly GCA_034780835.1). NCBI lineage: Eukaryota > Metazoa > Chordata > Actinopteri > Acanthuriformes > Acanthuridae > Ctenochaetus > Ctenochaetus striatus. The sequence continues at coordinate 4,617,737 of JAUZTA010000019.1, read as the reverse complement.
CACACACACACACACACATACACACACACACGAACACAGACCTGGGTCTGATAAAGAGGCTCTTAAACCCTGAGGAAGTCTGTGTTCAGTCTTTCAGGGGGACAATCCTTACGTCTGAATACAACCTTGAACTCAGGCGCCCCCCCCTCTCTGGATCCCCTCTCTCATTACTGGACCATTCTTCCTCCCGGCTCACTTTCTCCAGGGTCCTTCTCTTGTTTTTCTCTCCCTCCCTTTTCAGGAGTTTGTGCTGAGTTCTTTGCAGTGGGGAAGTCCAGGCCTTCTCTCTCACAACGCTGACCGACTCCAAACGTCTCGTCTGCGAAGCTTCATTAGAATTCATTTGTTTGAATAGGTTCATTTCTCCTTCAGTCGCTCCCTCCCTCTGTCCTCTTTTTCAGCTTGGGGGAAATGTGTATTAGCATAAAAATAAACTTTACCTCACCTTGATTAACCGCATTGTTTGAATGTGTGCCTGCATGTGTGGTGTTTCCTAAAGTGTGAAAGTTTCTGTGTATCTCAATGTGCCAAATCAAGGATGAATCTAATTTACACAAAATAAAATGTTTAATATTTGGTTTGAATTGTAAAACTACCAGTTTTACCTGGTTACTTAACTGATTAGTTTTTCAATAAATTCAAGAAGTTGAGAAATGTGGGATTCATTAAAATATTGGAAATGCATTTCTTAACTAAAGCCCTGAAGATGGAATTTGACACTTATTTTGCACATATTTTTCACACTGTTACAGACATGCCTTGTCAATTTTGTTTTGTTCACACAAAACAGATGACAACGAACAACATCTTACCAGAACACCAAGGGATTCAATAAGCAGACCAGACACTTACAGGACCAACAGACAGTCACTTGATCCAGATGTTACAAAGAAGCAAGTTTTCCAGTGAAACACAACAGTTCACAGTGAGGGACTATTCCCTGTGAATGTGTGTGTGGGTGTTGGTGTGTAAATGTCTTGTTTGAGCAGGGCAAAAGGGGGTCAGCATGGAAAGACTGATACATGTCTGTAAAGAGGAATGAATAATCGTTCAGCTGACAGCAAACGAAGGAGACAAATAAGAAAGAGAGGAGAAAGGGACTTTACCAGCATTGAGTCAGACCGACTTCAAAGAGTCAAAGAATGACTAAACCTTTTTATTGAGTCCCAGGTGTTGAAACCTTTTGTTACAAAATACACCTAAGAATTAAGACACTGCTAGCATTTATTTACAGTGAAACGTAGCTTTGTAGTCTTTGAAATATAAGGAGCACAAATTAAGATAGAAAATAATTTAACAAATAGCATATTAGGTCATGCACAGCTAAAATAAAAAACAAATTAAAACTGTGAGTAAAGACAAGGTATAACAGAAAATATATGTGTGTTTGTGCCCGTACGTGTGTGTGTTAAGCCATTCAGTTGTCCAAGCTCATCAGAAGAGCGGTACCTCTCTTGATCCAGTGGTCTGGAGTCACAGCTCCGGATTTGAGCTCTACACTGACCACAAAAGACGCTCGGCCTGCTCGACCTGAACGCACCGGGAAGTAGTAACATGGACACAGGTACATACCTACACACACACACACAAACACACACACATAAAAGCATGCACACATAAAACAAACACAAGCAGAAACAAGAGACACAGACACAGTTGAGACAGTGAAATCACCAGGCGTGTGATCACAAACTGCATACAAACAGGTTGCCAAAACAAGAAATCAAAGATACAAAAAAACACAAGAAAAAAACACAAAAAGAGAGAATAAATAGACAGTAGGTGGGGATAGAGAAATAAAATCCCCGACAAAAAGTTACAAACAACTCACTCTTGGCCGTTTTCTTGCGGTTTTCCACAGGTTTGAAGTGGATGGTTGGAATAGGACAGACCATCTGCATGGGTTCTGCTTCCACCAGACAGGAGTTCTTCATATCCCAACCAGCCCCCTCCAGGTACAAGCCTCGGACAAATACTCCATCCTGGAGGTGAGAGACACATGTTTCTACTCAGTGTTAAATTTATTCAGAGGCAAAAAGAATGAGCAGAGTGGCTCAGAAAAGTGATAAGCGCATGAAAATGTTTATCAAAATAAAAATGTGTGTATAGAAGGTCACCTTGGGTGGGTAAAGGAGGTTACTGTCATCTACAGCAGACACTATAAACTCCCAAGACAGCGTGTCCACTGATATCTGCAAGAACAGTTTTATGCAAAGTTAATTGCTGTTATCATCACTGGACCAAATCCATTTATTGCAATAAGTTAACATAAGAACAGTCTTTTGAAATAGACAGTATAACTGACAAATATGAGCGCTTATGCAGTAAATTGCTCAAGTTTTCCTGAAGTCTTGCACAAAGTGTATTGGCTGGTGTGTGTTGGCTGCAAGTTGAGCGGCTGAGATTGATGTATTGAATCACATGTGTGCTGTGAGAATTAAAGAGAACTTAACTGAGAGTGAAAGTTGTGAAAATTGAGTTGTAGCTGTTAACTAAAAACTAAAGTAACTTAACTAAAAAATATAGTGGATTAGCAAAAAAAAAAAATATTTGGCCATCAATCACAAGCAAGAAAACACTGCTCTTGTAGGATTTCATTACATAGCTGTCCTTGCACATACAAGCATGCAGTAACGTGAACTCTCACATTGTGCTGTCGAGCAGCAGTCTGCAACACAGCGGTGAGGAAACCGTTCGGAAAGGTGAAGCCTGACAGCCAGAACAAGGTGGGTGGCTGCGTTGTCTCTGCCCAGTGTGCAAACTGAGTAACTCGTTGGCACAGATCCCTGGTCCATGCTGCCAGGGGCTTCAGTGAGGGGTACGCCTTACAGAGAGTGAGAGACATGCCATACTCAGTCTTTTCATGCCTCCAGCTGTTAGCAGGTATTTCAAATAGGAGAGAGAGAGAGAGAGAGAGAGAGAGACAGAGAGACAGAGAGACAGAGAGACAGAGAGACAGATAG
>JAUZTA010000019.1:4563391-4573904 GCA_034780835.1 Ctenochaetus striatus | reverse complement strand
TGTTTTTGAAAACCACTTTTTTTTTTCAAAATAGGGGGACAAAAACATAAAACGTGAACACAGAACTGACCTACATAGTCACACATAGACCATTCAAAGAACCAACCTGTGAAGACATGTTGACAGTGAGGGCAGTCCACTTCTTATCTAATCCCTGTAGGACGCTCTGTGCCACTGAGGTTTTGCCAGTGCCCACTGGCCCAGTGAGCAGCACTGGATACTGGGCAAACACCAGAGCCTTAACCAGAAAGTTGTACCGAACTGTGTCCACTGTAGGAACCATAATCTTATAGAAAGGAGCACTGCAGGAGAGAACAAGGGCAGAGATATAGATCATCTTAAAAGTTCAGTCACTCAGCCTGCTGCAATGGATAAGACATCAACACACGCACGCACACACACACACACACACATACACACCCAAATATGCGCACAACAGTTGATGTAAGGGATACTTAAGACATCCTGGTTACTTACTCAGCATTGTAGCGCCATCCCTTTGGCAGCTTATCCTCAAAAGAAGCCCAGGTTTTGTTCTTGGTGTCCACATAATACTCATAGACTTGGTCCTGAAAGAGGTTTTCATATAAAAGGTTCAGATGATGTTGGTGGCTACTAAAACAGATTAATTCTGTTTGCACATGACAATGGGGAGCACAGTCTTATCTCCTATTATATATCATTGTGTCTGCTGTGCATTTAAAGTTCTTACATAAATCCAACCAAGACTTACAACTGTAAAACAAATGAAACATTTTATTTATATGATTCAGGTAATGATTGTAGGCAAAAAGTATTTGTCTTTTACAACACAGTTTGTCACAAAATAGGACTCACTTTTAAACTTACACAATATTAGGCTTATTTTTCATTACCATCTTTTTTGAGAGTCCCATTAGACTGACTTGTGTCACCAGTTTGTAAACAAATATGCTTCATAAAAGACCTTGATGGGGAAGGTGCCCTCAATCTCTCGTAGGAAGGTGTCTATTCTTTTGCGTCCATCCTCGTCAACAGAGGCACAGATGGACCAGATAAGGCTGAAGATGAACCAGAGCTCCACCATCCTTCCCAAGTTTTCTGTGTCAGAAGTATTCACCTGCAGATAGTGAGAGAATTCACATCACATTACATTCACAAAAAGAATACTTAACAGATGATGTCAGTTTTTGTTTTGAGATTTACTTTCTTAGTTTGAGTCAGATAACTTTTTGTTGGTCACAAGCCTTGAGGAGGTAAAATCAAATACCATTAAGGGTTAACATTTAAAGTGCGCTGGAATTGCATGCCCAAGGGTGGGATTACAGTGTGCAGCAAAAGTTGCAAATTACAATCCTACTTCTACTTCATACCCCATTGCTGGACGTGGCCAGGGAGTCATAGAGACGGCATAGAGAGGTCACTCCATTGAGCTCAGTGATGGGAATCAGCTCCCTGCAGTTGCTCTTCTTATAGTTCAGTGTGCTCTCTATGTATTTCTCAAACAGATGCTTTAAATGGTCCACTTCAGCCTGTTAAGAAATTAAGCAATTGAGAGATCAAAGGGTGGTGAAGGAAGAGAGAGGATATCAGAAAAAGAGGTAATAAACTGGGCAATATTCATGAAGGTTTTCTATGTTCCTCTAATAAATGTGTTAATAAAAATAAAGAGATGTTAAAAAGTAATTATGAGTTAGTGCATTGTACCTTTGGTCGCTTGTCCAGCCAAGACTGAACAAAAGGCTTCCATCCCAGGTCAGTGTAATCATTGTAGACCATCCCACAGCGGGACACTGTAGCTGGAGAGGCCATCGCCAGGTTCTCCACCTCAAACAGCAGAGACACCTATGACAAACAGAGTTTTTCTGTTGTGATTGTTTTTTTCTGTACATAACTGACTACAACACATAAGGTATATCATTTGATTTTGTTTTATTAGTTTATTTATTTGGGACCACAAAACATTATTTATTTCATCAGATTATTAAACTGACTGCTGATGAATTTGGATTCTGAATGCCGTTTAAAAAAATGAATTATACCTGCTGGATGAATATACATAATCACCATAAATTCAATACCACACACAATGTGCACCAATTTCTACACTGTAAGGTTTTTTCTGGCTCAGTGTCACACTTTCTATTAAATGACACTTTAATACTTATATAATAGAGCCATCGTTGATGTATTTATGTTTTTTTGTTAAGTATAATGCACATGAGTCACGTTTCCAGCTCTGTCCTCACCTGCTCAGGCAAGGAGATTCTCTCTCCATTGATAAGTGTGAGCACTTTGTTGTCATCCATAACAGAGTTCATACTCTCTATCCACAGAGTGTCAACAGGCCCGTCAAACACAATCCACTTCTCATCTGATTTCTCATCTGAAGAATGGAGAGAAGATGCAGTGTGAAACAAAAAAGGCAAAGATACAATATATATTTAAGCTGACAGTAGGGTTAGTTCTCAATGCAATTCTTATCAGTCAACATTTTTTTATTCTTAATTCTAGGAATTAATTGACTAATTCAGTGCAGTAAAGGATCTCAGACTTCTTCTGTGCAAACAAATGGCTTTTGATCTCATTTTTTTTTGCAGAAGTTTTTCAAATCAATGTTAGTGAGCACTTCTCCTTTTGCCAAACAAACATTCACCTAACAGGCATGACATGTCAAGACAGCATGATGTTTTACAAGTGTGTGAGCCTTGCTCATACTGGAACCATTCTAGGCCAAGACTTAATATGACATGTCTGGTCAGTATGCAAGCCATATGCATGCAAGAACTGGAATGTTTTCAGGCACCGTCAAACAAGAGATTTGGTACTGAAGTGAAAATTCTGTTAAAGGGAAACTACAATACCTATTTAGCATGTACAGCAACACTTGTTTTCAGTACCTGCGCAGGCTAATCTCATAACAGATGACAGCACTCCGTCAGTCCATTCATTGGAGGAAAGGTCATTTTCTCCATACAGCTCCCCCAGACTCATGGCCTTGGGGTTCAGAGGATACTCCTGTTGTACCACAGTGACCAAGACATAAAAGAGAAGGTGATCAAAAAAAAAAAAAAAAGGATTACAATTGCAAATCATAATAACCAAAGACTGTTTGTCAAGAATAAGTTTACGTCTTAAGGGTTAAGATCACAGACATATATGCTGAGAGCTGAGAATTCAAACAATAAATACATTTTTTTCTGTGGCAGATCTCCTTTGTTAGATTGTGCAATCAGACTATCTGGAAAATACTGCAAGAGGTGAGACTCCAGGACACTCCTAAAAATCAGTTCCAGTGACTAAATGACAGTGTGTTGTATTCCATCAACACCCACCTGGATCATCTGAAAGTCAGGCTCTCCCCTGTGATGCAGGGCAGTGAGGGCAGCCTGCAGAATCCTCCAGGTGACACTCTTAGCGCTGCCTGTCTTGCCGACCAGCATGGTGGAGTGTCGAGAGTTTTTGGTCTCATAAAGTTGAATGACTTTGGTCATGGTAAAAGAGGTCACCTGCAAACCGCTCTGACGAAGCTCCACTTCTATTGCCTCCTTCAACTGCAACAAAATGACAGCCAAAGATAAAAGTTAAGACCCCCCCCCTAGAGCCTCTACACAAAGTGGAAAGACATTTCTTAGGTGGAAATGAGTAATTTTTCCAAATGTATCTGTATCCCAAAACCTGCAATCTACTCTTCACAGTTTGGACAGACAAGGAGCAGAGCAGATATGGAAAAAGCAACATCAAAGCTGTGTTTACTATTCAGCCTGCATTTGTTTGCTTTGCCTGAGCTTTGCACATGATGATGCATATCTGAAAAATTACACAACTGAGCAAAGCATTCAAGTTTCAGTATCAGTGAGAAAAGGGTATTTTTTTTCAACAAATATACCACCCCCTATTACAATAAGGGCTGTTTATGCATATATATTAGTATTATGATGAATATTAAGAGGAGCTGGAAGCTCTCTGGACAGCCTATAGGGGCACATGAACTGCAGTCGAACAGGGATCAGAGATGAAGGAGAACTTCATACAATCTGAGTAACTCTAACAAAACAAAACTAGTATTACAACAAAAGGAGTCCTGATCTTGACTGTAACTCACCTTGCCATAGTCTATAATAGGTGATTCGACAGCAGGGAACAAGTCCTGGATGATCCCACTGAACAGTGGCAGGTCAGTGGAGGTCAGCTTAGCAATGTTCATGTCCTTCATAGCCATTAGCAGGATCTGAAGCAAAAGATACAAATACAAACTCACAATTACACTTCCTCTTGAAGGGAAATGATGAAGACAATACAGTTTGGGTTTACTGCCTGCAATTCCTGTGCAACTCAGAGAGTCTTTTTAGAATAGTTTTTTTTGTCTCATATGTTTACAACACACCCTACTGTACTGTCTAGAATGAGGGCTCAGGATTTTGAACCCATCAGTTACACCTTAAATGCATATGAAATGAATGTTTACAGGGCCACATGAGCAAATGGAATGATTGAACTGAGTAAGACTTGTTTTCAAGGTTCTTATGGTAGTTTGGTTGGTTTTACTTGCCTAAAGGGTTCAAATTAGCCATTAGCAAGTTATCCATGACAGAGGGAAAAAGAAACAAAAAGACAGAGAGAAGAAAAAGAGAGACTTACTTCTTCATCAGGGACATTTGGGCAAGAGCGGCGCTTCTTTCCAGCATAGCGAAGCAAAGAGGTGAGTGCACGCAGGCCAAAATCATAGTGATCCTGTTTAGACAGCTGCTGCACTGCCAGAGAGTACAGCGTGAACACCTTCTTAGCCAGAAGCTATGAGGACAAAGAAATAGCAAGACAAGTTAGCATAAAAAGTGACAGTAAAGTAAAAACACAAAGGAGGATAGAGGGGAACAGATGAATGTCATCTTAAACAGGATTAAAAATTTGCAGTACAAACCAAAGATGAGCCAGGCTCACTTGGGAGGGCAGTGTGCCAGTAAAGCATGTCAATGAACATAAATCCATCACATCTCTCTGTGGAGCTCAAATACAAGTCTCAAATCCTAAATCTGTTCAACTATACAGCCAGCTTGCATTACAGCAAATTAGAGTAAGGAGAGATAAGCATGTGAAGTATATTTTGCATTTGTCTATCTGGTCGTCATCCTGCAGGGAGACCAGCTTAACGCAGTGTGTGGACATCCACTCAAGCTGTCCCTGCCAGCGATAACTTGTTTTTGGAAAGTTTAGTGTTCCAACTTCGTTTGGCTTTTTTATAACAACACTTGTTTTGTATAAACATCTAATTAAAATGTTATCTACCCTTTATATAAGCAGATTATGAACAAAAAAGTCCCCTACATATTTAACCTGCAACTTCAGAAAGCATAATTTTCAGTTGAAGTCATTTACAGAGCTCTGGGTTTTTAGCTTACAGTTTTACTAGAACTGGTATCTGACACTACTGGTTTACATGAGTTACAGGCAACAAGGTTACACAAAGGAAGGATTTTCGATTCGATACTTGTGTAGATGTAATGCACTGAATTGCTGGTGTTTATATTTGTCAAAAAACTAAATAGAACTTAATATTCCAAAGATGGATATAAAGTAATAATATTTAAATTTTAAAGCATGGGAGAGCGAGAAACAAACATTCCTGTACCTTAATCAGCAATTCATGATAATTCTGAATCCCCTGCGGCAGAAACTGTCTGCGTCCTAGCAATGCCAACCTTACCTGCACTGTTTTCTTCTTCTATCTTTTCCATCTTAATTTTTTTAATTCAGCACACTTCCAGTAAAACATTTCCTTGAGTGGTAGTACCTTGCAGTTGTTGAAGCCCTCTCCAAACAGTATGATCTCAGCGATTAGAGTAGAGTCTGGCACCACCATAGAGATAGGTCTGAACATGGACTTGAGGTTGTCTGGAAGCTCAGTACGGCCAGCATAACCTAGGATAAAAAATTAATAAATAAAAAAACACTTAATGAGTCACTTAGAACAGACTTTCAGAACAGAAGAAATATCAAAACATCCACAGAAAATGTTTCCATGTGCCCAGCAGTCCTCTTTTTCTCTGACTACATGCTCACTGCAATTCCAGTGTTTACGTTTTAAACCTACAGCTACACAACCATGCAGTGGGTTCACTGGCACATTAGTAATAACTTACCAGGATTCATGGTTATAAAAATACCACAGGACCAGACCAGACGTATGTGCTGTCCATCAAAATGGAACATGGATTGTCCTGCTGAGAGGGCAGACAAGATGGAGAGGATCTGCTGGGCCACCACCGACAACACCTCGATGTTGATACGGTTGAACTCATCGAAGCACCCCCATGCTCCCGTCTGTTCAGTTTGGACACAAAAAAATACAAAAAAGAAAGTTCAAGTTATAAAGTTCAACAAAATGCAGTAAGAAAAATTCCACTTTAAGGAAAATGTGCAATTTTTAAAAAAAAGTTTAGTTACATTTTAAATAGCAAATCATTTGGTCTTTTCTACAACACATAGACTCGTTTATCATTCACTGTTCACACAGTGACAAAACACAAATAGAGAGAAAAGCAACCTACTACTACTTAGCCTGAAGAAAGCTTTATTAAATGAAAAGTTTTTGATCTTTGTTTGTTTGTTGCCCACATACACATACCCACTTGTGTGTCTAGACATAATGAACAGCATATTAAGTTGCATGTCAATAGTCAAAGGTATACAAACTTCCAGCTATACTTTAATCATCATAATCATAGGCTCTTTTCTTTCTTACCTGTGCCAGGCCAGAGTACATGCGTCCCATGGCTTTGTAGTCTAATCCTTCAGAGCAGTTGACTACAATGACATACATGCCTAGAGCTTTGCCTAAGTCCTTCACTGTCTCTGTCTTCCCAGTACCAGCTGGGCCTTTAGGTGAGCCCCCACGGTGTAGATGAAGCGCTGTGGTTAGGGTCATGTAACACCTGAACAGAGACAAGCATGCACATTTAATCAACAGGGAATCATTTTGGTAAATGCATACAAATATGTATTGAAACTATGTGGTGTTACAGTAATACCATACACTGTACTACTTCACAGTATTACTGTATTATTACTGTACAGTAATACAGTAATATAATGTAAAACCAAATAAAATATAAAACAGAATTTTGAAAAAATATATGGAAATAGTACAATAAATTTGTTAGATTTTTATGGTCTCCAATGTAAGCTCATATTTATACACATAAGATAATTACTAATCGAGCTACTGTAACAAGTATATAGCATAATAATTTTTAATAATAATAATAGTAAATTTTTTTTATTCATGTCAAAAAGGGTCAAGGTGTAATCTAGAGATAATACCTAAATAACAATGCTAATGGTATCTGCTTTCAGTTGGCTCATGTAATTTACTTGACATGTAATTAAAGTGGATACTAATCACAGTGCAAAATATCCTCAGTCTCCAAAACAGGGAAATCTTTCAGTTGTTTGATACTCAGTAGCAATGACTAACTAATTAATTAACAGACAGATTGACTGATATGTTGACACGTTGGTTAGTTTATTCACTCATTGATAAATGACTGATTGTGACCTGTCTGTAAGTGGAGTGATGACGAGCCGTCCAGAGTTGCCCAGATACTCATAGCCGTACTTGAAACGTGTGTTTGTCTGTCTGATAATGCAATCATCCACATCCTTTTGGGAGAAAAAAACAAAACATGAAAACAAAGTTTAGAACAGCTTTTCTTGGTCTCGTTCCAACTAATCCTCAGCTCTGACTGTTGCTGCCACGACATTAATAGTGCTGAGTGAGAAATGCCTACAGCCTGGAAAAAATGAGGAAAAAAGAGCAGGTACATGAAATGAATCACTGAAAGCCATTTATCTAAACCCACTTGTTCAATCTCTGTTCAATTTGAGCTTTCTAACTAAATGTCAACTAAATGTCAATTACATATGGATCCCAGTTAATCATATGAATCACAAAAGCTACAAAGAACAGCCACTACAAAATTGAAATTACGGCTTGATAAAATGTATCTTTAGTGCTCTTCCCTCTCCTCCTCACTCTTTCCTCTCTAATGTTTCATACTTGCTCAAAGCATACCTTCTCCCAGTAGAGTCGCAGCTGACTGAGCCACTCAAAGGCATTGATGTCATTGCAGCCTGCCCTAGCCAGCTTATCAATGACATCTCGCGCATGAACCTCCACTGTGACCAGCGCGACAATCTTCAGACGTAGGACTTTGGAGAGGTTGCCACGGATGGTCTCTGAGTAGCCTTGAAGCATGGATACCTAGGAAGTTTAGACAGTGTTAGTACAAGAGCTTTAGATTGAAAAGAAAGCCTGATAATTGCTTAGTTCCCGTTAGGTGCTAAAAAAACTATGCATTTTATTTAAAATAACAAGGCTAATTTAACTGTGGGCTGTAAAAAATACTGAAAATAAAACACATTTCTCACACACAGATTATACAAGAAAAGTGAGCATGCTTAGAATGCTGGGTACAAGCTTTTAGGTTGCTGTATGGAGACACACTGGTGTGTTTAGAAATCATCAAAAAAAAATCCGCTAAAAATGTTTTTATAAAAGTACAATGTACAAGTAAAGTTCAGCTAGAGTTAAAAAGTCAATCAAACCTGTTTCTTCTTCATAGACTTAAGGGAGGACTTATCAGCTCTCTCCTTGCTGGTGATAAGAGATTTGGTGACATCAGTGGTCCACTGGATCTGACTGGCTGTGATCAGCATCTAAAACAGGAAGGGTAAACATTTAAAGAGAACTGACTTCCTTCCATTTAAAGATAAAATAAAAAAACAACTTTGGTTGAACTTGATTTTAGCACTAAAATCTTACTGTGCCAAAAATGTATTATCTAATAACCCCAAAAGTGGAGGAAGATTCTCTCCTTTTTAGGTAAAGCGAAAGTTTTTGTACCTGAAAGCAAATAACACAATGACATGGACTGAGTAAAAAACAGCAATTTTAAGTTAAGCAGGACTTGGATTTGATGAATTCAACAAAAATAATAGCTACAGCACAAAGGCTTTCAACTGGAGAAACCTTTGTGTTGCTTTAAAAAACACCTTAATTTTCATGACTGTCACTGAGAGTAGAAAGCAGGTTGGGTAAAGACAAACGTACCTGTCCAGGCCAATCTCTGACCCACTTGTCTCTCTGTCCTGTCATCTTCTTCAGAGCTACAAGGCAGTTGCTCAGAGAGCTCTTAAGTGTAATGCGCATGGTTTTCTCAACATCACATAGCCAAACCTAAAGATACATGAAACAAAATGTTGCAAACGTAGTCCACTATAACACTCCATACTGTTTTTATAAGCATCAATATTATTATATTACACTCAGACTGATCATCATAACACCTTTTCACTATCACAATGAATATAATCATCTCTGCTGTACCTCCACTGGTCTGTCCAGTTGCACTGAATGGATGAACTCAATAAACTCCCCATCAGCAGAGAACATCCCGCCGGCCTCAGGTTTAGTGCTCTGCTATGAAAGGCAAACAAACATAGTTGAAACTCTCTGTGTGTATTGGCTCATCTTGGTATCATCCTGCATGATCTGAATGCAGTACTGTCAGGTCCAGTTTCTGGGTCAAGGTTTTGAAACCAGCTCATCCTAAAAGTTTGACTTATAACTAGATACATTTATGAGAGGGGAAAATCAAAGTAGCTCAATTTAACCACACTGAAGTAGCCTCAGTTGCCTTTACGGATAATTAATTCCACCTCCGATTTTTAAAACCAAGGAACATCAGTCACTGAGGACAAGGTTCACTTTGAAAATGTGTTCCACAGCACATAGTGTGGATTAATATCACTAAATAAGGTTGGGTGCACCAATGGATAGCAAGTCTAATACTTTTTATTTAAGGGGACTGATGAGTCTAAAAAAGTTATGCACAGTGATAAATTGACCTGCAGTGAAAAACGTGGAATCATTTTACCACAGTAATGGGTGTACTTTGGCTGTCTGGATCATGTTGTTCTACTCAAAATCCTGATCAAACTCTGAACTGATATTCAATTGTAAACTGATTTTATACCTTATTGATACTCTCTAGAGCATATCAAGCAATATTTAGTTGTCAAAGATAAAAAATTCCCCTCACCCCAAAAAATGAAAGTACCTCACATAACAGTTCTCCTACATTTTAGGAGATCAGTTACACATTAGTCTAGCGTTGGCCTCTGAGTGGATGTGTGTTCTAGTGATTGATTTTAAAAGAAGTCCCCTGCCTTTTCAATGCGCAGGCTTTTGATGTTGTCGAAACACTTCTTCAGGTGGGGCTGCATGGCTTCTGGGTTCTGTGACTGCCCGAGGATCTCCAGTACGTCATCATTTGACAGGAAATAAAATCTTGGAAAGATCTGCCTCTTGGTCTCCAGGTACATGTCCAGGGCCTTCTGAATGTCCTCCAGCTTAGCACTCATTTCTAACAGCTTCTCCAGCAAGCCTAAATGACAAAAAAGAGAGGTTTATTGGTGACCTAAAAAATTAATAACATTGGTTTTATTGATAATGATTTTTTTTTAAATATATAAG
>JAUZTA010000019.1:4552434-4562771 GCA_034780835.1 Ctenochaetus striatus | reverse complement strand
GATAATGATTTTTTTTTTAAATATATAAGAAGTCATTTCTACTTAATGAAGACAGGGAAAACTCTGATGCTGTGACTCAAAGTAAAGTTCATATAACAGCATGTTCTTTAGAGAAACAGGAACTATGGTGTCATACCAGGATGGTGTGTTCCCTGCAGGGCATTATTATCCTTGTGGAGTCGGCCCATTACAGTCTTCCAATTTAAACTGATATCTTCAAACTCTCTGCACTCATTAGGTAGCTGCTCCCTGATGTCCTTTCCTTGGAAAATGTTCTATGTGGATAAAAAAAAAAAAAATTAGAAGAATGAGGACTAACTTTCCACTACCACAACTGAGATTGTGATAGTGGGAAAAAGTGAATTGTTTGAGATGCTAAAAAAAGAGATGAAGGTGTAATGAATCAGTAACAGGAGGAAAACAAAAGTAAAAACACCAAAACAAGAGACTTTTTCAGTTGTCTAACGCATAAATGACTGAACAGATCCACTCCTATTTTCATTAATTGGTCAGTTTTTACAGCCAGAACAATGACATACCCTCACATGCTTATACAGAATCTAAAAAATAATCTACAAGTTTCCTTAAAAACAAAGGACCATGACAGATATCAATCATTCCTTATGTGATGAATATTCATTGATTAGAATTAAAAGCCCACAGTGCCGCAATACACGTACGTATATACTTATATATCCCTCACTGAAGAATCATATTAACTGTGTCTCCAGTACCTCCAGATAAATCCACTGACGTTGGACAGTGAGGATCATCTCGATGACTTCAAGCACATGGGACAGCTGGCGTTCCCAGCAGTCCACTTCCTGTTCAAAAGCAACGACAAACCGAGAAGCCTTCATTGTGGACAGAATAGCCTGGTTGTCCTCCAAGGCCTGGAAAACCTCCTCTGTGCCTCTGGGAGAGACAAAGAAAGATTAAACATGACTGATGATAACTCAGAATGGATTACAAGATTAACACACTTTTACAGCACATGAAGACGGTAAAGCATACACTTAAGTTATCGGTGTTTCAGGTGAACCAGCACTGTTTGGTGCAATACAATGTATGTAGTTGCTTTGTTTTTAGCAATCAGTCCCATATTTCTGTGTCAAAATGGCTGTCCCATAACTCAGTTTGGTGACAGCTTTGTAGGCTGTAGTTATAGCTACATATTTTGAATGCATAAAATTGAGGTGAGCAGTATTTTTCCCATTTCCCAATTGTTTTAAACAGTGTTGAGTAGATCCAGTTTGCATACTTGTGCCTTTAAATATGTTTAATTGATTTGATTTTATATGATAAGTTGAATAACTCATTATAGAAAAAAGTTGCATGGATTACTTAAACTTATACATTTGGAGAGTTGTTTAAATAATAACTAAAGTTACATTTGTCTTGCATCTGTCATTTGGCAGCTGTTAGTAAATATAAATATTGTGCTTTATTGTTGCCTCTTTTTTATTTTGTGGCTAATTTCTCAACATCCTTTTTTTAACATTTTGAAAAGTTTCATTTTTGGACCATAACTTTTGTGTCAACGTGTTACTACACCCTCCCTTCATGTTTAACATGGTTAAGTAGCTGATTGTAACATATTCCCCTCTGTTGCATCAGTGGGACTGGCCTTGATGCTAACTAGACTCTGCCTGAGGTCTAACTTGTTTTTCTTTTTTGCAGCAGATGGGCTGGGCCCTCTTTCACCAGCCAGGCTGTCGCTCTGTTCTGCTCATGTCTGTTGACAAACAAACAAACTCTCTTCTTTTACTGACTTTTCCAACAAGGCTGTTAACAGAGAGATCATTCTTAAATCAGTCTCATTCTGTATATGCTCTGTTCTGTATAGTTCTGCCACTGAGGCATTTCATTTATCTGTATACAAACAAAGTCATACTGAGACATCACCAGATGGCAGCATAGGGCTGTGGGATTTAATGTCTGTGGGATCCAGTGACACAGGTAGAAAAGGCACGCAAATGCTTTCTCACCTTAGTCGGTAGTGGCCTTCATCTTTGTAAGGTGTAATGTCCAGAAATGTTTCCTCCCAGGTCTTGGTAATGCCCTCCAGTCCCTTAAATATGTAAAATAAAGAGTGACACGAACAGACAGACCACAACATTAAAAGGTAGCAAAAAAAGTTGACAATTCTACTCTTTTTATTTTTAAGCAAGCTTAATATGACATATCATCATTACTTTTGGATAAATAACTGGAATTGATTAATAACTGGTCTATACTAGAGGAATAGACTGGACCTGTTCTATGGAGAGTTCCTTGCTGGCAGCTCCAGAGATCTCACAGATCTTGTCAACATTTTTGTCCAGTTCCAGAAATATGATCTTCTCCAGTGTGAATTCAGTACTGGATGGATCAAAAGAGCACTGTAGTTCTTCACAGATCTGCTTCCAGTGCCTCAAAGAAAGGTAGAATTGTAAGCATGGTTAGTCTTGTTCCTAAATAATCCGGTCAGTCAGCAGGAGAAACAAATAGTAAGAGAAAATATATGTATATATATATACACATATATTCTTAAATTAACTGAACACTCCCTAATTATATTTCAACCTCAAACATTTTGTCTACAGATTTGGCATGCTTGATACCTTTGATATGCTTGACATGCACTAGACATTCTGGTGTCTGGTGCATGCTTAACCTGCCTAAAAAGTATAAAAAATAGGATATTTGGAGAATGCTTACACATAAATAGAAATATATTTAAGTATGAGAGATGTAACATTGTGCACTGAACTCTGTAAAACAGCATCACTAGCACACTGACGAAAATAAATGACAGCTGGCATTGAGAGAAGAGGAATGGAGGGTGAACTAAAGGGGGAGCAGATAGAGCAGAATTTGTGCCAACTATCATTTGTCACGCTTTTTTTAAATGCTTGCCATCTTTTAAAATATAGATTTTTTTATTAATACCCTCAATAATTACTGCAACATTACAGTTTGTTTGCTGAGAAAGATATGTTTATTTATTTTATTTTGTGTTTTACTTCTTTCTTTTTTATTTGTTTGTTTATGCTGTGAAGCACCGAGGCAAGATAGGATGCTGGTCCTGTGTAATAGGTTTTTCTATACAGACAGTGTAAATGCATTCAGATGTGACACTACTTTCCCAGTGTGAGGTGTAGCAAAAAGCTACAGACACTGATAAGGACAAAAAAGGAGACCTTCGAAAGAGGCAGCCTAACTGAAAGAAACTGGAAGATTAGATTATATTTATGACAGCATTAAGCTGATACTCATATTCCATTGAATCCAACAAATGTGCAAAATGTCCATCATTTTGGTCAAAGCTGCAAAACTCATCTCTGGTACAACAAACTTGTTATGCCTATCATTCATCGCTTCTGGCATTATCTCCACTAAGGCATTAATGAACTACTTCTGTTACAATTCACAGGTATCTTGAGTTTGTTTCCTGTCAGGTTTTGTACACTAGCACTGTTGCAAGACAGCAGTTTTAAGCAGCAGTTTATATACTGAAATGACACATTTAACAACATGTAAATACAAGAGGATACTTTGGTTTTAGTTGCTACCTGGTTCTCATGGCAGTGTTCCTCAGATCAGCAA
This sequence comes from Ctenochaetus striatus, assembly GCA_034780835.1. Taxonomy (NCBI): domain Eukaryota; kingdom Metazoa; phylum Chordata; class Actinopteri; order Acanthuriformes; family Acanthuridae; genus Ctenochaetus; species Ctenochaetus striatus. The sequence continues at coordinate 4,559,183 of JAUZTA010000019.1, read as the reverse complement.
TGAGAGGGATGATCCTTTTGAACTGGTCAATCTTGTTCTTAGAGAAATCCACAATGTCCCACTCCTTATTCTGGAATAGACAAAGATCAAATCCTTACTTCTGTGTAACGTGAACATGAGAAAGCTGCTAAGGGCCTTATTTCTGGGGATACAAGCAACCAATTTTGTGCATCTTAAGGGAAAGCTTGACATTTAGCTGTTGCATAAGGAAGTGTAAGTGTATTAGGCAGAAAATGTGGGAGTGGTGCTAAAGATGGGTCTGCAAACTTTGCATCCATAAAAAGTAAAAAGTGTCATTGTGTGTTCTTCATATAGAGATCATTCCAGATCACATAGTCACAATTAAATGTATTTTTTTGGTATTTATGTACACTTAATTTGTATAACACAAAACCTCAGCTGACAGGTGTAATATACTGTGGCTTCGCTGTGCCCATCACACTGTAACAGGAAGCCAAAATCTGTGGAAAAACTGACCTTTAGCTCTCTCTGGAGTTTGTGGAGTTTTTTGAACATGTCCTGCGCTGTGCTCTCCATGCTCTCCATCTGCAGCGTAGCAAACTGACCATCCTTCCACATGTTCCACTTGGCATTCCATTCCTGTGTGATCTCCCAGACCTGCTGCAGGTGTTCTATGTCCTATACAAAACATACAGACACAAACAAATGTGAATAAAATCTCAATTTTGCATAACCATCAGAAGGAGCTTGTGCACTGTCAATTTCCTATTTGTATTAATTAATTAATATAATTAGGAACTTGTAAAATTCCCCAAAAATGTCTAAAATCTGTTTGTTTCACCACACTTGAGCCAATTCATTGCAAATCTCTCTTTCCTTCTCTGGTTTTATAGTTCACTATGCTGTCTGAATGAACTTCAGGCAAGACAACAGTACGTTAAGGACTAGGACTGTAGTGCAGTGACAGACCTGCTCCAGCATCTTGATATTTTTGGAGGGGGGCTGTTCTATTTTGAAGAAGCCTAGCCCCTGAAGGATGGTGCTCTCTTCTTGCTTTAAAGCCTCCAGTTGGCTGCGATGCTTTGATATTTGCTCTAAGGCCAGCTCGCTGCTCAGTGCACTGTCAAAGGGACCTGGATACACACATGCAAAAATGTAGGGAAAGGCGTACAAATACACAAACATATTAATATGTCCACACAAAAATCACAAAAAGAAGGGAAACACATTTTATATTGACTACTAAACCTTAATCTTAGTCTGAATCTAGGTAGTGTAATATCTGGTTATATCAAGCAGTTGCAAGCAAAGTTGTCTGACTGCTGTGTGGAAATTTTTTAATTTGAAGGATAACAGATATTTGCATTAATTTTACCAAGTGCTCTTTTTTGTCAGCTATTTACTTAAAAATAGAAGTACAATCTCTTTCTTTTTGTATAAGGCCTGTTGATTGATTTTCAATAAATATCTCAATATAGGAAAAACTGCTATTGTACGTGTAAATTACATAAAATGTGACAGAAGATTTAATGAGCCACCCTAATGACACACTGACAAGGAAGGAGAAGAGGGAAGAGAGGGAAAAAGTGTATCCAAAACAGAAGGGAAGACATGAGTCAAAAGGAGGGAAACAGGAAGAAATGAAGCTGAGAAGATTGAGGGATAATGATGGGGCAGGAAATCGGTCATGATGTGCTTCCTAATCAGTGACATTATTCTGTGGAAGCGAGCAGCGCTGTAGTCTGAAATTATCAGGGTTAGAAATGGATTAGACACAGGCTATTAGTTCTAAACAGGCTTTGTATTTCAGTAATTTCTCAGAAGAAAGAGAGAATACATGAATGTGTGATAGAGAGAAAAGGAAAGAAAATGTGTGACCTGTGCTGTTGAACTCCTGCAAAGTGATCTGGGTCTTCTTCTTGAACTCCTCAGAGGAGAGGATGAGGCTGTTCTTAAACTTCTCCTTATGCTTCTGCAGCATCATTTCGCTGTCAATCAACACTTGCTGGAACCACACCCACTCCCTATTCAAGATATCATGCATATCCTGCACCTGTGGATAAACCAGGTGGCACAGTTGGAATAATGATCATAAGGAATGTTTTGAGCATCTATTTATGTGCAGATACAGTACCAGTGACTACAAGGGAAGATAAAGTATGGGTATTTTACTTTGTGCTTACTGCAGGCACCTTTCTTCATTAAGTGGGTGGGGAAAATCTAAGAGGCATTACAAGGGTGCCAACACAGGGCTGAGTCATTGTTGATTATATATTATACACAAACACACAAATAACGTAATATTTTGCATACATAAAGTCCTGTAATGAGTTTATTGTATATGTTTGTGTATTTCTTCATTAATATGCAAGGTGCTTACAGCCTGTTCCACTGGAACCTCGAATTTGTCCAGGACAGCAAACTGATCATTGATGAGAGGAATCTGAGCCTCTGTCTTGGTCAAATCACGCTGGAGAACCTCCAAGAGTTTCAGACTGTTACCAAGCTCTGTCAGTGTCTGGGGGGGATGTTTCAGCCTAAAACACACACACAAACAGAAATAACAGTAGTTCGTATTACCTAAGCAGAGCATGTATCTTAGGATCAAAAGCCTCTCCCTTCTGCTGTCTCTTCCATGATGACAAACTGACAGAGAGATCAGGATAGGGTAAATGAATATATATGTATATATTTGTGTGTGTGTGTGTGTGGGTGTGTGTGTGTGTGTGTGTGTGTGTGTGTGTGTGTGTGTGAGTGTGTCAAACTTGCTTTAAAACCAAGGTTTCTTTTTTTACACGTTTATAAGAAAAGAAACCCTCACCTGAATAACATAATTCTTTCAGGCTGCATCAAGGGTGGTTTAGAGGTTTCAGGTGCAAACCTTGAACCTAACTGTCTTTGTTTTAGCTTTGGCCATGGACTTATGAGTGATCCTTTTCCCTCTATGCCTGCCATCTCTACAGTCTGTAATAAACCTGTGTAAATACCCACCAAAAATGAGCCTTTTCATGTAAATTCCCACCTGTTTGCGTTGTCTTGCATTAAAGCATGAAGTTCTTTCAGGCGGGTGGTGGCCATGTGACTAAGCAGCTGAGTGAACTTGGTTTGCCACTCATTGCACTGCTGCACCAAGGAGGACTTCAGTGGTGAACAGTCCAGCATGACAAACCGAATGTTCACTACTGTCTCTTCCTGCTCCACACCATTGGCCTTTTCTGTGTAACTGGGGGGGAATCAGAGAATAGACATGACAGAGAAAAGCAGAAGATGAACGAGTCTGCACACAACACATTTTAAAGAATGTCTGCTGACAAAATAAAACAAGGTTTAACTTGGGGAACGTAAACAACAAAAAGATTAAAGCCCTGTGTGAATGGGCATTTCAAACAAAATCAGCTGCTGAGAACTACAGTTGTCACAAGTGGCAATTTTCATTCAAGGGGAATGTTAAGAGTTTGAAGTTCTTCACAGCAAACAGTGGCTGAAACCTGCTTTAATTCGTGCAACTTAAAAAGTAAAGGTTCATAGAAACTTCTCAAACACGTCAAGCGAAAAATAATGTTAGGAAAAGGGTTTTTATTGCCTGCCTGTGTATATCTGCATCAAACGAAGTCACTGGTGGGTTTAATCTCTGGTAGCGTTGTATAAAGGAGTCCTTGTTGATCTCCCAGATGTCCCTGTATTTGTCCCAGGTTTTTAGATAGGCCTGCAGGTGGCTGGCATTGGCTGTCATCCCTGTGGTAACTGCACTCTGTATCTTCCTTATTTCCTCGTCTTGCTCTAAAAATTTAACAGTAATTTGGTGACTCCAGGGTCAAGAGTTGTAACTGTGATAGAGAGACACAATCACACACACATATGCACATATACAACTGTGAAGCCATCAGTCTGTAATTTCATTAATTTCAACATCAGTTCTACATTTATCGTTATCGAATGATGACAGGTTCTCTATGAACTTTGCTGTTCTTTCTTGGAAAATGAAAAACTATTCCTTAAGGGAAAACATGCTAAAATGATAAATGAACATGCTTTAAGAAAATTCAAAAAAAAAATCCAACCTATGTTGATGTGCACGGGATTCCTCTGTGATCGTTTGCAGAAGAGCAGTTCAGTCAGCCATTTAAATTCTGAGATGGTGCTGATGAGCTGAGGTAGTATGTTGACAATCTGGGCAAGCTTTCCAAGTGTTGGGGAAAACTCAACCTGGCAAAACAGAGGTGTGTGTTTTTATGCATACTTCTGATGATTTGGATGAACAAATCACCATTACATGATCTAACTGGATTAAAAGGCATTGGTGGTACCTTTGGTGTGGTTTGAGGAGTTGCCCTGCGCAGTGCTACCAGGACTTTGAACACAGGATTAGGTGATGTCTTGCTGTCTCCATTGATGGCCCTGGACAGCATCTTCATGGAGCACTTGATGTTGCTCCTTAGAGCATTCTCCACCATGTGGTCCACCTTCTCCGTGTAAGTCACCCAGTGCTCATTGACCTTAAACATCGTGGTATAAAAAGTACATACATCACACAGCAGTGCAAATTTGGGCTGTGCCTGTTTAATAAAAAATGCAGAAGGCTAAGTAAACCTGGCTCTCCATAAGAAAAGGCAGAGAACTTACCTCATACATTTAGCGCAAATTACAATCTTTGCTAGCAGTACTTGAGAATTTTTTAATCCAACCAGTTTCATCTGATTACTCTATTTAAACATTTTTTACTAGTTTAATCACTCCTAACACAATTTCTTTCTTTAATACATTTTTATTTCATAAAACAGTTTTTATATTGTTTTAAATTTTATTTAAAGAACTCAACTAATGCAGGTGAATGGTGGCAAGAAAAAAGTCTTTCTTCTAGGGCCTCTAAACTTCTGACTTAGCCTTAAACTGTAAAACATTAAGTAGGTTAAAAATATAAGTCTCATTGATGGCCAAAAATGCAAAGGCACATTCCTAATAAAATGGAATCAAAACTCAATGAAAGAAAACAGCACAGACCTCTGGTCCATCATTGCAGAAGATGCTGTGAACATGGTTCATGATATCAACAATATCCTGGTGTGCTGAACGCAATATTTGGAGTTGGCTCTGCCTGTGAGCCTTCTGGTCATCCTCAAACTCTAGGTTTCTGAGAATAACAACAAGGGAAACAATCAAGATACAATCGACACAGGAAACCAATGCGCATCCAGGTACAAATGAGATGCAGCACATGTCCATTGCCTCATGCAATGTCAAAGAGCTGAGATTCTTGCTGTTGACTTTACATATATATAACAAATGAATTAGAATGTCGTTAATACAGAGGAAAGCACTTGAGTTGTGTGACGAGGGACATTCACTGAAAAAACTACTTTACCCATTATTTTAGTGTTATTAATGAGTTGGTATTTTTAAAAACACAGTGCTATTGCACATAAAAAAAATAAATCCATGAAACATTTTTTATGAAATTACCAAAAAGTTCAACAAATAATCCCAGCACACTTGATTTGATCTTTTGTGCAATAACTGTATTAAGGCATCCAAACTAAGAGAAAGAAATAAAAAATCTGTCATTACCTGTACACAGTCTTTCCATCCAGTCTAACCAGCAGTGTTTCGCTGATCTGGCGACAGAGGTTGGAAATGGATTGATTGGACACTTTGAATCCATCAACCGTCAACTGGACCTGGTGTATAAGGAAGAGGAGAAAAGAGGAAAGGTGTGCATCATATGTCTACAATCCAGCATGGTTTTCTTACCAGACTACAGATTAATTACAGAAAGACTTCAGATCTAGCTAGTCAGCTGATTTAATCCAAACACCTCTACATTCACCCACTATCCTAAAGTATAGGCCATAAAAATAAAGCAAAGTAAAATAAAACTGTATTAATGGGCCTATATCAATAAGGGAAACACTGTATGTTCCAACCTTGTCAACATGCAGAAGACAGTCTCTAATGAAGACGTTACAAGCTCCTTTTGATAACCACAGGAGCTTAGTCAGCCCCGGCTGAATCTTCTTATCCATCGAACGAATTTGTTCTCGAAACAGACCAAACTCGTCAGGAGACAGCATTCCTATGATTCTGATACACACATGCACACAAACATGAAGGGCATTAAGCAAATGTTAGATTGTTCATTTACTAGTAATTACTACTGCAGCTAGAAAGACCATCCAGCATCCGATAAGAGTGTGCACTGGTTTTCCACTGTGAGTGTTGTCCCCTGTAAAGTCTTACTTTATACAGATAAGAGAAGCCCAAATTCTAATATTTCATGGACAACGTTTGGTCGTCTTGGCTACACAGTGAAACATCTGTAACTGTGGAATGCTTTTTTATTTGGTTACAATGCTGCAAAAATGGACTTATGTTGGTTTCCATGTTGGTTATGTGGACAAGGACAAGTATTTATTACAAAGCAATGCCATTTTCTGATGATTCAACCCTCCATCAGGCCCGCATAATACAAAACACTGATAAGTGTTGCATGCATGTTTTGTTTTCCTTCTTTGTGTGTGTGGGTGTGTGTGTGTGTGTGTGAGAGGGTGTCTCAAACCTGTTATAGTCCCTGATCAGCAGCAGTGTTCTCTCCCTCAGGCCTCTTAGCTCCTCCCTCTCCTGGTAAATGTCACACACACTTTGGGGAATCTCAAACTTTAGTCGGTCCCAGTAGTGTATCTCAGAGTAAAGGTTCATAAGATTGCTAGAAAAGCAGACAAATAAAAACAACACAAAATAAAAGTAAAAAAAAAAAAAGTGTCATGTGTGTTCAAATGTACTTGTGTCCTAAG
>JAUZTA010000019.1:4483692-4495944 GCA_034780835.1 Ctenochaetus striatus | reverse complement strand
TGCTCTGCTTATCTTAACCATAAAACAACTTTAACTTCTCTCCGAGTTTTCAAATAAAGAAAGCAGGCAGTGACATGAGTGTGACAATAATAGCATAAAAGGTGGACTACAAACATTTGATGTTCATATTTCCTCCACTTCACAGACAGAACAAGGCAAAGCTATTCAGCATGACATAAATGATAAAATAATGGAGTGGAGTGGGATGGAGTCAGTCTTAACATATTCTGTTCCAAATTCAGAAAAATGCCATCTAGGCAGCGAGCATAGATGATCCCGCAGAGCTGTGTGAAAGGGACCAGTCTAAAAGTTTCTCAAACACTTTTCACAGTCAAATAAGAGAAGAGAGAGCAATGGGGAGGAACTGATGGAAGGGAGACAATAAGAAAAACATGAAAACACAAATGAAAAACACAAAATACTGGAATTCATTTAGTTCTTGGACTGGAATGAAGCTATCTCAGAAAAGGTATTACTCTACTAGCAGAGTTTTTTAACTAGTACATTTTTTATTAGATATTTTTGTCCTATTTTCCCCATGATTGAGATGTTAGTCAGTAAGGGTAGGGGTCTTCATTGTGCCCAAACTTAAAAAGACCCATAGATGTCCATCCCAAAACTGAATCGGACCCATTTATTTCACTGAAAGCTGGGACATATGCAGAACTGAACCTGGCTGGGGGTCACAGATGTCATCAGACCAACTACTCAGCTAACTGCTGTTTACACCTTACAGTTAAATTATATAAAGTCAAAACAGAACAATTTGTTTTCTACCTTGTGTGTGGTTTGTTCTTTTTTCATGAGCTTTCGCTTCTCATCTTAAGATAATGACGCTGCAAATTACAATAAACACACACGAACACAAAAACACACAGCATGTCTATCATTGGCAGTGCTTTAACGGGACCTGACTGAGGCAAAAAACATGAATCTGAACTGTGGGTCCTGGTCAGGTCTTAGGTCCCTCTGTTTTGATTGCCTTTCTACAGAGAGCATGCTTTGTTCCAGTAAACTCATCAGATTACTGCGGTCCCTTGTCAGGAGACAACGAGGTGACAATTAACATCATTACAAATCAAGACTAACATCATTAGCTGGGAATAATGTGTTTATCCTGGCTTTTAAATGTGTAGAACTAAATTGTTACATAATGGCATGAAAGCAAGACTAATGGATGTGTTCTGATATAAACAAGCCCACACTGTTAGTCTAATGTGCCACTATAAACAAAAGGTAAGAGCAGCTGTTAACCACACAGCCATGAAACTGAGATCATTTTCCGAGAAACTGCTCACTTGTTTAGTGTGGTCAACAAGGAGTGGATTTGTTTCAAAGAGATGAATACTCACTCATGTGAAGAAAGCGTTATTGTATTGAGAAGGGAGTGTCTTTCAAGCCAGTGAGTTTGTAAGGCGGGCCAAGTATGATTTAATACTCCCTCCATCATTTAATCATGTAAAACACACAAACATGGTGGTGATTTGTTGGTTGTCACTTTGTTCAATTTCTAATATGAGCCAGACTGTCAGCTAAATGGATCGAGCCACTTGGATGTTCTAGCTCCTTTTCCCCTTTGGGATATTAATCCTGGTCTGTCTCTGAGCTTCTGCCTTGTCGGATTTGAGACAGAAACCAAAAACTGCTTCAGTTTGTTTCTTAAAGAGAACTTTTACTTTTTGCCCAGAAGAAATATTTTCTTGTCAGTATATTTTCATTCCATATCTTACGAAAGCACTATGAGGTGAAACCTGGAACATGACACAATATATAGGTGTGGGAACCTGGGTTCCTGTCCTCATGTCCACAAACACAATTTACTTCTTCTTCATCTAAAGAATGAGAGCAGAAGAAGAGCGTGGAAAGAAGTGAGGTAAAGCACAAACAGCAGTAATGATTAAATCTCAAAATAACTTATGCAAGCAATTATAAAGACTGTAGAATTACACTATATTGTTGTCACAACCAAACACACACTCTGATTTGTTTTACATACATTACTGAATCCATTTTAAATTTTCTCCAGATTCTGTCCTTTTCCCCAATTTTTCTGTGATTTTACGATTCAAGTGCACCTTGTCATCAGAAAAAAGGGACTTATAATTTGGTGGATAAATAACATTTCATTTTTATTTGATGTAATACAACATTGCAATATTTTTTAGCACATGGATCTTTGCAGTGATGGTGGTGCTTTTGGTGTGTTGTGACCTGACACATTGTAATATTAGGATGAGAAGGTGCGGGAGGGAAATCAAAAACACCAGACACCACCAAACAACACCACCACTGTGAGAGCAAGTTGACTTTAAGCTAAAATAACAAGCCATGCTGTTTCAATCAGCAAGAAGTGAAAAACAGAAAACTTGGATATTTAGCAACTTTCTTAGCAAAGAGGATGAGTTATATGCATCAAGCACAGAGAAGAAGGCAAATAATGTTACTTCAGGTAAATCATAATATCTTGTTTATGACAGTGAGTTGTGAAACTGTTGCCCAATCAGATCTGTGTCTCCCAGACAGTTAGGTCTGGCTGTTCTTGGTGGGTGCAGGTCACAGTTTTATGAAAAAAATAGATTGCTCCAGTTCTGTTCTGGTAAGCACATTTAGGAGGGTTTAGTTTTGAACTTTTGGATTTGTTAAAACTGGGCCTGACACAACCTAATACAGATGACACTCCTCCTTGTTTACATTGCTTCACCAGAAACGGATGTTTCAATTGAATTTTCTTCCAGCTGAATATCTGACTTAGCATCAACAGCCACAAAGTCTGCAAGAAACTGTGATCATATGTCTTACCATTTCATGTTAAAATACATCATAGTATGTACACAATACCTTGATTCTTATGCCTTATGGCAATCTGGCAGCAGGACATTTATTGCTTGCTTTTCCATCCTGACAGAGAAATGTTGCTTTTCCTGCAGATTTTTCTTCATTGTTTAAGGCTTTCTTTTGGTCTTTCCTTACCTGATAAGTCCACTGAAAAAAGGGGTTCAAAATAAAGGTGTTGTATGCTGTACTGATTGCAAAGCTCCTTGTGGCAAATTTGTGGCATGTGATATTGGGCTGTATGAATAAAACTGACTCGGCCAGAATTTTTTTAAATGTCAAGTAAATTATCAAAATGTCAATATAGACTAGAGCTCTACCAAACTGAACAGATGAAATAATCTTTTACATCAATAAAACAAAGTTCTTAAACAAATGCTAACAATTTGGTGAAAAATTACGTGACGTGTCCATATTACAATGTCCCCTGAAACAGGGACCAAAATGCTGTTGCTGTCCAGTGTCACAGCCCCTGTACATTAGCCTTTCAGTTTGTGTCATTCCAAACCAGAAATTAACTAATGTCACTGTAACTCTAAATGGGAATGGAACCAAACTAACAACAGGAAGGAATAGAAGGATACATGCAAGAGTAAATGCAAACACACGTCTGACAAGTCAAACTGTCACAAGCCTTCTGGGATCAAGCCTTTTGGCAAATAAAGGTAGAAAGATAAACAAGTCGCACTGAAAGGAGGAGCAGTCGAGCGCTCAAGCAGACAAACGTAATCACACCCTCATACACACACGTACTTTTATATACACTCACCCTTCTACTGAAACACCTGCATGCATGCTCACATAAGAACAGACGCAATAACAAAGCAGATGGTACACTGAGGAGACTACTCCACAAACCCTAACGGAGTTCGAATTCAATAAAGAGGGGAAAAAGAAGACATTGAGGAAAAATGGAGGCAAATGAAAGGCGTGCCCATGAATGCAATTGTACACACACTCGCGTACGCACAGAAGTGCCAGCAGGTGATAACATGATTGATTTATAGATAGATTGGTGGTTGTGTCTCAGCTGTTAGAGCCATCTTATCTCAGTGCATGGACTGCAATGCACAAACACAGCTGGGAGCCGACAGAGGGGAACAGGTGATCAGAGCGAGAACAGTGCAGAGATAAATATCGAGTCACTTTGATAAGAGGTGGAAGGCATGAAAAGCAATAAATTTGAAGGAAGAGAAACCGGCAGGGCAATTAGAGGTGGGGAAATGGAACAGAGGAAAGGAGGGAGGAAATATGGGATGTTAAAAGGATGAATAGGATGAATGGGAGCAGTGAAAATGGATGGCTGTGTGTGTGTGTGTGTGTGTGTGTTTCTATGCACAAAAGTTACAAAATGTGTTTCATTTGCTCTAGTGTAATGGTTTAGAGTGTCCTGGTTATGTGATAATGAATGTAAACATCCTAACTCTATAGGTCTGTAAGACCTTATGCACTGACCACAGATGACTTGACTGTCCTGCGTTTCATCAGATAACTGTCTGTTTCCACTCACGGACAATAGTGGAGCTAAATAGCAGTAATGCAGACCAGAAGACATAGAAAACTGGTAATTATGATTTCGGAAAAAACATTTAATTGCAAGTATATTGCGCTACAGCTCTCTCTTAATTACTTGTTCTCTCCCACCCACATATTGCACTTTGCTTGCTAATTGAGTCCACTCAAAAAACCTGATGAGTCTGGCAGCATTTCTGCAAGGGTCAGGATTTTTTAAGGGGTGAATTGAGGCTACACTGCACCAAAGTACTCTGAAATTTGAGTGGTGTAAAAATAAGGTAAGGGATCAATACACCCATTTAGCCTACATATTTATTTACAAGTTTCCACTAGTTGCTCAGTACCCAGCTTGGACTATTTAGGTCATTCACATACAGTGTAAACTTACATTTTCTTACAACTTCCACCTCCTTGGTTGCATTAGAAGAACATGAGCTGAGGATTATTTATCTAAACTAAGGATAAAATAATGTTTACACAAACCCAAGGACTTGTGTTATATGATCCATAGTATATAACAATGCATTTGTGCATGTGTGTGTGGTGACTGAGGGCAAAACACAATGGGTGGACTGTTATTGGCAGCCATGCTGATTTCTACCTTCTGTCATATACGTAGTATTTAAAACTAAAAGTTGAGGACAAGTAAATCATTGCTGCAGGATGCTGCCACAAGCATTCTATGCTAGCAGGTTTCATTTAGTTCATTTTCTCCGCTGTCTTTTTAAACAAAGGGTTTAGAAAAAGGTGGGCGTGAACTTACTTTTCATTTATTTAAAAAAGATAAAAGGTATGAAAGTGCTGGATTCACTTGCAACTGCACAAATTTTTCAATAGTTAAACATTAAAATTCCACCGTATTTAAACATATTTGCATGTATTGAAGGATTTTGCTGGTTGTTGTTTTGGGAGGATCGGGTAGAATGGAGAGACAGAAAAGTGTAGGAGCACATATTTTGAATGTTTAAAAAAGTGTCACAAACATTCTCTCTGAAGGTCTGAACATCGAGTCGAGCCAAGATGCCTTAGTGTTAAATTGAAAGGAAAATATAGTTAAAGATGGGATAAAAAGGTGCTGTTACTGCACACATGAAACCTCTAGTGAAGTGCCTCATGGCTCAATCAATCCCCCTTATCATTATCGTCTTTTCTCCTTCAGGAGTGAATTTAAAATTTGACCTGAAATGTATTGTTCCAAATAAAAAAAACAAGTGACAGTTTGTTTGTTTTCCCATAGAAGGTGAGCAGGATGTTATGATAAAAGCTGTAGTTTGCCGCTGCTGCTCAGTTGGTTAGAACCAACGAGTTCTGAGAGAGAAAGCTGGGGGCGGGAACTTCTGGAGGAATAAACATGTGGAGTCAGTCCGGATTCTTCTTTGATGTGCAGCCATTTACCAAGAAAACTTTAAACTTTCGGGACTAAAAAGTGTATTTATCTTAACCTTTGCTTATCAACCTGCCAACAGCGCTCATGCCAACAAAACATTGTCAAAATATAGAGCCTAAAAACTACAACTAACTGGTAGAGGTGATTCAGCTCACCAACACCTCCATGTAATAACTCAAATGTATCATCTTCATCACTAAACGTAAATGGCAATCAAAATAACTGGCATCCTTACAGGGTTAAATTGAGGAAGCAGAATACTGTACAAATTTGTCCACCTTTGGCATAGTACCTTTTTCCCTTTTTGAAATAGCTGAAATTACAACCAGTGCACAATTTTTTAACATAGTGACACAGAAAACAGCTTCAGCAAATGTCAGTGGTGGGCTTTGTTGATTATTACATGCTACTGGAAATTACAAGGATGTCATATAAAACTAAAAATGAAAATGATGTAGAGGAATAGTTATCTTTTACAAAGATTGAACAACATTTTTTTGCAGATGTGAATGAATGCAGAACTTAGCAAGATACAAAAAAAGGACTTTGCACATATCTGGCATATGGAGAACAAATAAAGGCTTCCATGTATGCAGATAATTTACTCTGTTTTCTAAGTGTTCTAACTACTTGTGGTGAATAAGGCAGCCATGTTGTCTGAATCACTCGATATGCATCTGGAGGTCAGTATTCCTCATTAGATGTAAAACCATGAAAAAAGAATTTTACACCTCTCTTGTCATGAACATGTGATTAATCTTTGGTTAGTTTATCTGTAGGTGCGAGTATAAACTATCCAAATAAATATGTTTCCTGCCTATCTAACCTCTTTCGATGCATCTTGCATCCACCCATAAACCTATTATTATTGTTAAATTTAAGAAACTCCTGCTTTACCATGAATACTGGATTTTGGGATAAATATAGATATATATTTTCTTCAGATGAAGACAATAAGACTCTCTGAGGAGGGTCCATTTGTCAGGGTCTGGGGGTCCCTTTGTCAAGCTTGTCAAGAACATTTAGTTTTCAGATCATTCAGCCTGATAAATTAGTTGCGGAGAGGTAAGGTGTTGTAGTGTGAATTCATCTTTTTTCTTTTTCTTTTTTGCTTTTTGTTATGTTTTGTTCAACAAAAAGGACAATGTTAATGCACTGCTGAACATTCTCATTATTACGTGTTTTCATTGTTTTCCAGTTTTCTTGTTTCCCTGCTGGCATGTTTTTGTATTTATTGTTCCTGGTCTACCGTGTTCGGTGCCCACTTCTTTATAAAAATACATGTTTTTGTTTCCTGATGGAACATTACAAAAAAGCAATTGTATTTGTCTTTGATACAAATGTTGTACAATCCTGCAAAACCCATTAGAAGGGAAAAAAAAAGAGAAGCAGGGCTTGGTACAGATCCATATTTATAGACAGACAGACCCTGATACAGCATGTGTTTCTACGTGCTCTGTTCTTGTATGGGGTTGTGCATCAAGGTGAGTGTGAACTGCGTGAACACAAGGTAAAAGGGGAGCAAACATGTTGAGAACACATACATCAGAGTCAGAAAACACCACCGACAGTAGCCAGGTGCAAAACGTGGGCTATAGCAAAATCAATCTGATCCCGGCTCAAAGAATCTGAATCCAAACAAACTGAAACAAGAGGGAGCAGAGAGATTAGAGCTGCTGTCCCAAAGGTGAACTAGACAGGATAAATGCATCATGTGAAAAACACATGAAACAAGAGCAGGGCACATCAACAAACTTGCTTTTCTCGGTGGACTCTTGGTTTGTTGTGCCTTTTTGAGTCCATGTACATCTGTCTATAGAGGAGTGCGAGTGAATATTTGTGCATAGAAACATATGTGCTTATGAATGGTGTCCCAGCAGGAGTGTGCTGGGTGCCAGCGCTGTGCTGGTTGAGAATCCTGAACAAAGACCTGCAGTGGAAACAGACTGCGAGGGAGGTTGGACTAAATGAAAGAAATAGAAAAAACAGAGGGAAATATTCAAGTGCATTTAAGGAAATGTTTGGATCATGGATAATAAAATCAAAAACGACAGGAAGAATAGGAGGCGAGGAGAGATGGGGGATTTTGCCCTCTATGGGTCTTCATATCTCCGGTGGGCAGCACTGTGCTGCAACAGACCACAGAGGGAGAAGTAGATGGGAAGGAAACACAGGAGGTAGTGGATGAGAAATTTCTTGAGCTGGCTGGCTGGCAGTCGGACACCTGCCTCTGACTCACCAACCTCCTACTTTTCTCGCACTTTCTGTGCAGAAAGAGAGGCTCAGACTCAGTAGAAAGCAATGGGCTTTCCAGTTAATGACACGTGAGGGCTAAATACGGACAGACACGCTTTTAGACAGAGGGAAGGTGGAAGGGGGCATGGGGCGTACAGTAGCTCTGATGGCCAACAGGACACAGCTGTATGAGAAATGTCTCCCCTCCACACACTCTTTTAGTACCGCAGATACTTCACTTCCAATTTCAGTCGACATGCCACTTCTATCTCAATCTATCTCCCTGTCTGCCTCTTTCCACCTTTAGCGAAATCTCTTAATCTTTACAGAGGAGCTGCTCGCTCTCCTCTGTCTTTCTCCCTCTGTCACTCGATGTTCCCCACAGCATTACAGTTCCACATTAAACCCGTATGAACATATCTAAACTCTGCTCTCCCACATGCAATGCTGGAGCTCTGACCTTTTTTGATCAGCACTGGGTCAAGACTTGAAACTTTTCCTTTTGATTCTTTTGTGGAGTTGTCCTCAACAGAAAGAAAGAGCACTGTGTCCATTTTCCATCCCGGCACTGCAGTGGGTATTGATTTCTCCAACCCCACGGTGTATCAGACAAGTGTTATATATATATAATGCAGTGTCAGAATTTGTTGTTTTTATCTAAAGATTAGTTTTCCACAGGAAAATGTGGGTACCAGGCGAAGGAAAAACAAAACAAACAAAACAAAACTTTTCTGAAGTGAAAACTAAGTTAGTGCTAGTTTTATGGTTTCCAGCAGGGAGTGATATGGCATGTGGCAACATGTGATATACAGGCATTAATAACTTTTAAGTTA
Organism: Ctenochaetus striatus; assembly: GCA_034780835.1. Taxonomy (NCBI): domain Eukaryota; kingdom Metazoa; phylum Chordata; class Actinopteri; order Acanthuriformes; family Acanthuridae; genus Ctenochaetus; species Ctenochaetus striatus. The sequence goes on along the minus strand of JAUZTA010000019.1, from coordinate 4,487,142 downwards.
AATACCTTAAAAGCAGAATTAGTAAATGTGTCTCTTAGGAGTAGCATAACAAGCTGGAAAAACAACAATGACAAATTATCACCTCATAAAGTTGCTACAGCAGTTTTGGCACCAGCATCTGACTATTACCACATCACGTTGACCTGGAGTAACTTTAGCATTCATCATGTTCAAGCTTCACTCTGTTTTAGCTCTGATTCGTCTCCACAAAGTCCTGAGGGAAATATCTGGCTCTTTAACAGATTAATGCTCCACTGAGTTCACCAGCTAATTGCTAACTTTGTCAGCTGGAGAGATAGTGTGCTGTGGGTTTATCAGAGCTTTTTTTCCACTGCAAACAGCTGACTGCTGCAGCTGTTCGTATGGTTGAGAAGTTATTACTGTGTGTATTGCTTCTAACTGAGGTCGTAATTCCTTGCAATTGACATCTAGAACAGTTTATTTAATTTCTTACAAGTGAGCTCTTCACTTGCCTTTAAGGGCTACCACTGTACCACGGGCATTTCACACATGCACAATTCAGCACAGAAAATCCCATCATCTCTAAGCCTTTACTGCAGATGTAGAGGCCTCGACAAGCAAGTGTAAAAATGAACACCATTTTTCTTTTCATGTGTAACAGTGTCTGTACTGAATGGTCAACTTACACAGTGTAAAAACCATATTGGGACTACAATATTGTGTGCTGGATCACATCAATCCATTTTCACAGCAGCTTTACCAGCGCAGCCTACAAGCCAGTAGCTGAACCAGTGGCCCACTTTTCTGTTTGGACTTTTTTTCCCACTCAGATCCTGAATCTTATCATAATAGTCATGAAAACAACAGCCCTGTGGGTCTAGTGCCAAAAACAGTCTGTTATCCTGGTGTGAATAGCAAAACAAAGGAAATTAGGTTTTGTAGATGATAATTTTAGATGCATTGATTACACAGTGGTTAATGTGCGCAATAAAAGCTGGATAAACGTGTGTGAACATAAGGTGCTGCCCTGCTTTCTCTGCTGTTTTTCCTCCACTGCTACTACTGCTCGTCATTGCTTTATGAAACAAACTGAAAAATAAGAGCCCGAGTTGAGTTCGTAAATGTGGAATGGATACTGCCACTTGAACAAGTGTTTCAGTTAGACGACATGTGTGAACTGTGCTTCTAGTATCTGCACCTGAACAGGCTGATCTCATGAGGGAAGAAAGCACTTGCTCGTGGAGAGGTCGTTTTCACTGTACAGCTTTACAAGAGTCACTGTAATGGAGTTCAGAGGATACCTCCATTGTCCCACTAGGGATCTAAGCAAAGATGAGAGGTAAAAAAAAAACAAGCGCGTGGTGAAAAAGACTCAACAGGAAGAAGAGCACAGATACAATCTAGAAACAAATAATAAGGATGTTGCAAGTGTGGATTTAGAGACATAAATCCTGGTGGATCATATTGCAGATATGTGTCTTGCTTGTCAGCTACAAAGGTTTACATGACAAAAAATTAAAAGGTACTATAATTAGAATTCCACATAGCCTCTTAATGAACATCTGTTCAAATTTATTAGAGGGTAGCAGAAGGTGTGCATCTTACATTACATAAGCGTCAAATAAATGAGGGCACAGTAACAATGTGCCAAACAAAGCCAGTGGAAACAGAAAGAGAGAAAAAAAGTCAGAGGTGTAGAGACATTTCCATAAATGTTTGTTGCACTGTGATCTTATCACTGAAGACTGGCTTGTTTGTAAGCCGCACAGGTCTGAATGACAAAAAACTTAATGTGCTATAATTTAACAGCAGCTATCTGAGCAACATCTGTTTCACTTTTTCTGCGAGTTGCACCGAGTTGAGATCGTTAGCGACAAAAAACACGAGTTCAAGGTAAAAATAAAAGTTGAATGGAGGGCAGCAAGTGAGAAAATGTTTAAAGGCTTTGCTAGATTTAGAACAACAGTCATCTTTTACAGATTATATCGCTGATTACTCACCTCAAATGAAAAAAAGCACATTTTAGGTACACAAGCTTTATTTATTGGCAGGTTGCCTTATGTTCCAGTTAGATGGTTTGTTTGTTTTTTATTTCTGTAGTTCCTAGGGTAGAATTTATTGCAAGCAAGGGCATTAAATTCTACCTTTAGATGATATGAAATGCCGAATAATGGAATTATAACCACATGCAAGTTTAATCTTTACTAATTTAATTTGAGTTTCAGACATGTTTTGCTGCTAAGTGTGTAATTTTATAAACCTACACTGCCTCCAGCAAATCCTAGAAATGAGTCTAGGAGAGGAAGGATGCTAATCTTTGATGAGACTTGTCTTGATAATGCAGCTACTTTTCTTTTTTAACAAGTAGTTTTAGCACGTGTCTTATGTTCCCAAAGGCAAAAGATGATTACAGAAGAAAATGACTGATCCAAGGATGCAGCGCCTTTAAAAAGTGCATCCGTGTGTGCACATGCGCATACATGCACATGTGGGTGGGAGAGGTTCGGGAATAGAAGGTATCTAAGCAGAGACAGAGGCAGGAGAGAGGAAGAGACGGAGACAGATAATGAGAACCAGGGGGAGGTGATACTGGCATGGGGAGAGGAAGATAGATACTAGAAATAGACATGCAAAGAGCAAGGTGTTGAGTCAGAAAATGAAAGAAGAGATGGCAGGCGTGGAAGGAGGAGGGGGGAGGGAAGAAAAGTGAAGTGGGGAGAAAGTGAAAGCAGGAGAGAAAATGTTTAAGAAAGATGGAGGGACAGAGAGAGAGAGAAGCAGGAAGAGAAAATGTGAAATGAGTTGTGAAAAAAACATTAAGAGTGGAAAATAAAGCAGGAGAGAAAATGCAGGGAAAAAAAACTGTTAGAGAAAAAAAGCAAGGAGGAGTTACTAAAAGCAAGATGTAGGGAGTAAGAAGACAGAGAGAGAGAGAGGGAGAAAGACACAAATAGACTTGAGGTTGAGTCACACTGGGAACCTAGAACAAGCTGAAAGCATACAGAATTACAGCAGAAACCACAGGGAGCATCACACACACACACACACACAAGTCCTCTGCATATGTGATGTAGCAATGCACTTCTCAAGTGTGGAATGAGAAAGCAAGGGCAAAGAGTACTTATAAAAGGCTCAAAGATGAAAGGAATAAGAATGGACGAGGACGGAGGTGGAGGTTAAGCAGGCGAAACACAACATGAGAGAGATGAGCACTTAGCTTGGCATGCATACTAGATGTACACAAACACACACACAGCTATACACTTTTAAAAGGAGGTTAATCTTTCTGTTTTTTTTTTGTTTCTTCGTTTTTCTACCCTCATTCTGAACTGCATTCCCTATTTTTTACCAACTGCTGGAGCTGCTACAAGAGTGACAGAGAGAGAGAGACATTGATGATGACCATGGATGAATGAGGAGAGATTGAGAGATTGTGTGAGTTTAAGAGTGCTTATGCCCTCGCTGAGGCTCCAGCAAAGGGCATGGTTC
>JAUZTA010000019.1:4405529-4417173 GCA_034780835.1 Ctenochaetus striatus | reverse complement strand
CTCAATATCCAACTACCCTGAAAAAACATCAGGAAAAAAATCACATGATGTGACCAATAACACCAGTTTGCATCAAATGCAAAGAAAGTGCATTGTGCACTGTTTCTGTTAGCGCCTAGAAATACAGAGACATCTCAGTGAGAGCTGAGCACAGTCAGCTGTTTACTGTTTTTTATCACTGAATCTCCCAATAAAGCAGCATGAAAGCGAGATAAAGATAAAAGAACTGCAGGCTACCGATGAAGAATTAACTCAACTAAGTAGCAAATAAGTAGCTGGATGTAAAAAATAAAGATTTTAATTAACCGGACCTGCCGTAATAGTGAGTGCTATGTACCAGAAAAGGATTAGGGCAAGTACAAAGAATTCCCTTCATTCTGACGGCATCTCTCCTCCACCTCTGGTTCCCATTCTTCCAACTTGTCCTCCTCTCCATTTCCAAGTCCTACGCTCCTTTCCTTCCTGTCTTACTGCAGTTCTGCAGATCACAGAGGAGCTCATTACATAGGGATATCATGACTCTACCATCTCAGATACAAAAAGAGTGCCTCATATCCTCTGTCTCACTCTCTGGTTTCAATTACTGCAGACAGGCCTTATCCAGACAGTATCAGGCCAACTTTACATCCAGCACTTTCCTATTTAAATTGTGGGAGCAGAGAGCACGTTCCCACCGAGAGTCAACACGCGGCTGTTCTCTTCCTGAACGCATTTGTCTCTATACAGCATGTATCACCTCCCTCTCTCTCTCTCTCTCCCTCTCTCTTGCCGTCTGCACTGCTGGAGCTGATTCCTAAGGAGAGTAATTTTGCTCTCACTCAGAATTCCAGATCCAAGTGCCAATCGCTGGATTTTATGGCTTTCATGGGGATAAGGCACAGTGTGCAGAATAAGCCTCGGAGAGGAATTTTGTTGGTGAGGAAGGAGGGCGACTATTCTGAGTCAGTTTAGATCTCCTTTGCAGATTCCCTCTGTCTCTCTCACGCTCTCTGTCTGTGTACCTAGAAATGCGGAGACGCGCTGCCAGGCTTTGACTTTGGGCTCCACAGATCTTGACATTGGCTTGATGTCGGCCTGATCTTAAATCCTTGGAGAGGAGTGCAGTGGCAATCCCTGCCAATGAGCATTAAGTTTTCATTAGGCATGCTCAACCTGCCGCGGCTCCAGCTGCCCCCTGGCAACTCATCCCAAGGCTTTTATTATTGTTTTTGAACTGTAGGCCAACAGTAACCCATGTACAGAAGCTCCGCAATGTATATGTGCTGTTTCTATATGTGTTTATGCGTCTGTCATCTCCAGTTAACTTTTTTTTCTAATGGTTAATGCTTATTACTCCCTGATGAACCGTTAAACGAGTGCAGACGAAAGACAACCATATTCACGTGCTTATACTTGAGCACATATGCTTGAACTGACACATAAACACATATCCTACCAACATTTTCCCCCTCTAGTCATAGCTGAGTGCTGCGCTTTAAGTCAGCACTGCATCCATCTTTCGATTTTATGACCTTTGTGGGGTCTTACACTAGATTCCCCCGAAACAGCCTATGCATCACATCCTGGACTGCAGCCAGTCTGCCTCCACTGCTGCTCTGCTGCATTTATTTCAAATGTAGGCCCAAAAAAAGCAGATGATAGACTGATGACAGCTAAGCAGCCAGAACAACACAGAAGAGTGTGTGAGTGAGGGGCTGAATGAAAGAAGTAATTACTTAAAATGAGACGAGGACGAAATCACAATAAGAGCAAAGAAAGCAAGTAAATGAAGGTGGAGGAGCTGGAAATATTATAGGAATTAGAGTAATAGAGGGAAAGGGAAAGGGGAAGTACGGCTCAATCCAAACAATGTTACTACAGAGTTACAGCTGCTGTGTTTGCAAGGTCAGAGACCCACATATGCCCACAGTTGCATCATGCATCGAATGCATGATGACATGACCTAAATTCATCATCTCTTGTGTATCCGCTGCATTACGATCTGCTGGGATTCAATTTGTTTTCCTTTTTTTTTTTAGTACAGACACCTTTACAGCACCTGCACATCAAACTTGACAACAGAGAAGATAAATGTTTAATGTAATATGCTTAATGTTTAATTCTGTGTGAGCGTCGTCAAATGAGCTTTCCAACTATAAAACACTTGGCCTCAATTTTATAATGCCATTGCTTTTGTTTAGCACACAGAAACCAATATCCCTCATTAGGCCCACGTCTTCACACTAAACTAGACTTAATCAAGTTGTCCCACTTGTTTATGGAACACAAGCACAAGCAGGCGCTGCCTCAGACACAGCTTTGGTTTGTCATGCTTAAGAGGACCGCCAGTCCCAAGGCTTTATCCAAAGCTTAATTTTTAATGCCAAGAATGCGGAAAATTTTATGAAAAATTTTATATAACATCTTTGTATAAATAGTTTGTTAACTTGGAACACTTCTTCATTATAGAGCACCAACTTTACTTTAAAATAGTTATCACAAACAGTGATTGGATACAACCACAGTTTTTGCCTGATGCACACTAGAAGATTTCACACACAAACATCATTTCTGACCTCTTTCACACCCAACAAAGCAACTAGAATACAGCTGCTTTGCCCAAACTACAGACTATATTTGCCTTTATTCTAAAAGACGATGGTTTCAGCAGTGATATCACCGTACACATGCTTATATGTGCAAGTGATGAACTGTGTAAAAATCTTGGAAATGTGCAGGAGACGGTCACAGGGAACAGGCTAGAATCTTCTTCAGATAACCACAGGAGCACGGTGAATCATCTTCACCAGAAAACAAATTTTCTCCCAAAACAGATCCAACTTGTCAGGAAATATATCACCGTGATTATCCTCATAGCCAGACGAACACTCACATAGACACACAGGTCAGATGTGCACAGAGTTAATATTGGGGATTTTATGTCACAGTATTACTGGAGCAGGCAAAATGATCTCACAACTATAACTGCTGAGACAGCAAGTGTGTGCCCATATCTGTCAAAGTGTGTGCGCACGTATGGCTTCATTTAGCAGAAATACCACGCTAAGTCTTGCACTGAGAGAGAGAAAAATGTTTTGTGGGAAATGTTTGATAAACTTGGAAATTCTGACAAACCATTCCAAGAACAATGCTTTTTTTCTTGTTGTATGTAAATTCATTCAGCCAATGTCTCAGAGGCTATCACTGCTTCATTTATAGAGAAATATCAAGGAAAAGCCTGCTGGCATTAGCTCAGTCTGTGCACCCACTGGACCTAAGACTGGGGCTCATCTTGGGTTATGAGCATTCACGGCATGCATGGCGAACTAGATTTGTGCTGGCTCACTCGCAGAGACACACAGTAAAATACACTTTCACTAGCTACACAGAGGTGTAATTTTCAGACGAGTCTGTGGGAAGCTTAGAAGGAACCCCACTCTGTATACATATAAGCTCTCCACTGGCACTTGTATTGTGCTGTCAGATAACACGATTACCTTTGCCTGATGGGGCTGTTAGTGAATGTGTAGGTGAGGTTTGCTTTTTCTTCCGTGTTTACTCAGGGATTGTAAACTACACTCCTTCTCTACAATCATACTTATTTTGGTCAAGTTTTTATTTATATAAGATGTTTGTAACTATGGCAGAAGTGGGGAGGATTGTTGGGGTATCAGGCTGCATACGGTCTGCCACATCATCCTTTTTGATACATCCACTCACAGTTGACTATAGTTCAAGAAAAACTGTGTTTGTGTGTGCAAATGCATTAATGCTTGTATAAAGCTTGTGTTAATGCTTCTGATGCCGCTAATGCTGATGACTAAAACACAAGGACATTCAATATCATAAATATTTTAAGGAATAATATTACCAGCATTGACGTCATTCACTACTTCCTAGTTTATATAGAGTGGGGTGTCATGTGTGTATGATGTCAGAGCTGTTACCAGTAGCAGTGCTCTCTCTCTCTCTGACCCGCCTGAGGGTGTTACGCTGTATGTCTCAGACATTAAGAGAGGCTTCTGAAGCACCTGAAAGGTAAGAACAGAAAAAAAGGGAGTAGGTCAAAGGAGGAAGGTTGCAGCTCAGACTGTAAACAGTAACTGCTGAAGCTCTACAAACAAAAAATGTTCACAGTATTGTGCTTTCATCAAACTGTCGTCTATTGCCATAAAGTAAATATGAAGAAACCACAAAGCCAATGGAAAGCAGGTGCTTCAGAATAAACACTGAATGGCTTTTTTTTTTTTTTTTTTTTTCAACAGAACGCAGTGCTTTCAAGTTGAAAGCGGTTTATCGTTCTAGGAGGGCATACCAGGGCTTTGATTTGTAGCCAACACCTGATTGGACCTGACCCAGTGCCAAGGGTATCTGCACGGGTGGATTCCATCTTCACTTAAATGCCTCAGGCTTGATCTAGCAGGGATCCATGTTATTCTTTCTTCTCTAAATAGTAGCACATGAAACAATGCATCGCAACAACACAGCCAATCCGCCTCCTTGGCTTTCCCGACACTATGTGTGACATTTAGCCTATCAGCCTGCTGTGGGTTAACATGCATGTAATCAGCACAGTTAAATGTCTGCAGATTGCGAAGGAGAAACGAGAAGCAGGAGCATTCGCTTCACCTTCACAAGGGGGAATTTCTGACTTACTAATCAACATTTAAATTACTTTCAACACTGACAAATAATGTGTTATGTATTAATGTTGACAGTGGGAAAAGCTGTGCCCATCCAATTTGCGGAGTGCACTACCTTTTGACTCCATTGTTGTCAGCAGACTAATGGAGAGGAAACAAGAGTATGGTAAGCTTCAATGCAAAGACACCCCTTACAAACACATGAAAAATAGTTGCACTATTGTAATACCATTCCCAGAATTGAAAATGCCTCTAATACTACCTTAAATATGGGCTTTAGTGTCAGCAAATACACAAGTCTATGCCAGATACCTCATAATGTATTTATTACAAATCTGCTTCTTCCCAGCAGCGTATCTCTCTATGCAACATCATAGATTTTTTACTGCACAGGTGGCCAAAGCCCATAAACAGCAACTTTTGTAACTTCCAGCACATCAAAAACCTAACATCCGCTGTTATAAAGTCAACCTAACATTGTGCTGCAGACAAGACTGCTATGACAGGATGTCTTTAACGAAATAAAAAAGGCTGTTTGTCAAGATCCTGACCTGTGTGTGGTTTTAAAAATCTACACAAGTGTGTTGCAGATGTAATCTCACTGTCTTGTCTAGTCTGAGGCATTATTTCTTATCTCCAGGTCGACTGATGCACTGAGATTCACTTAGAGTTATCACGGAGCCATCATATCTTCATCATCATTTGCTCCTAAAAGTGTTAGGTAATTAAGATAAACAGATGCAAATTTGTTGAATTTGATTTCATGATTAGTACTGAAGACAATATTGTCGAACCCAATGCTTAAATCATTATCTACAATCCACAGTATCGTGACGCAGAGCTGTTGAGTATCATCTGACAAAGGATCAGTGACTGGGGCTTTACTTGTTAATCATGAGAAAGTAGTTTAAGTTATCGCCTCGTCAGCATAGTGCAAAGGGTATATTACATTCAAGATTCACAGTTCGACATAGCAGCATACATAAAGTATTATCTGCTTTATTGCTCACAAGAGACTGTTGCTGCCAGTGTGTTGCATTCATGTCTTGTATTTTAACTCAATAGAAGAATGTCTTATTCCAAAGAGACAAGATGAGTAAAATGAAGGGCAACAAAATCATATCTGAGTACAATTTAAGCACCCCTACTGCAGTTAATTTACTTGTTCTGTGTAAATCTGGATGGAGATAATAAAGCCGAACAGAGTAAAAGCTCTGACTGTTTTTTTAATGTACATTGGTGTGTGTGTGTGGAAAGAGGCAGAGCCAGAGGCAAGGCAGCAACAGCTGTGTTTAATAGTGACCGAGCCACTAAGGCCACAGCTGGACCAAAGCCACAGATACACTGCTCTGCTGTTGGGGGGGGTCGAAGAGGTGGTTTGGTCTGGGCAGGCACAAGGTTTCAAACCCCAAAAAGCTCTGTGGTAGTTTGAGGGCTGACCTGGCCCACAAAGGACAGCATGAGTTGGCCTTACTCAGCCTCCATTGGCCCTTTGAACAGCGGAGCATCAATGCATTCCACAACAGTAACCACATTCAACCCCTGTGTTTGAGCAGTTTGAGCAAAGGCATTTTCTCCCTTCCAGTATGTCCAAGTATGGAGATTTGACTCTCATGCTCTTTTCAGGTTGAAAGTTCATGTTCAAGAGGTTTATTGTCTGCTGGTGTAAACAGACTTCTTATTGACTGTGTTATACCAATCTACCTCTTACTCTGATCGTCATTTTTAACAGTTTAGCAACAGTCCGGCTCTACTGCATGTTTATAGTCTTTGTACATGACAAAGAGAGCAGAAGAAAGAAGGAAAGGTTAAGACACAGAGTGCATGGGCATAGGTCCATTCGACTTTGTCCAAGTTTTGGTTCAAGTGCAAATCACTGTGCTGCATTTTTGTTGTTCTGTTGGTATGTTTATTTTCTTATTTTTCTTGTTTCATTTGAGGATAGACATTTTCTATTCAAATAGAGACAAAGTAATGAGATGGCTCAAAATACTAATGCTCAGTGATACACTTAAGGTAAATAAAACCCCAAACGGTGAATATGTAGTGAAGGCTGGTGTCACTGTTTGATTTTTTTGCTGTTTTTCAATACTTTTCATTTAAGATGAAAAGCCAGGTTTTGAAGGGTTTCAGAAAGTTTCATGACATACAAAACAGTCAAAATAAAAAGATGTCCATCAAAATTTGATGCATGATTGACAGGTAATTAGTCTAATAAGCTTATTAGAGTAGGGAGAAGGTGGCAAACTGAACTCTGGGTCGTGTTGAGAAGCAGAAACATGTTGATATAAATGGATTTTCACTATGTAATACCACAGAACTTATTTAAAGGAGGAAAAAAACAACATTCATAAGTGGCCCGCAGAACTGCCAGAACTGAATACAAAACAAATTTAGGCTGGTAAAAAAGACTGAGCGCCTGATATAGAATGGCAGCTTGGGGTTTGTGAAGCCAAATGTGAACTTTCCTGGTTACTTTTTAGGTAACATAACACAATATCTGTCACCCAAACATCTATATTGTGATTGTGGGTAGATGTGTATTGATATATATAGAAACAACTTGTTGACACATCTGACAGCTCCTTCAATCACTTTTTTTTTGTTTTGTTTTAATCTGATACTTTTTCAGCTTTATTGTTAAAACAGGCATAAACTATGAGGGGAAATGCACCCATCAACATGGATAAAGCAATTGCTAAAATAGGATTAAGAGCAGCAGATTTATAGGATGATCACCACCCACAGCACCTTCTGACCACCAAGCCAGACCAGCCGGTCCACCCCAGGAGGAGAGGCCAGAGAGCCGGGATAAGAGCCATTAGCCCAGCTTGGACTCAGGATTGCGTCTGGCTAATGATATAAAGTGCAGCTTCATATTAACAATACTGTCCACTTCCTGCATGTGCTCTCCAGTGGTGTGTTTGATGGAAGAAGAATTTTAAGGGGCAACAAGAAGAGGATGAGTGTGTATGAGTGAGTGTTGGAGATAAAAATACGGAAAGAGAAAGAACAAGACAATGGAAAAAGAGTCTTTACTCAGGAGAGATGTGTTTATATCTATGGGTGAATACATAAAATTGGTTGAGCGTGAGAAAGAAGCTCGCAGTGAATGCGGCACACACTGGGAAGCTGAGACAGACCTCGAGGCTCTCAGAAAGCTCAGAAATCAACGGAGGGTGGATAATCTACACACCAAGACTATTGTGGGAAAAGTGCCTTTGCTCTCTGTGTATTAAAGTGATAGAATGGGCAGATCTCTATGGTCCATTTACGGAAGGAAAATGGACTTGGTGTGGATTGGCTATCACAGACTACAGACACAATAGGCGTTCGTCAATTTATAGCCAGGTTACTGTAAATACGATCAGGTAAGAGAGGGTGTAAGTGATGCAAGTGTATAAATCTCCCAAACCCTTACTGGAGCAGTAAAAGGACACATAATGATGAGCTGAACAGAGGAAGTGATTTAATAGATCAAAAGCACAGATTTAAAAGAGGAAGGCACACGCTCAAACACAGACACACTCTCACTCACTCACACAAATATGCAAAGAAGCGGAAGGGGTGTATTGATTTGACTAATTTCAATGTGCTGAGTCGCTATGAAACACCTGCCCCAGACACAAGCGCAGCTGTTTGTCTTGGCAACAACATTGCAACCCTGCAACCCCCCCACGACCCCAATCCATCATTCGCATTGCACACACATGCACGTAGAACGCACACACACATATACATACACATACACTGCCAGCGGACTGCTTTTCCGAAGACCTTTTGTGATGTGTCGGATGAGCGGGAGAGGGACAGCGTGAGCATGAGTCCCTCGAGGGACGGGGCTTCACCTTCATGGCTTAAACTCCACAAATGCACACACACATGCATGGATAGTTACATATAATATAATATAAATGCTTGCAAACATGCATAGCACATGTGCTGAGACATAAGGGAAATGCATAAATGAATATACACACAAGCAAACACATATAACACACATGCATGTCACACAGGCAACATATCCATCTTTAATCATGTTATTCAGATAAGACGTGAGATGACCTGCTGCCCCTTTCAGGTCAGAATGACAATTGAGGGGCGTTTCTGTTGTGTCCCACTGGGACAGCAAAGGCCCCAATGCAGATAAATTACATGTGTGGACACACACTCAAACACACACACACGGATAGCATTGCATGCTCATTTATCTACAAGACACATACTAACTATGCATTTAATGTCAAATTTATGAACACACACATCCACACAGACAGGCTTGTCTAGACGCAACACTAATTCATGCACTTTTGCTTCAAGCAGCAAACAGCAGCCATTAGTCTATGTGGAGGAGTTCTGGGCTGAACATTACAGCACTGTGTGTTTGTGTGCTGTATAGATAAATGTGTTCTGTGCTCAGGGAATTTGTTTTTTGCAGCTTATTAAATATCTTACTTTAACAGTTTATCACTTATTGTTTGCATCGTTCTTAAGCTTGTAGTTTAATATTTGTTTTCCTTTCTCAATTTCAAGATACACTGTTACTACAAAATGCATGCTAAGGTGATAATGTTTATAGCTCTGCAGAACTTACAGAACTCCTGGTGATCCTTTTACTAAGTCTGATTTCAAGTGTTTTTTTGTTTTATTGTCTGTGTTAATAAGTTAAGAACAAGTGAATAACAATTGTTCTACATTCTCTATTATATCATCTGTAAAACAAGTAATTTCTTAAAAAAATTTTTGTTAGGTTTCTAAATTCTGTTTTTGTAATGCAGATCACATGAAAGCGAAATGTAACTGTATCCCAATTGGGAGAGGTCAAAGGATGTCTTCAACCTTTATCTTTACCTCATCAAATTTAATAGTTTTGGTGCCTAACTCCGACTAAACTACATCTGAAAACTAAACATAAAAAAATAAAAATAAACATAACATTTAAAAAAGAATATAAAAGTAAAAAAACAAAAAATATTTCGACCAAAAAAAAGGATCACCTATTTTCACCGATGACAAGTAAAAGAAACTTGATGTTGGGTAAATTTTTTGCGTTAACCTGAAGAATTTCTTTTTGATGAGAGAGAGGTAAATAAATAAGAAACTTGGGGAATTCAGAAAGATGGTCGTCCCAAAATTACTTCCTTTAAGTCATAAACCACAGGAGAGAAATCAATTTGAATCAGACTTACAAAACAGATCATTAGAATTTTTTGTTCTCTTGCCTCTTAGCGCCTCCATAAGAACAAACTCATTTCGCTGCATATTTTTTATCTTCACTTTGACAACATGTTGACAAGTTTAGACACTGCAGCAAAAAACAACAAATGACAGACTATCTATGACAGCAATTAGTTTAAACAATGACACAATCAATGACCAATTTATCCACAAACAATTATGCTTTTAAGCACACAAAATGATAATGGACCATGCTGATGTGGCCAGATACTGGTGGGTGTAATGTTTTGCATTCAGTACATGTGTAAAAGGGACGAAAGCTGATTCCTGTCCTGTCTGACAACTGTGTACAGAAACCCATTATTACTTGAAAAATGACAAAAAGATGACAAAACATCCTTGTCTGGATATGTGTATGAACTAGCTAAACAGAGGAGATGCTTTATCCTGGCTCACAGGGCAAGGCACTGACTCAGAGGCAGGAAACAAGATAGATTCTCAGCCACGGCACATTTATCTCTATTACTCCCAGCAATACCAAGCATTTAAATTCTACTGATGACAGCCCAGGGATTTTATACTAGTTATCAGCATGATCCTCTCATATCAAATGTTTAAAGTTCTTCTTGCTTAAAGTTGGTTATTTTTTTCAACAAAATAAACAAGAGGGGGAAAATGGTCTTCCAAACCAGCTCTCTAGAAACTGAAGCAGGACAGCCTTATTTACTCCTAAATTTGGTAGTGATGCGAGTTCAATTCTCTTGACATCCCTTCCGATGTGCTTGGCATTCCCAATGAATACCTCAAACTGAGAACCTCAAAAATCGAGCACACAACAAGACAGTGGTTTCAAGCTGGGCCTTGCTAAATCCCACTAAAGCCACTCTCTCCTTTCATTTTACGTGTGACCTTTTGAAGGACTACAACTATACATCTGTGTTGCAACAGACATCCATGTCAGATTACCCTTGTTTTGTCTTGCTTTGCATGGATAAAAGTTTGCACACTTTTAAATGTTTCCCAAACTTCGGGTCATGGCCCAGAGTAGGTCACACATCTGTTATTATTGGGTTGCCAAGTGGAAAAACATCAACCCATTCACCTGATTTGGACCCCTCATTCTACTGCCTGTTCCCCAAGATGCAGAAGGAGCTCGAGGAACAAGACACTGATTTCTACAAAGAAGGAAACCATATGCTGCATGACCCCTACACAAAGTGTGTGTGAGTGCAGGAAGGGACTGTGTCAAATAATAAATGAACTAGACTTTCAAAAATTAACTCCTTCTTCCTAAGGCCATGACCTTTACAACAACCCCTCGTTCACGCAGTGCAGTGCAGCAATATTACACCGCAGTGCGAACCTGTAATGTTGGCTCTTGAAACTTGCTACACCTCACCTTGATTGATGACAGGGGGTGTATGGGTGTTTGTACGTCTCTTATTTCCCAAAAATCATAAAAATCAGCTCAGTGGTCTAGCTGACAATCAGCAGTAGTGTCTTATATGTGCACAATTCTGCAAGATCATTGATTTTTCTCTTTCTAAACTCACATTGTTGTTATTCATTCACATACTTCACAATGGAGTTCTTACCATATCGGGCGTTATAACTTTGTATTATACAGTGTTCCCTCGCTATAACACAGTTCACCGTTCGCGGCCTTGCTGTTTCGCGGATTTTTTTTAGTGCAATTTTGCATGCTTTTTTATACAGCGTATGAACGCACATTGTGTTCTGCGTCCTGATTGGTTAAGGGACTGTGGGCCATTGTCAATCAATCTCCTCTGTGCCGTGTCTCCTGTACAGTACAGAATGCGTTCGGCTTGCCAAATTTACATAAA
>JAUZTA010000019.1:4387549-4401436 GCA_034780835.1 Ctenochaetus striatus | reverse complement strand
ATGCATATGAAGTTTTTCAAGGCTAAAGCTTCAGACTTTGTGGCTGTAGAGTTAAAATGATGGTATAGCAAAACAATAAAATACTTTAACTGTTCCCATATCTAGAAGAAGGAACATAAATTCAAACAAGTAAAAACTTGGTCCTATTACTTAGGGTCTATTACTATAATGTAGGTAAAAATTCCCCCCCCAAAACCCAAAAGCATTAAAGAAGGGTTGTCTCTGGGAAAGGCAAGGGAAGCTGAATCTACCTGGTTGCTGGTTTTTCTAATCTGATGTGAGCATCCTGCTACCTCCCACTCTTTTCTCAGCTTGAGTGTATTGCAGAGTCACTTTTCAATGGCAGGTTCTAGGTCTGATTCATTTATAAATAATAAATAAGTGACAGGTGAGCATTAGTTAGTGTTAAATTTCTAAATATACCTTACCAGATCATAGACGGTTTTTTTTCTCAGTCTCTTTGATGGGCCACGGGTTCAAATTACTAACTAACCACCATCTTCATAGCACTCTGCTATTCGGCTATCTTTTCATTGCAGTCTCACTTCTCTTTCCACCCTCAAGCCTGCTTTGGTCAGGGAACTGTTTTTCCCCGGTCATATGAGCAGTCCTTCTTTGTCCTTTATACTGTTGAGACCATCTTTGTTGTCATGGTCACCATTCTCGTCATTATTGTTGGAGTCTTTTTCATTTTCCACCTACATGGTGGGGAATCCCTGTCTTCTTCTAGCTGTTGCTTTTAAGCCTGTCTAGCTGCTCTACACACTTACTTTTTTCTAAAAAGCATTTAATGCACCGGGAACGAGCGATCTACTTGAGCTAAGATATAACCTATTTTCTCAGTTTGACCTCAATGCAACAATGTGCACAGGCACATCTCAGTCACGTTAACATAGCCAACAGGTGCAAGGGGCATACATAAATAGCTAGATGTAAATCCATATCTGCCACTGCATTTTCCTAAATAAATCTGCTTTTAACAAAATTACCAAAAACTGGCATGTATGGTAACAAGGTCACCATATGTGGTATGTTGTGTTGACTGCATTTGAAGGCTGATTTACAGAGTGTGGAATGACTCCAGAGTCCATAGGGGCCCCAAAATTCAGTTTTTGCGCCAGCAGATCCCTGTCTGATGATTCAAGCAATTAATTTTATATTCATTTAGTGAATGTCTCTGCTAAAACAGAAAATATACACAAATTACAGCATCATAACTGGAATTTTTGACTTACAGTGAAACCTACACTAAAACACCAGAGGTCTACTAGAAGGAAAGAAAAGACTTTGAAAGTGTATTATAATTATTAAGAGCAAAAAAAGGCAAATTTGAATTGCTACGTTAAATTGGCTCAGTCACTTAATACTATCCCATCCTATTTCTTACAATACACAGACTCAGACAGACACTCAGACACGTACTGTGGCTTTGCTGCACATAGGTATGAAGGATGGGGTTTTACATCTACTTTTTAAAGTAGAAAATACATGAGGTATGAAGGAAATGTGCAGGAGAAATGAAACAAGGGGAAAAGGAGAGGGTCCACATCTGTGACTATCCGTCTCTAACTGCAGATGAAAGGAAGTCGTTTGAAGTTGATGTGGTGCTATTTCTCCAATGACTCAGATTAAACACTGATGTCTGTGCCTAGCAGCACATTCATCACTTCAATGATACTTTTAGTGGCCGTTCCCCTGCTCAGGCAGAAATTAACAGCACTTTGGTGCCCTGTGTGCACAAAAAACCTGCTCAGTCTCCCACACACATACACACAAATAAATGCGTTATTCTGCTCGCATACAAAGACGTGCAGGCGTTTTGGGTATGTAAAGGCTATTTTTCCATTGCCTCTACAACTTTTTCAACTCTAGGGACACAATGATTTTTTTAAAACTATGGCCTCTTTCCACTCATCAGACTAATTCACCGGAGGAGTTCAAGACTCTTAAATTATGCCATTAAAACATTATGATGAATCATTCATTTACCAGGTTGATTATAATTTAAATGACAGATGATGCTTGTGAAAAATGTTAAGCTTGTTACGGAAAAAGAAAATTAGTACTTGCCTGAATTTCCATCATAGGGGTCTAAATAGGGACATGCAGGGGGGAGGCTGTTTTTTAAAAACAAATCTGCACTGGTAATTCTGCCTACTTAAAGTTATGTAAACCATTGTTTGTCGAATAAAAGTAAGAGAAAAACAAAATACAGTTTAGAGATTGTTGACCCATCGTTCTCAACTTCTTATTCAAAATAACATATTCATATGATCTACACACTGTTATCTCCAAGAGGAACCATATTTTTCCAAAAGCACTTGGTGATTGAGTTTATTTGTTTCAAATGTTTGCTTACTTGTAGCTGTTTTTAAAATCCTACTCATCTTTTGGTCTTATTGGGTGTAGCAACAGGTCTGGCCTCTAGGGGTCTCTACTGGTGCTTTAAAGACCCTCATTCCTGTTTAAAAATTAAATATTTTCATTTTTACTTAATGATAGGTTGATGCAGGGTCATTATTTATGTGTTTTCGTTAGAATGTGTAGTACGTGTGTGCATCAGAAACTTGCCCGAGCATACAGAACATGCAGTACTTTGCAGAGCAGTAAGCTATGCAGAAGTCTGAATCAGTGTAATTTGATCAGTGTGGCCCTGCCCTCATGGGATAAATACCCAATAAAAGACATTTTGGCGTCTGGATAAGCATAAATCCTTCCAATTTGGGGCCTAATTAAGTAGGACTTACATAGCACACTGGGACAGTCAGTTATAAGAGACAGAAAAATGACCAGAGGCATCAACGTCTCTGATATCTCAGGAGAGCTCTAGATCCAATAAGGATGGAAATAAAAGAGAGGTCACTCTAGCTCACTTTAGTACAGACGCACAAAATCAGAACAGACGTGCACACATATACATACAGGAATCATGCAGAGCCTCTAGCACAGAGAAAGAAACACTACGCTATATGGAACAGTAAAGAAATCTCAAGAGATTTCAGAGAGGGTCAAAGGTGCAGGTTTAAATCTGATCTGAAATGATTATTGACCACATTCTGACCTACTCCAGATGCAGCCGGCTGGCCCTTAACCTCTCAAAAAGGGTGAAATAATAATATACCCTCAAGAGCTAGAAAATCAAAGGATCAATATTCCTTTACATTAAGAAACAGATCATACCTCTATTTTTTATTTCGCCCGACATTATCATGTCATAACTCAGCAGCTATTAAATTAACATGTTCCACAGGCATGAAGGCACAACTTGTTGCTTACTCTATAAACAGCTACGGCTGCACACAAACACAAACTCCCATGATAAGCACTATCTCCTGATCATAAAAGTGTTGAGGTGGTGGGAAAATGTGTCCGCTCCTATATGGATAAAGAGATACACGATTCACGTCAGGCCACAAAACAAATTAGTCTCTGTCAGATTCCCTTCAGATGTCTTCCTGTGCATTTCCAGATTTGATAGGCAGAGCAAAAAAAAATAAAATATAATAAAGCCCTCCTGCGATAGAGAGACAGAGAGCCATATCAGGAGGTCATCTGTGCTTCAAAAGGGAGATATATTAAATTCATTCATCTCAGTCAGTGGGAGTGCCAGTACTGTGGCTTCCATGTGATGAGGGATAGAGAGATCTCTCCCCTCTCATTTGGCCCGCCTGGCTTACCGCCTTCGGAGGCATTGTCTGGGAAAATATCCCCTGTAATGGATCCAATGATTAAATAAAGACAGAGAGGTGTGTGTGCATGACTGTATTTGTGCGCGTGCCTTGCACGGTTGCACATGCAAAGAAAACAGCGCTTGGAAGTGGTCCGAAAGGAGAGGAAAAGAGAGGAGGGGGGGTTGATAAAAAGGAAGAAAAATTGAAAATGAGAGAGACAGTGATGGAGAGAACAACAGAGAAAAGAAGAGGAAAAAAGGAAAGCAACAGAGAGGCCACCAGGAGGACAGAGAGGAGCGAGGGCAGGCTGCGGCCAGCCTCACATTCATCATGTGTCACCACGCCATTCTCATACAACACTTACATTCAGATACATGATAGATCTAGCATGTCAAACACACACACAGACACACACACACATGCGCATACTTTGCCTTACACACATACAAAAGTGCACAAAAACAAACCAGATCAACTACCACCCCTGAGGGTTAGAGTAACAAAATAAACTGTTCAATGTGTGTCTGCGCGCACATACTGTACAGTCTAATATAAACATGTTCTAACAGCAAAGAAGACGTTAGATGAGAGTGGATTAGCGAACTGTGATTCCTGGCTATTTTCACGGTCTCAAAGTCTCAACTTTAATCGATCAGGAACACACAGGGAGGAGGAAGGTGAAGCAGACAAGGAGAGAAGGAGAGGAGAGGAGATAGTAAAGACAAAAGACACAACGGAGAAAGGAGACAGAGGTGAGACCGAGCAGGGAAATGAACAGAAGAAGCAGTGTGAGCCAGAGCGAGGTCTCAGCACCTGCTATATTACCTTATGAAGGTGAGGTGGTGTGTGATGAGGCTGAATGCTGTTGTCTCTGCAGCTGTGGCAGCAGGCATTGCACAAACATGGCTCCTGACTATTCATATTTCTTCTCAGTCCTAATAAGTGGAGGAAAAAAGAAAAAAACAAAATACATGCATTAGTTCTCATTTCCAGGAAGTTATTTAACATCGTATCTATGATTACACAATAGAATTTCATAACTACTTTGTAGAGAATTAAGTGAGTTAAAATGTCAGCTCTTCAGAAATGGGCATTCATACGCCAAAAAAGATTTACTTAACTGCAATTACAGCCTGTTCTGCAGTGTTAATGTACCCAAGAATCACTTTATTGCACTTAATACTGCGTAGGAGTGACCATGTGAAAAATGATGTGTGTATGAGGCTGAGCTGTGCTTTAAGAGCAGGAAGGTGAGAGGGACGCAAATGCTACATTCTGGCTACTGCGGTGCTGGTGACAATTTGCCAGTAGGCTTTCAATTTATGACTTTATTCTGGAGCTTATTCCATTTGCCACAGAGGAGGCTGCATTCCCCGGCTGATACCTAATTCTGTGACAAATTCGGAGATGGCGGGATCCTTGGGGGACTAATAAATGGGTTTCAAAGCTGTCAGTATTGTTGTGTTGACACCGCATCTCAGAGCACTTCACCAATTTCCCTGGATCGGGCTTTTCACCGCTGCAAGTATGTATGGGTTCGCCAGTGTCAGAGCTAGTCAGGTGTATTCTGATGTAAAAGTCCTCTTTTGCTTATTCATGCCGCATCCCTTTGATGCCGTCTTGTATAGCCCATCCAGCACTACTCCTCTGGTCATCCTCGTCTCTCTAAAATCCATTTCACTCTCCTCCCATTCATCTGTCTCCTCATTTCTTACCTCTTTTCTCTTTTTTAAAGGAAACTTGGCATAAACGACTTGTCTCTGTATATTTATTTTGCATGTGTTTACTACATTATGCAGTATGAAGGGGAGAGACAGGAAAGCTAGGACGTACTGCATTGTATTGTAAGCATATGGCATGAGCCCTTTTGCTCTGAGCCACCAGGACACGCCACAGTCCCATTTTTATCCTCGTTGACTTCTTCCTTCTTCTTCTTCCTCATTTTTGCCTCCCTCCCTCCCTTCTGCTCCCTCTCCCTGCCCTGTGACTGAACCCAGTATGTGGACTGACTGTGATATTGGCTGTGTGGGTGACAGGCTAACTTGGTGTGATATCTGGCGGGGAGAAAAACAGATCAGCGTCTCTTTACTTAACACCCTCCCTCCGTCACCAGACGCTGATGAAGGAAGGAATGACTAGAGATACTGTAGCAGGGAATGTGATTCATTTATTTTTCAAAAGGTGGCTATCTCTCTCCAAATGCCTTTCCCAGTTCAAGGTCCCTTGGAAATTCCATAAATAACGACAACTGATGAAAATGAAAATAGCTCAGTTTCAGAATATTAGGAAGTTATGACTGCTTTTCCTTCACTTAGATGTATTTATCTCTCGTACACGTCATTGCATACAGTATCTATGAAGCTTTCTCACATACAAACTGTGAACTAGAAACACTAATAAATGATAATCTACTCCCTGCATTCCTCTGCATGTGAGTGCTAAATAAACCTAACCTTGGGGTCACCGCATACTTAGATTATAATGCTCCAAATCCCATGCACTCCCTTCAATGACTCAAGCACCTTAGAAAACATAGCTTAAACATCATTATGAACTGTAGTATTGCATGTTGATTCATTTACAGAAGTCCCATTAACATTACAGTGAGTGAATCTACTATAAACACCATTAACATGTAAACTAATGCCAAACAGCTTTATCAAACACAATGCGACTTATTTTCTCATGAACCCCACTAGGGAGAGCAATTGATGCATTTAGCACATTGAGTGTGATCTCGGGATGAGGGTTTAGGAGCTTGAGATAGGAAGACCAAATAAAAACTTTCTTTGGGTCATGAAGTGAATCTTCCTGAATAGCTCCCCTCCTTTCCTGCTGTCCTCATCTTGCCCCACCCCAACCTCAGTCATCGATCAGGAACTAAGCGCCGTCTTTAATTGGTTGGACGAGGTCGATTGCCCGTGCAGACAGCGAGAGGCCCGACGGGGTATTGGAGTGCTAGGACTGTGTGTGTGTGTGTGTGTGTGTGTGTGTGTGTGTGTGTGTGTGTGTGTGCGTGCATGCCAGTCAGTGAGAAGCTGGGATCCCTTTAGACTGCTTCTTAAGGCAATCATAGTAATGAAGTGAAAATCTGTGGTTCAAAAAACCATTGACCCACTGATTAAGTGACAAGTGAAGGAAACAAATAACTTGAAGCAGATCTTGCTTGTCTTCTCTAACTCTCCAGTTATCTGAATGTTCTTTTTTTGCATTATATTTTTGGCACCTTTTTCTGGGAAATATCCAAATTGTTAAATTTGGCTGCACAGTTAGTGTACTAGTGTGTGTAAATACATGCAAAGGCAGGGAGAGCTAACTAGCTGACAGAAAAAGCAGATGTTTGCAGGAAACTGCCATCACTTCAGTTCACATCTGTATCACTTTGAAGTAATTGGACTCTCTCATCTTATCTCATTATGCACCACTGCTCTATTATGCTATTTTTTAGTGAGAAGAATGTGTCATTATTATTAAAAGAACCAGTAGCACTTTCACAGTTTCCTCAGAGGTGATACAGCTAAGAATCTCACAAAAACACAAAAGTAAACACAATTGCTTTTGTGTTTACTGGACAGTGTCTCAGTCATTAGCATTGTCGTAGTTCTAAATGCAGAAAAAACACCCAACTGATTAAACAAGTATTTTTAATGACACCATTTAGCACATGTTAGTAAGCTTGTAGAATCAGTGACCTCTAGCTCCAAGCTTTGCTCTTTTTTTCCTCTATTATGATAAATAGTGCTTTCATCTGCTGTAAATTAGGTTCCTAATCTCAACTTCCACTTAACACTTTGTCTTGCATTTTCTTCAGGCAGGAAAATATTCTGTTCCAAATGAAAAAATGACTGTGTCTCATGTAGAAAATTAAATTAAAATCAGTTCTAGAGAATGACTTGAAGCTGGTTAATCCGACACACAACTTTACTCCCTGTGGCACCTTGTGTACTGATGGTAAACTGATCTTACAGATGATCTGATTGCTTCCAAACTTTTAAAGAACACAACAAAGCAAAGTCAAACGATTGAAGAATAAACAGAGTTAATGAAAGTATTGCAATAATAAATAAACAGCATATGTAAGGAAGGTTGTGCATATGGTATTTACCCTGTCTGAACTGATTTAAGATTGGACCCGCTTTATAAAATTGGACGTGCATTCTGAAGTTATCGCAAGGAACTGAAAATGCACTACAGATGGGAACACACTATTTAAAATCCCATTGTAACCCCAATTTAGCTAATATGACTTTCAAGATTATACAGTCTGTACTGCTCTGCACAAAATAGGGCCAAGGACATTCAGAACACATTAAATATGACAGGGAAACCTCCCAAAAGAGGCTCAGCCCCTCATTTCCCAACCCTCAGTAAAATTGTAGGGTTTCATGAACAGATACACTTCCAAATGTAGAGCCGTAATAATCTATAATGACTCATCATCTCATTTTTTTAATTGTCACATTCAACTATTATGCTCTTGAATAGTAAAGGGACTGCATTTATGTAGCTTTTGGCTTTCATCTTTTGACCTTTTGCATGTCAACATTCATCCATTCACACACATTAATTCAATACAAAGTTACTCATCAGAAACAGACACGCTGACTGTGAGTGTGCAGTCTGTGCTAAAATCTGAATGCAACATGTTTGACCACAACTTTAATTTTTGATGGTCAGCCACCACATGTGGTATTGAAAGCTGATTAGCTATTCATACAGTAAGTCTTGTGTATTTAAGGCCTAATGAACTGTACTGGAGGGTGGAAAAATAAATCTGCACTACAGTCAGTCCCATTGATTTATCATGGCTCTAACTAAGTTACTTTTGGCTCACTTCCAAACTCTGCCAAAACTATCTATTGAATTTTACAGTCAAGTGAAAATGAAACTTAATTACAGATAAATCTGCACAACACTGAAAAATTACAATCTCTAATTACCACATTTAATACTCTATATTGTTTTAGATTTATATAATTTAATTAAACATTTTACAAGCTTTTAGAGGACCCTCAGTGAGTCGAGTCCCTGCATGGGTGATATTTTTCTTACTAGCTGTGAATCTGCGATGCGTGCAAGTAAATTTCCTTTCAGGATAGGCAGCACCGGATACAGTCGCTGAGGTTGAGATCACGTAGCTTTTAAAGATCCTGTCCAGAGAGATGCTTTGGAGGCACAGGCGAATGATCTCATTACTCATCTGCAACACAGCAGAAAACAAACACTGCCTCACACACTTGTCACAAATAATGAGCTTCGGGGGACCAAGTTACAGACAGTGAGATTTACATTTATTACACGCTCAAGTGCTGAGCTATAATAACAAGTCACTGTTATACAAAACCCTGGATACGAAGGAGTCTTACAGTACAAAGTCATTAGCTCCAAAAAGGGGACAAACAGCAAGCAAAACCAAGGTATTAGCTTATTCATTACTCGCTTAAGAGCACACATTTTGTGTTTTATAAAGCTCAGTCAAAGAGACAGAAGTATTATACTGGGTGGAGTGGAGTGGACTGGCTCCATGCGAATTCTAGTTTAGGGTCCACTAAAGTCCACTAAGAGACTTCACTTAAAAAGTAATGAAAGCTTTTAAAGTTGGTTGAAATGACTTGAATTAACAAACAAATGGCATTTGAAACAAAGATTTTATTAAATTGGCTGCAATGAACCAGAGCTCCTGCAGATCAGTTGTTCTGATCATTTCCACACTGACACTACAGCACAGAGACGGGGTTAGTTATAGGACAATGAGATGGGAAACAAATGTTTTGTCCTGGCTCAACCAGTTCTGTCCGTCCATCCGTCTATCCCAGAATTTTAATGAGCGCAGATGTGACGAAAAACAAATAAAAATGGAGAGGCAAATAACTGAAATGTT
Source organism: Ctenochaetus striatus (assembly GCA_034780835.1). Lineage (NCBI taxonomy): Eukaryota > Metazoa > Chordata > Actinopteri > Acanthuriformes > Acanthuridae > Ctenochaetus > Ctenochaetus striatus. The sequence continues at coordinate 4,391,884 of JAUZTA010000019.1, read as the reverse complement.
GTCCAATAGCATTAAAGGTCCAGTATGTCTGATTTAAAATATTTTGATCAGATGAAATGTAACATTTATAGGGATGTTTTCATTCATGTATCACCTCAAGATATGAACCATTATGTAATGGTTACCTTACAATAACTCCAGAGGGAGCAGGTCCTCCTCCACTAAGTATGCCTTGTTGCACTGCCATGTTTCAACAGTAGCCCAGAATGTACACACTAAACATTTCCTGTAAAAAAAATAGTAATTTCTGACCAGTTTTGTAGCTGGTGTGAGCCTACATGGGGAGGGTGAGCGAAGGAATGAATGCAGTTGGTTGCAATCTGCAACCTTATCCCTAAATACGACTAAAGCCTACACACTGGACTTTCAATATCAAAAAGACTCCACCACGCCGAGCAAGTATCACCAGTGACAAACAATTATAACAAGTAAATTCGACTATACTTCAGCCACACAGATTTTAAAACATATTCAGACAAAGAGAACAGCTGAAAGTGAAGCTCAGACCTAAAAATAAATAAATAACATGTGTAAAAGTGTAGTAAGCTAAACCAAATAATTTCAGCTGACCCAGTCAAATGTGTTTTTCAGCCTCCAGCCTCTATGTGTTCTCTATAATTCCACTAAAAATGGAAATTCCATAAAAAAATAGTCATAAAAAATGAAAGGGATCATTCTATGACAGCTTGGATCTGGTACCTCTTGACTTTCACACCAAAGGTCACATATGGCTTTGACTTAAATTGACAGACCTTAAACTTGCTTTACACTTGAGGCCTTGCTGCATAACACTTTGCTTGAACTGAATATTTGATCACATTCATAAGCCTAAAGCCCCAGACTGAAGTAGTTAGTTGCACATATCCCCTGCAGGTTAAGTCTAACTGCCAGATGTGGGTCGAGCTGGGCTAGGCACATCTGTAGCCTATCGATGCAAATAGGGCACACTCACACGTGTGCTCATGTAAGCACAAACGCACATGCGCATACACGTATCCGCACACACACACACAGACACACAGGTGTGACTTTATACCACGGAGGGAAAAAAAAAAGGGTTAGGTTTAAAGTGAGTGTAATTCAAGCAGGCGCACATTTCATAAAAGCCCCTATTTGATGTGTTGGTTGTCAGTCAAGCATGCAGTCTGTGACACACACACACACACACACACCCAGGTAGGAGGTTATAAGAGAGGAGGAAGCGAGGCGGAGTAAGGAGAGGGTGTAATTATTGAGGATGATGTGTACAGAGGCCTATGTGGAATGACAGCTTCCCTTTCATTTCTCTGATCACTGGTTTAATCCTAACAGAGCTACAGCGGGCAACGGAGCTGCTGTCTGCCTGCCTGAGCTCCGGCACTCTGCCTCTATATCTGTGTTTGTGTGTGTGCACTTGCACACCTGTGTGTGTTTGTGTGTGTGACAGGATGACACGGAGTAAATGTAGGTGTGTGCATCTTTGCATATGCTTGTGTCAAAATATCACTGCTTTTCAGGAGCGTCTGTGTGTTTTTCTGTTTGTGTGTGTCTATGTGTGCGTGCAGGATGTCTAAGAGTGTGTGTGAGTGCTCACCGCCCAGGAAAATATGTTGTACAGGCTGATTGCAGTGGCAAGCAAATGCTACTTTTAATGAAGGAGGGGGAGAGAGGAGAGGGAAACACAGGAAATTAAATTGATATGTAAATGACGGAAATTCTCATTTGAGCTGAAGGTTGAGAGTGCTACAGCATTAACCAGCTTATGAGTTAATAATGATTTTTTTCTTCCCTCCCTCCTTCCCTCAGTTTGACTCCCTCCCTTCCTCTCTCTCTCAAAAAAAGGACGGGTAGGAGAGTGAGGAGGGTGGAGATGAAGACAACATATGTCCCTGAATATCAACTCTCCAGAGATTCCCCCTAAGCTCTTCTATAATCAGTTTCCTCAGAATCTAGACCTCTTCAAAAAGCATGCATTACAACAAGGTAGTCTCGACTTTAAAAGTACATACCCACTGGACTTTTTGTTCTCCCCTATCTTTTAACTTCACAGCTCATGTTTTCCCTCCTGTAAAAACAACCAGATGGTGTCGAATATATCTCAGATGGACATGGAGGAGACGAAGGGTGTCGGACAGCTTGTAATAGTGGTGTAGCTCCGCGTAGCGGGGAGTAACAAAACAAAGACAACATCAGCTGCAGCTACAGAGAGCACCAGAGGCAAATGACTGCAGAATGATCACTGCAGCTATTATCAACCACTAGGGTTATTATTTTCTCTCCCATCTCTTTGGTATTAGCTGGAACGAAATAGCTCAGTCAAAAGTCCTTGCCCTGCAGCCTTCAGTGATTGGAAAATGATATGAAACCAGACATTGTGTTCCCTAGTGCAAAAAGAGAAGAGGAGGGAAAAAAGAAAAGAAACACAAAGCTGCAACAAATGAAGAAAATGGTTGAAGCCCTGCAGGAGAGAAAGGGGGCAGTGGCAAGGCACACATACACAAACTTTGAGTACGAGGCAGACTCACAGTTGCAGATGCACTCACACACATGTACACACTCGCAGACACATAGGGAGAACACACAAGGGCACACAAGTGCATGCATTACACAACCCAAAACATAAAAGGACACAGACAACCACACACACAATGACAGAAATGGACTCTGATTAGAAAGTATTAGCCAAAAAACATCAGACACAAATGGAAACCACATCAGTGATCTGGTTCTGCTCCAGAAAAGAAGGAGAGGGCCTTGATCGAATCCTTTCTTCTGCAGAAAAATAAACAAGAAATTTTCCATCTCTATTATTTCATACAACTGGAGGGAAAGAAAGCCTCCAAACCATGAGAAGAGATGGAAAACAGAAAGAGAGCAATGCTGCAGGAGAGATCGTGGCCATCTGTGCCGCATGAAACACTGTGAGTCACACGTTTCCAAGTTTCTTCATGGCCAATGACAACATGCACCACTGCAGAGGAGGCAGGTTGGGAAAAGAAATACTCATAGCGCACCAAGACTTATACAGTATACATATGCACCGAAACACTGGAAAACTGTGATTTATTTATTTATTTATTCTACAAACATGCACTCCAATATGCAAACATACATGCACAGTCCAGGCCAGCAGTAAAACTTGCAGACAGTTGGCTAATGCATTACAGACGGATCGCCTTTATCCAGCAGCACAGCCTCAGCAACGCACCTAAATGGCTGCAAATGGTTTACTTTCTCCTCAGGTATGAGAAATGATGAATAATTGAATAAAAAAATGCACAAGGCAGAGAAGCCCTGCATGACACTACTGAAGCGCACTGGAAAATATGAACACATTAAACCGGACGCTAAAGATGTAACCAGATGTGAGATGCTCAAAGCTGAGCCAGTGATATACATTACTAGGCCATCCAATAACAACTCAGCATATTTGCTGTCTGCTCAAACTAAGTAAAACATTTCAATATGATTAATGAAGTTCCACTCCTCAAGCCAACTAACCTCCCGGTTATAAGGCCAGAGGTAGAACCGGGTATAGAGCACTCTGTGTTGTCCTTGGTGTGGGTTAAACGTACTAATTTAGTGTTTCGAAAGATTAAAAAGCGCTTCAGCAATACTGAAAGAAGCATCACCTTCACAGCGCTTGGGCTTTCAGATCATTGCAGCCACACGTACACTTAAATTCAGTCTAAATGTTTTGTTTGAGCCAGTCCATCTCGAAGTATTATCAGAGGAATGAGAGAGAAAGAAAGAGACAGAGAAAGAGTGAGAGAGAATAAGCTAGGAGAAAAAGAGGATGAGGAAGATTTTGAGGGACAAATAAAAGAAAAAAGCAAAGTCAAGCAACGGGGCAGCAAATGATTTTGACAATAAGGGTTCAGAACGTAATTATTTAAGGTTAAACATTTTCCCCTTCATCTTCAGAGCTGTCAGTTGAAATGAAAAGAGCTGTGGTAATGAAAACGGTGATGGAGCTTTTTATTCACTCTCATAGCATTGTAACTCTGAGGTCTGAGCACCCAGAACAAGACAAAAAGCTAATCCAACTGGAGAGCTGATCTCCAACTGAAAGGACACTGACAACGAAAGGTTATCTTTAATGTTGCTTCACTGACTTATCTGTGGAGTACACAAATGCTTGTGTACTCCAAGGAGCACCTCCATTAATTGTGTGCTAAATAGCTGTTAAAAATATGAAGGCTGGATTGTTGGGGAAGGCTGTGTGCATGTGGCAAGTTAGTGTGAGCATCTGTGTTTGAGTAATGAGAGTGAGAGAGAGACAAAGAAAAAGAATATTACGTGTTTATACTGTCTATAACCTGGGACTACCTTAGCAAGCTTTGCAAATGGCTTCTG
>JAUZTA010000019.1:4350002-4370616 GCA_034780835.1 Ctenochaetus striatus | reverse complement strand
CATCAGTAGCTACTATAGTTCATTCACATATCTCAACTACCTGCTCTGGTGTTTAAAAATAACGAATATACAAATGAAAATCAATGCCTCTTTGAAGAGCTACAATCTTCTTAAATATTAAGCTGTTACATTTAAGTCAAATGATGTCAGTCATGTTTGTTTCGAGCGGCATAACGGTGTCATTGATCCCTGATGGTATTAAGAGATTAAAAGGTTCCCCTGTCCTCTCCGTGTTGTTGACAAGCGTCGTGACTCATTACGGCCATTAGCATTAAGCTGGCTCATCAATAAGCACTTGGCTGATCCATCAGTCTTCCTCAGATGTAGCCCAGGGGACCCCACCATAGGTCCACGCCAGCTCTGAGAGTGTCCTCATGGGCACCCTTGATCTGTCGGTCACCACGCGCACACACACACGCGCACGCACGCAAACACAGGCACACACAAACGCTCACCTGCCCTGGTGTTTGCCTGACAGGGAGGATTCAAGTGTCACTTCGAGTCTCTCTTTTGTTCAAGTCCTTTGTTGATGCTGCTCTAAGTGTTGTGTCGGTGTAACCACCTCTGCTTGTCAGCATGTTAGTGTTTGTCAGTGCACTCTTGTTTGTCATTTTGTTTTCTGTTGACTTGATCACTGTGGCCTTGAATGTGTGTGTGTATGCGTATGTGTGTGTGTGTGTGTGCACATAGGAGATAAAAAATGCAGGGAGTTTCTGCAAGTTTCTGGTTTTTTTTTTTCTCCGTCAACTTTAGTATTGTCGTGTACAGAATCTTCATTTATGTATGCTATGTAGGTGTCAGTATGTGTGTGACTGTGAGTGTCTGGTATAGCAGTGTCAGTGTCAGTCAGTGCGAGACAGTGCAGTGTCAGTGTATGACAGCCAGCTGTAGTCTGATGTGATACTGTGCCACAGTGAATGACAATGTCTCAACTTAGAAACCAGTGCGGAGTCTTTCAGGGGGAGTGTGTAAGAGACTGAGCCAGAACAGACAAGTAAAAAAGGATATATGTTGATGGGTGCTACAGTTCATCATGGAGGGCCTCTCCCTCTGCATGGTCCAGGGCTCCGATCAGCAGCAGGGCTCCGGTGGTGCTGTCTCGAACAAAGATGATGAAGGGGTGATCGGCGTAGAACATCTTGGGCTTTTCGATGTTCTCCTCCTCGAGGTCTGTGTCTCCTTTCCCAGCTTGGGCGGCCAGCTCCAGGGAGGCCCACTGGAGGACTGCACCCAGGTGGACTTTCCCCTTGCTCTTGTCTGACACGCCGGAAAAATCAGCCACCTTCTTGTCCCAGGGATCGGTCAAACCCAGAGCAGACAACTGTTCCTGGAATCAGAAAGCACAGAATGACGGGCTTTATGAACCGTCTTGAATTCAGTCCGCACATAGCTTACCGAAATAGAGACGTCTTGCAAGTAGCACCCGCCAGGACGCTGATCAATTATGCACACAAGGGGACCAAACAACAAGTAGATGGAAAAGCACATTTTAAAATTTCATGATGCCGTGACCTTCAGAATTGGTAGACATGCACTGCCCTTCCCCAATCTCACCACATGATTAACATAAACATAAACATACCTGCCGAAACAGTCAATCAGTAACTTTTCTGAGGGAGTTTTCACCATGTTTATTTACTTTCTATACCGAAAATTTGAGATGGGAAGGAGTGTGACAGTTGCCCTTGTTGTGAGCTGGCAGAACAAAGTAGGCGACAGGCAGAGAGGAGACGGAAGGAGGAAGCAGAGGATGAATAATTTAAGAGTGATGCCCCGTGACCTCAGCACCTCCTTTGTTTTGCCTCTGATATGAATTCCACAGAAAGTCGTCGTCATGACAGGTAGTTTATCCTCCCATGGCAGAGGGCCACTCACAGTGACAGGCTTCTCTAGGGGCCAGAGGAGAGCATGTGCGGGTGTGAGTGTGCAACAGTGTGGACGTGTGTGTTTGTGTGTGTGTGTGTGTGGATGCGAAGAAGGCCATGACTGGAAGAAAAGTTGCAGAAGACGACATGTGGCTGAATTTCACGCTTTCAAGCAATTTTTTAAACTTAAGCTGATTAAACTCTCTATTGGAAATCTTTTTTAACCAGCAGACAAGAGCGCAATGTTGTTTGGGTTGTCTGAAAATATCTTGTAGGCGTTGACTGACTGGCTTTCTTTTCAAAAGCACACAGGTATAGCTCTGCTCAGCTTGTTCAGCTCTTAAAACCACAGGCTAATGGGCAATTTTATATCTTTTTAGAATATCTGCTTTTCTACTTAAAGGTTGAGATGTGCATGCAAGAAGAAGTTGAATGAGATCATATCGGCTAATACCTAAACATGAAATACACAGATGTATATACAGTCGTAAGCATCTGTCATTTCCTTTTTCCAGTGTTGTCATGCAAAGCTCCCGCCTCAACACAGACACACATACCACCTCCTGCTCTAATGCACTTCTATTGTCCTCATCCATTATTCCTCCTCTCTTCCTCCACCAGCTACCACTACATCACTGTCTTCCTCTGCTGCTCTGCCACTTGCCTGGCATCCCCATCCCTCATCTACCCCGCATGCCTCTATTTTATCCCACTCTGTCTCCTAACTTAGTCTTTTTCCTTCCCGCCTCATCCTTCTCTTCTCTCTGACAGGCCGCCAGCTCGCTCACTCAACTTCTCGATCTCCACCGGCAAATGATTTCAAGGTTTTCCGCTCCTTATCTAACGGGGAAACAGAAACAGGCTTAAGCTGGTGGATTCCTCAAACTGTTGAAGACAAATGTGTGTGGGAGAAGAAGCAGCTGGTTTCTGTGTCTCTCTCTGTGTCGCTTATGTCCATCCTTTCTCATTCTTTTCACCAGTACATTTTTAGGACCTGGCTCACTTGCCCTATAGTTGTGCGGGTGCCACTATGAAGCATATAAATAGCACCAACGAAACCCACATGACCTCGCTCTTTTCTCTGACTCTCTTACTCTGCTTGTCAAGGCAGAAGCACATGGTTAATTTTTTCAAGTGTTTAAAAATTAAGTGGCCCCACGGCTGCATGCCAGGAAAACAGGCCAGGGGTGACAGAGGAGCCCTTGGAGCGATTTGTCTGCGAGTGAGAGCCACAGGCTTTGTCAGCTGGTGGTTTCCTTTGTGCGTAAGTGTGTAGGGCTTACTTGGCCCACAGCGTTGCAGTCTACCCAGTCCTGAGGTAGCATCAACCCTCAGGCGTGCAGCACTCCGCATCACATTATTTCAGTTCGATGGGTGAACCCACTAAGTAGCTTGTTGGGTGTACTTGTGGGATTTTTAAGTGGATAGGTTGTGGCAGCCGGGACATGTTACAGCTCCATCTGTGAGGGGTCACTGCAGCTGATGTTAAGTGACAGAGCAGCCTTAATAATAACAATGGGTAAGAAAGGGAGATAAGAAGAAAAACAGAGATTAAACAGAGATGAGTGCTGAACCGTGCTATTTTTGTATCAGCTGCTGCTTGCAAACCATGGGACTTCAACTGTGATAAATATTTTAAGGTTATTAAAACCTTTGATAGACTACACACCACACAAAGCTGCTACCTCAGTCAATATGCACTTTGTCTCAGCAGTCAAACAGGAGCACATGCTGATCACCTGATTAAACAGAACAACCAAAAGACGTTACTAGGTAACCTCCAAAATCCCATAACAAACCTGGTATGTGTGTGTACTTCTGAATATGTTTGAGTCACACTTTTCATATAATTGCTTTTTTTTTTGGTCTAATGGGATGTGTGTCTGTGAACTGCATGTTGCATTTATTGTTTTTGGAAATGCAGCAGAGCAAAGACAAATTTCCCCAAAGGTGCAATTAAGAATATTCTATTCCCTTCTATCAGGGACCTGAATATTTGTGCTCCGGTACAAAATCCGGAATGAACATCAATCAAAAACAGTTTATCCTGTTAATTATTGCAGAAAAGGCCAAAAAAATACACGCAAAATAAAACTGGAAAAATCCTAAATTTTAAATGAGACAGTTAATATAGTGACAATGGCAACACTATTTCAGAGAGAGCTGGAAAGACTGAACATTGTGAGAGTGAAAATGGACCAGAGTAATAGCTCTGTGAATCTAGACCCGAAACCGAATGAACTGGATAATGAAATAATTCTCATGGTTCACTTTGTTGTTTTTCTTAAGGCTGCAACTCATTGATTATGTTCTGGATTAAAAATTTGTTCTATAAAACATTAGAAAAAAGAAAACATAAAAGTAAAATTTCCCAAAGCTGAAAATGGCATCTTTAATTTTTTTATTCTCTTTGACAAACGACAGTTCAAAGTACAGAGATTTCTGTCTGTGATTATATATAGCAAATATATTAGCATATCCTCCAAAATAAGAGACTAGAATAAGGGCATATTTGTTATTCTTCCTTAAAAAAAAGACTGAAACTAATACATTTCTCAAAGATATATTCCCTATTGGTACGTTTTTTGTGGCCAATTCTCCCACTATGTGAAGTCAATGGTACCAGTTCTGGTTAACATAAATATGTTAGTTGCCCAGTAGTTTGATGGCTTCATCGCATGTAACCTCTCTGGTGGAAACATCTGTTGAAGTCAGTCCTTACTCTCTTGATCCTTGTATGCCACATCATGTCACTCATGTCCAGTAAAGGTGAAAATACCCCTCCCCCAAGGAAAATCTAAGTGAATACAACAGCCGTTGACAGCAAATAATTCAAATTATAAAAAAAAAACAAAAAAAAAAAACAAAGAGAACAGAAGGTAGCATTTTACCTCCACACTGTCAACACCAACTTATCAAAACTGAAACAAACTAGGTCCCAGCTTGTCCAGTCAATGGTGATGCCTACATCATGATGCCTACATCAGCCCAACAATCATAAAAAACTAAAGACAAACATATCTTTACCTCCACTGCTTCTGCACAGTTTATACCGCTGGCTCCCTCTGGCTCACCAATCAAACCTGCCAAATGATTCTTTGAAGCTATCACCACTTTTAACAACCACAGACATGTTCTGCTTAATTCAGTACTGCCCTTAACATCCAGCGTGGGTGGTTTCAAGTATGCAGTGTGTAGCACTGGCATCATCACAGCTCCATTTCATGGACACATTAGATGCAGGCTTTAAAAAACAACACCTTTCTCTTTCTATCAGCTCTCTCGAGGCTTCAAAGCTTCTCCATCCCTTTATTGAGTCTCATCAGAAAAACTGCCATTGGTTTCTTATTTACATGGGCTTTTACCTCCTCTGCACGGTCAATACACTCTCAGTGTCTCATTCATTCGCTCACATAGACACATGAACCGCTTTTTATTCTACAGGGCAAATTTACCACCGATGGAAAAAGGAAAAGAAGCCTTACCTTTCAGTGAGAAATTCAACTAAAGGCCATGAAACACATCTGATTAATTCATATGATCCAGGGCTGCGGTGGCTGTGCTAAAACAGCTGCACCTCAATACCCCTGTATACTGTGGAGTGTGCTCTTGTAAATATTTGATGGCCTTTTGACCTCATTAGCCGTGATTGAGTGAGCTCTCCGGTGCACGCTCATATGTCTTAGTCACAAGCGGAGATACAGCCAGAATGTAGCTCGAGCTCGGCTATCAGTGTGTATGTGTGTGGCCTGGTCAGCACTGGATCAGAGACAGAGGGAGAGAGTGATGAGGGTGGTTTATTCAGTGACCTCCAGGCCAGGCTTGTTAAGAGGGTTCTCCGTCTCTGGCTACAGACTCCGACACAGTCTGCCCTTCACCAGAGGAGAACACCACAAATAGAGAGACGTAAGGAAAGAAAAAGGCAGAGCTCTGCAGCTTTTTATAGTTCTTTGTGACACTTTCCACCTTGTCCCCAAGCAATCATTGACCCCTCTCGTCCTTTCCAACCTCTCCTGCTTACTTGCTTGGTGAATATCAACCACATTTAGGTCAGCAGAGCCACTGTGATCTTGAAAAATAGCGCATTACGTTCACATGCGAGACGAGTACAAATAAGAATTACATCCCTGGGACTAAAATGACAGAGATGAGGAGGGAATGGATGTGTTTGGATTTGGCAAATCCATGCAACAACGTAAGTGTCACAAAAGGTGCCTAATTGTTTGTTCTTATTTGACTCACGCAGAGGGCACAATTGTAATGGCTGACATAAGCATACACACACACACTGTTATGATTTCTTTGGTGCAGATGTCACCATCTAATCTTTGAGGAGTCCATGGCCGTTCCAAGCACTGACAGGCAGAGTTGTAAACAGTATTAACATGCAGTGATGAGCAATTATTTGCTCGACCCAATTGGAAAAATGTCCGTCAGAGAAGACATGGCACGCTATCAGTGGGCAGAGGGGTCGGACGGACAGACAAAATGAGATCGGACTGGGTCGAGGGTTTGTTCAGAGCTTAAGCCCTTTCACAAGCATTCCTCAAATGCACTTCTTTTTCTTGAGTGGGCAAACAGAGGCGGACAACTCATGACGAGTCGTACAAGGAAAGGTCAAAACATTCAAGTACTTCTCAACAATTACGTTACATAATGAGAGGAAAGTACATCTTCTGCTGGTTATTTACAGGTAAAAAAAATATAAAGCAAACTTTATTTTTCTTTGTCTGGCAAACTCTCCAGCAGGGGCATGGGGGGATTTGCACAACAGTATGTTTTCTGCTCTTTTCCCTGGCAAAGTCATTGCAGTGTCAAAAGGAGTTGTTTCAAGCTTTAGTTTTAGACTGCTGCCTCTTCCCCAGAGTGTCCTGACAAAGTTAATGTCAAAAGCTTGTTCTTCGGGGCATGGCTAGCAGAATAACATGGCAGCACAGAAATGTTTGTAAAACTAGAACGAGGGCAAAGTGGATTTCATCAGTCTGTGATGAGGTTACAATGTACATGTAAAGAGGACGTGGTAATAGGTTCCAGTCAGTGTACCGTGCCATGGGGAAATGGGTTTTACTGGCATGCCCTCTGTATCAGTCAGGTTCAACTAATCTCTCCCTCTCTCTCTCTTACTATGTCTTCGTCACTCATCCACAACTCCAACACCAATACCAACTTCTGTATCTCTCTCTAAATCAAAGGGTGTAAACAGACTAAACGTGATGCAAATTCAAAGGCTCAGTGACTGCATGCAAAGTCAATGGCAATATGCAAAAGGGCACAAGCAGACGTGATTTGTGAGAATTGAGGTGAAGTTGCATCCATGTAATTGAAGATAACATAAAATGCTGGTATTTCTGGAGAGTTCTAGCGAGATCAGCCAGTCTGAGCCGCCACTTTCACACGCACACAGAAACCCTTCACATAGAGGTCAGCGTGAAAGAAACTAAATTGACTTGCTGGACGTGCATACTCACTTTGCTTTGTGGCAAAATAAGCCCCACTCTGCTGCTGAGTGGTCAGATTCTTTCAGGAATTAGTTGTGAGGCTAACTGGAACTATGAACTATGAACCACACTGGTGTGAAAGAATGCCCCAATCATGGCAGCTTACATTTCTGTTACCTCAAAAAAAAGCCGCTGTGGTAAGGAACTGGAGCTGCTAACAGAAATGTCTATGATCTTGACTGACCAGTCAGCTTGCTAAAAGCCCACAAAGCACAAGTCTAAACAAGTCTACCATTGCCCCAGTTTTGCTTTTCAACAGAAACAAAAAAAGGTAAGCTGACTTGGTTTAGTCACTCTCACCCAGGCCTGTCTTGTTCATAGTGCCAGTTAGCATTACAGCTAACGCCTAGAAAGGTATAACAACTTACAAGCAGAGTAAGGATCCGTGTTGCTGTAAGGCAGAGTGGGTATGCATGCCTAATGTATCGGTTTAGTCTCACTTGACAGTGCACATACATACAGCTGGCTAAACAGTCAGTGTTATGTCTGTACAGACACTGATTCAAAACAGTGTACCAAAAACAACAAACAGCATGAGCATTTTGCAAAAAAGCTAACAGTTCGACAGTCTTTTCTCTGCTCTATTTCTTATTAACCAAGAGCAGAGTACAGCACATTCAGAGAGAAGCTTTATATTTTGAGCAGGGGCTGACTGTTGCTTTGCTGATTTAAATGGCAAACTTTGCCCTTGAAAGGTCATATCAGCTGTCACATGATAAGATGACTTCAACTAATGTCCGTACGAAAATACGGAAAAGGAAACTTTCTTCCTGTCATGACCCACATCAGCAGGAAACTCTCAAAGGTGTGAAGGCCTGTGTGATTCTAGCAACTTGTCTGAGCCCCTGCCCCTGCTACGGACCTTGTGGCCTGGTCAAATACGTGCTCTTACACCAGCTCGACAACTCTCTGACCTTCCAGACAGCAGCCGGACAAAGCCTGCGGTTTGGCCTGTTTGAACCTTTACAACCCCCGCGCACTCACATTGGCATCTGAAGTCACTAAGCTGCTGCCTGTCCGCCTTGTGCTCTTCCTGGCTTCCTCTCTCCTGACTCAGACCAGCTACCTGCTGGCTCTGGGGTTAAAAGGAGCAGAGATACAGGCAGACTACCAGCTGGACTGTGGCATGACCTCTGTGCTCCTGCAAAAGGAGGTCTGTGGGAGACTTCTGAAGCCCACAAAGGAGCTACAGGCCACGGCCATCCTCAGGCCCCTCTTAGCCTCCCAGCAGCCAGGGTTTGATTCCCTGCTGAAGGCTGTTATAGCCCAATGTTGCGTGTACAGCTGGACACCCATCACCACAAGGGAGAGAGAAGAAGTGTGGAAAAGGAGTGACATTTAAACTCACCTGAGACAGAGTCTGCACTGAACTGAAAAGTGCAAGACAGGCCACTACTTCACTCACTAAGAGCACTAAAGGGATGGAGAGACAGGAAAGTAGGCAAGAAACATAGGCTGTAGTTGAGAAAAGCAAGAAGAAGAAAAGGCACAGCAAGGAGGCCGAGCTGCAAGGCACAAGGACAGAGAGACAGGAAGAAAGAGAGCCAAGTGAGGAGGAAGAGGAATGACATAAAGAAAGGAGAAGAGAAAGAGAACCAAGATAAGCAGAGTGCGAGTCAGGAAGAAGAGGTGGCCAAGACAGAAGCAGAGAAGAAAGGAGAAGAGACATGACAAAAAACAAAGAAGAGGATGAACAATGACTGGATTTCTTGAAGATATGAGAAACCATATCAGGTGAAGAGAAAAATGATGTAGCGTGCAGATACAAGAATTGAAAGCAAAGAAACTAAAAGCAGAAACTATAACTGAGGCTGCATGCAGGATCCACTCTGTCAATTTCCACAATGGCATTAAAACACTGAGTACACGCCTCTTCACTGCACATCTAATGCACTGTCCAAGCACAAAACCCTTAGTCTGCTGTATGGAGTACAAAAGACCAACTAAAAAGAATCAATCAGTATTACTCCCACTGACACACCTGTAGATGAAAGAGAATACAACACACACACTCCACAGCTAGGGCAGGTGAGGTAACTGGAAATTAGGCCAATTCAGGATTGGCTGCATCTGGTGGGGATGGAGCCCCTGGTTGTTCACTCTCACTCCAGGGATTTGTCAGAGCCAACCAGGGCCCGTGAGGAATATTCAGGAGCTGCAGCCGTATGCACACCACAAGAAAGAGGGGGAAAAAGGATACAACCAGAAACCTCGTGGTTGCGCTTTACATAAAGAGAGTTCTAAAATTAAACAGGGCGTCACAGATGGATGACGCCACTAAATCAGTGACAAAAAGAAAACTGTTGACGCACGCTCTGATCTCGCTAAATAAGTTTCTAGGTTTCTATCAGGTGAAGAACAAAACTTCAGCCAAGTCTTTTATCCAAACATATCGGAGCGGTGAGCCACAGAGATACCACTCTGCCTGCCAAACAACAAAGGCATGATGCATTAGCTTGAACTATGTGGGACTCAGTTTATGGAAACAAAAACATTACAATGTGATTTATTTAGAGCTGCAGAGTATCATGGAGCAAGATGTTAAAATCTGGGTTAATAATTGATGAAGGCTGACTCAAGTTTATTCCATCCTAATGCTCCATCTTAATGCCTTACGTCCTGAGGCCTTTTCCACTAGTTTAACTGCAATTACACTTACTGTAAGTCTTAACTACCCCTTTTTTAAGTCATCTCTTTAGTTTTGCATGTTTGCCTCCTAGAATTTACCAAACATTTTTTACAGTATGAGTAAAACTAGTAGTTTGTTGTGCTAACCTGCAGACTGAGTGTGCTGGTGATGTTGGCCTTGGGCAGGGAGACGGCCACACTGGTGATATTGGTTTTCTCCAGCCACTTGGAAAGCATCTCAAGGGTCAGAAGCTTGTCCAACCTGGTCAAACCTTCAACATGGAAGGGCAGCAGGAGGACCAGGCTGGCTTTGCCTCCCCACAGAGGAGCCTCCAGAACCTGCACCATGTTTCCTATGTCTTCATGGTGACGGTACAAACCTGGAGAAAAGAGTAGGCAGACGCATGCACAGAGTTGTGGGAAGATCAGAGAGTCAAAGACGGAGAAGAAGAAACTTTGCCATAAATGTTACATTTTTGCTTTTCAGCAGTAGTTCAGAGCAGGAGCTCTGCACAGCAGTTCTCTTGGAAGTTTATTCAAATTTACATTTTCAGCTGTGCCACTGCAGTCATTCAGCGCTACCTGAGTTCTCACAGACTAAATGAGCTGAACGACAGCAGTGTACACTAAAGACCTGGATAACATCCATTCAAACATTATGTGAATGCAATCTTAGACAGGACAACAGTGGATCACTAAACAATCTTTATCATGAATTAGAAATGACATTACGATATAACATTAAAAGGATACAATGTATCCCTAGAACATCTTACTGCTGCTGTAGCAGAAATTCCCTCTGCCTTGTTGTTGTTTTAAGACGATACATAAAATATGAAAAGCATGTTAAATTAATCATAGAGTACACAGTGATAAATACGAGGGAAGCAGATTGGACCTTACAGATGTTCAAGCCATTTTAGAACTCAAATTGCTTTTCGCTGCATTTATTTGCTGGCAGGAGTACAGCAGCGACAGACTGCGCCTCTTACCTGCTCTGTGCATCATCATCACTTTGGTGTATTTCTTTCCCAAGAAGGTACGACGATCTGCGCTCTCCTCGCTGAACTCTCTCTCCCACAGCCCTGAACAAACAGTCAAACAGAGAGGACAGAGCCATTTTGAAATTCGAATGAGTGACACGGAGAGGCTGCAAGAAAATACTGAATGATTAAAAGAGGTGAAAAGGTGGACACTGGGTTAAAACATTGCCATGTTCATAAATGCATTTAGACCTGATACATGGTGACACCTGCTGACACCACTCATGAATCATCAATATCTTCTGCCCGTTAAAAAATGTCCACTCTTCTTAGTGCTGCAGAGTCGAGAGCGCTACACCGAGGCAGTTATGAGGTCCTTAAGGCCACACCGTCCCATTCACTGCCCGCCACATCCCGCTTGGCCCTGCTAACCCCCTGACAGCTGTCAATTTAAGAGGGGCTGAGAGTGGTGGAATTACTGTTGTAATAACCTCACAACACTTTCCAAAGCCGCTGGCCCATTCAATCGCGCAGGGGACACAGACCGAAGCAAGGAGGTCAACAGATTATGACTTGTGCTTATGTCACTCTTTGTTAATGTCACACTCATGTCACAATACATAAAGGTGAACGAAGGCCAAAAACATCAAAACGGCTCATTTGTTCTGATGAAAGTCTAGAGGCCAATTGCTTGGCTCTATAATTAAACACTTGCATTGAATAGAGCCTCCATAGCCTTGTGTTTGCTATATCACCCATAATATTAAGTGTTCAAAAGGTTAGAAAATAGTGCAAAATACCGATTACAAGTTCCCAGCAACAAGGGTCTTTGAATTGTTTTTGTCCAAGCAGCTGTCCCACTCAATGTCAAATACTCAATTTGTAATCATATAACTTTAAAAAGCACTCTAGTGTGAGTACTGCAGCTCCATCAAGATAGAGCCATTGCAAAAGAAAAATAAAAAACACGATTACTCACAAGTCTTTCATTGCTGTACGTCCGCCCATGGCCACGGCGGTGTGCTAAGTGAAATACTAACAGCTGCATACTGACATGCTCACAATTACAATGCAATCATGTTGATACAAAGCAGGGACGACGGTTAAGCTCATCATATTAGTTTTTCCATTTGTATGTCTGTGATTATTTAATAATAAGCACTGAACAGAAAGAACAGTAGCCTGGAAACCACATTTACCTGCTGAGCTGATAGTTTATTGGCTCTGGGAGGCGAGTCTGGTCTTTCTCCTATTTAGACAAATTTTCCACTTGTCCTGCCGCGTGTCTGACTGATCACAACCACTTATCTAATACTTATACTTGACATGGTGACAGACAGAGGTGTGTTACCGGTCAATTTCAAAGAGTCCTATGTTACATGTTTCCCTGCTCCGATTGGCTGCAGGAACTTTATGAGTTTGGAAGAAAAAAAGATGAACCAAAATAAAGAACAAAGTAAAATTTAGATGAGATAATGGCAACAGATAATAGTTAGAGGTTCACAAAGTTAGCAAAATTATCCTTAGAAGAACATGGATGTCTGTGCCAAATTTAATGTCAGCTCGAAAAAAATCTTAAAATGTGTCAGTCTGGACCATTTACTGAACAATAGCCAAGCTTAAGATAGATGCTCAAAAGTATGATTAAAACTGCTAAAAACCTTCCTTACATTTCATGAATATCTTTAAAATAAGTAAAAATATATGACAGGTTATGTTAAAAAATTAAGGAAACAGACAAGCAACAAAAAAATCCAGCAGAAACTAAAATTTATTAAGTATTTTTAACATTTATTCTCTGTCAGGGCTTTTTTCAGACTCTATTCCTCTGTTATTATTGTTAGAGTTATTTGTTTCTGACTTGGAAAAGCTCCAAAGCCACAGAAGACATAATCCAACTGTTTTCACAGGCTGACTCGTTCTCCTTTCGTCAAGTAAACAGAACTTGCAAAAGTGGTGACGCTTTAAATTGCTTAATTTATTTGTTGTTGATTTATTCAAATAATTAATTGTTATATCCGCAAGTGCTGTTTTTTTTCCAAGAATCAGCCAGCCTCCATTGGATCCCAGACAATCATAATTCACAGCAAAAGAGCATGTGATTCTCCCTCCCAGGCATGCTAGTGCAAGTCACAGACATTTGTGCCGCTTCCTATAAGATCAGAGAGTGAAAGATGATCGCTCTGGAATTTAAAAACAACTGGCTCAAGTGTAGCTATCAAGAGGCGGCCTTGTTGTTGGAATCATGTCCCAATGATGGATCATTCTCTACAGTATGTGCACATACTTGTGTGTGAATGTCAAAAAGTGGCATCTAGCAGGAGTTGAATGACCTCACCAACCCGCACAGCAGACTCAGTCGATGTCTGTGTGTGGCTGTTGCGGCCCTGTGTCTAGACAAGAGGGCCTGCTTTGGGTTTGCACTGCATTATCATCTTTATAGGTCAGCACTGCAGCTGAGAGAACGCTTGAAACCTGAATCCATTAATATCCATCAGCAATAAACAATGAGACAATTGCACAGCTAAGAAATCCAATGGCTCACGGAGTCACCAATTCATAATGTAAACTTCAGGCACAAACCAGTGGAGAGTCAATAGGACCGACTGGCTCCCTCTCCTCCCTCATCAACTTCTGATTATAAGTAGTTGTGGTATTTCAGAAGCTATTATTAGAGGTTAAATATATGGGGACTTGTTGTTCTCTCTCGCCTTTCCCTTCCTCTTCTAGTTTCCCGTGTTGCTGTGTTATCTTCTGCCGAAGTTTCTCTCTACTATTTTTCCCCCCACATTCTTATTTTTCTTCTTCCCTCTCTAGTGTTTGTTTGTCTAAAACAGGAACAAAGCCTGAATTAATTAACTAGTGTGGACTAGAACTCCCAAGGTAGGCCTTTAACATCCCTCCACGATGTCTGTCAATCTCTTTCGCTCCCTCAGCAGGCCACCCTCTCTTCACTTCTCTCAGTTTTTGCTCTTTACTTTTTCTCCCATTTCTTTTACCCCAAATCTCTTTGTCCCCTTCCCACCCAGATATCTCTCCTTACACTGCTCTTTCTCTGCAGCCCTCTTTTCATTCTTTGCTTTAAGCGTCTCTCTACTATAAACATGTTCTACTAATTGCCCCTGACCTTCTCTTTCTTTGAACAGCCCAGGGAAGGAGGGACCACAAAGAGCTTTTTTAATTCACCCCTTCAATAATTAACTAGAGGGAACAAGAGTGAAACAAACAAAAATGGGCAAGGGTGCAGATGTCTGTTCGGCACCAAAAGAAATTCCGGCACCATCTCTTAAACCGTTACATTATCACACACTATGAATTGTCTTAGGACCCTGAAATCAAAGATAATTTTTTTTTTTTTTTTAAATGTAAAAAAAAAAAAAAGGAGAAGCAGCACATAAGAGCAAGAGGCAAACCACTGACCACTTTTAAATTATGAATCAAAATAAAGGAATCCAATTTTCTGTAATCTAATTTGTGCGCCGCAATCTGCTGTGTAATCTAATTTGTATATGTCCTCCATAAAATTAATGAACAGACCAACGAGGGTCGCCGCACAGAAAAACTAATTTTGTAAAGAAGTCAAAACATCAAACAAAGAAAATTAATTAAAATGCTTATCAATGTATAGTCTGTCAGTGAATGTTATTTTCAAAAGGCTGTCTATCTAATGGCAACCTGTTTTCACTTTAGCAGCCTTGTCTTCTTTGCCACTAACATAAAGTCTACCTGCAGGAGGGAACAGAAGGAGTGGAGGCACTCTGAAGCAGATAAGAATTTGAACAGGAGACATGTGGGTAGAGGAGGAAGAGGAGACAGGGGTAGATTAGAGATGCGATAAACAATGACGGAAGCACACAAAACAGAGTGCCACAATAAGAACAAGTGAAACAGAGGGATATATTTAACACACCATCATCTATTGTGAAGACTGCAGGCGAAAAATGAAATTGTACGTCAGCAGGCACACAAATGTTTGCTACGCTCTTGGAAAGAGGGAGATGATAGATTACATTCTTAAAAAGTTACTGAAAAATAGAGGAATAAGCTCTAAACGTGAGTCATAATGAACTAAAATCTGATCGTACAAACAGCGGCTCTTATTAAAAGCCGGTTGAAAGTTAAATTTCTCTACTTTTTCAACAGGCACAGTGATGGAAAAATAAACTTCAAATAAGGATTACACGGATATGTTTTTGGGATGCAACTGTTCAATCACAGATGGGGCTTCTAACTGAACGCATTCGTACCAAAACACTGACTAGTTTCCACCACTGCAGCCCGTCACAAAGAACAGCTCTGAGCCAAGCTGTACCGCCGCAGACTTGGAGCGCTCCGAGCACAGATGTTAGGCACGACACCGAGGGAGAAAGTCTGGACACTTGTTACTCAATTATTTAAGATGACACATCACCCCCCAATGGAAGATGAATAAGCTCTCAGTGATGGACCCCAGAATCATCCTTTATCTGCTGTGACCACCAGCTGGAGTCCATCGCATGCATGCACACAGAAACACACACAGTCATGCACACTGCACATGGGTGGGCATGCTGGCACACACAAGCTAGTAGGCAAACTGGCGTGTAGGCTCTCAGTGCTGTCTGAACACTGAAAATGTTACATGTGCATGCCATATAAATATTGTAAGACTTCTCATCCAATGCAGCAAACAACTTTAACTTGGAGATGTTGCATAATTGCAAACAGGGACAGCCTGGGACTAAAAAAAAAAAATGGCCCTGGCAACTTTTTTTTTTTCCTTCAACTTTTTCCTACATGTAATCCTGTTCTCTGACTTCTGGGATTGGTGGCATGAGTCAGTCTAGCCTAGCCTGATACGCTGTGTTTCAACAGCCAACCAGCTATGCCTTTGGATAGTCACCAAGATGAAATATTCAGTTGTGGGGTCACAGCCAAGACTGTTTTGGACACAGTAACAAATGATGACATGTTTGCATATCATTTTACAACTATGACTTCTCATTACCAAACCGACGTCAAATTTTTCATGATTTTTGTGACCACAGAAGCTAGCCTGGTGATGTGACTGAAGACAAGCCAATTTTTTTTTTAAATACTACTGTATTTCTACCAACCTTTAAAGCGCAAGGCATTGGCAAGTATCAGGGCTCCAGCCTTAGCTTGGATTTCAGCTGCCAAAGGAGCTCCCTCCAGCCCACCAAGCCCAGTTTTGACCCAGCCATGGAGCTGCTTCAGGTCAGCCTTGGAGTCTCCTTTACCCAACGGCTGATGCTGCAGCCTGAACCTGTCCTGGCTTTCCTTCACAAACGTCTTGCTGACTGGGGGAGCTTGCTTGGAAAACAGGGCTGAAGATGCATGCAGGTGAAAGCTCGTCCCATTGGCTACAGCAAAGCTCTTCAAAGCCCCGGACAGAAGCTCCGCAGCATGGGCTCCGTCCTTGGCAGGCGACGGGGTCTTGAACAGGTCTTGGAGCTGGCTGGCAGTGGCGCCCGCTGATCCTCCACCCAGTCCTCTGAGAGAAGAGGCCAGAAGCAGAGGGGAGAAGAGGGTGTTTACCGAGCTTGGGTCAGAGCGGAGGGCCTGGTACAGGCGCAAACCCAGAGCCCAGCTGGGGTCACCCAGAGGAGAAGGTGGGCGAGGAGGTGGAGGGCTGGCTGGGGTCGCGGGGCTCTTTTTTGATGAAGTAGCAGTGCTGCCCTGCGCCAGGAGAACTGGCGAAAAAATGAGGATATGCACAACAAGCCAGGGTAGCATGGCAGATCTAGAGAAAAGCACAAAAAAAGGAAGTCAGTTAAAAAAAAAAAAAAGGTATCACAATTTAAGGAATTAAGAGAACGCATTCCTCCTCTAATAACACAAGGAATAATACTTTACAATACACATATTTTTAACACTGTAATTCTGTTCAGGCTGTTATTGCACTGTTCATATTTGAGAAAATGCAATATAAACACAGCCTGAGGGATCCCTCTTTGCAGCAAACTCCTACTTGTGCAAACAGCAGCCCCTGCTCCTGCAGAGCCACAGCAGTGAGCTTGATTTTGTAAATTCCTCCCGATTTGACAACACGGTTATTATCTCACCCGCTGTGCCAAAAAAAAAAAAGAAAAAAAGAAAAACAGTGTGTGACAATAAACTTTGATGACGTTACAAAAGAAAAGAAAGCATTTAAGTTTGGGATTGAACGGGTAGATAAAAAAGGAGAAGATAAAATACGCGTTTTTCTCTCCTGCTTTCAAAAAAAAAAAAAAAAAGCTAAAACGACTTATTTATTTAGCTGAGCCACCGGTGACGGAAAACATCTGCAGTCTAGTTCAGCCTACTTTTGTGTTATTCCGAGAGACTCATGGTGAAGAGGGAAGAAGGAAAGGCGTATTTGTTCAACTTTACCGTTATTTATTTCAAGTTTTTCCTTGTCCTCCGCTGCTGTCCTCTTAGCTTATGTGCTCCAGAGGAAGTGGGGCTGCGACTGGACTCAGACGTGGCAGCTAACAGAGGAAGTTTACCGTCTCACCTCAACTTCATCCCCGGTTAGCTTACTGCTTCCCCCGAAACTTCTGCTCGAACCGACGAACCAGCGAACCCGCGCGCCCTGAAGGAACTCGACGGTCGCTACTAGTTCTGTGATGTCAATTTGGTATGTTTGAGGCTTAGTTAATAGTTGGACAAAACGGTATTAGGAGAATTTACCTAACAAATATCACTCCAAATACCCATGTAACCTCGTTGAAATGTGGTTTTTACGGATATAAAAAATGGAAAATGTTTAAAAGGAACATACATAAAGCACATACATAAAATGACATAAAAGTCTTTGTGCAAACCAGAGGTTAAAACATTATGTAACCCCGTTTTACTGCAGTTATTCTAACGTTACAAATCAAGGCTAAATATACAGCTTCGTGCACAAAAAATGAATTTAACTTCGGTCTGGTCGCTTTGAAGTCAGTTGTGTTATCTGTATCCAACTGGTTTAAGCAGGCTTAATACATTTATGCTTAACAAAACCATAATTAAATATCAAAAAAAGTCCCTGTGGAGTTTTATTATAGGTTGGCAGTTCCTGAGGTGTTTGCCAGGGGTTATGTACGAGTAATACTGTGTCTGGTAAAGGTTTTAAAACGAACAAAAAAAATCCGCCAGTTGCAGCAAATGAGGCGTTTCTCTATACATTCAAAAGAGAGCTTTGTGGGTTTTGCACAGATAATCAGCCCTCTTGTTCTTGGCTCACTTGGGGTTGTAGTTCCCCAAGTCATTCAAGCGGGGTCGCTAATGGTCTTCTCATCGTCACAGGCTAGTGACCCTGTGAGAGCCTGCAGCATGTGTGCCAGGGCCTCCCAAACTTGACATGCAGCCCTCCCAGTGGATGCGATATGAGCCACTGAACCAGCAGGAAGAAGAGGTTTGGTGTAGGCAAAATAACATCTGAGGAGTTTTTCCTCATCAGTTCCTAATTAGTGTTAAATATGTCTGCATTTTTTAGAGGGTTTGGGCAATGACACCTATGGTAAAAAAAAATAAATAAATTGATTCTTTCATTTTTAGTGCTAGTTAATGAAAGGAAATTTGCAGGAGACCTCAACCCGCCCACCCACCCACACACTCCACCTCATTTTGCAGTAGCTGTATTAATGTAGTCCACTGTCATGGAAAAAAGTAGGGCAGACCATGCAAGTCTGTGTTGTGTCTGACCCTTCCATATGTCCCCGTTCCGTATTCTCCTCATTCCCCTGTTTTCCCTTCCTAAATTGTACCTGCCTTCTCTCCCTTAAGCAGAAAGAGGAGCTGAGAGCAGATAACTTGTGACACATGGCATCAAGATGGGGATTATTGCCCAAATTGAAGGATGAAGAATGGTCATATAGGGTCCTAATCAATAAATGTAGAGATAGACTAAGGAGGCTAGAGAAGGATCAGAGAGGGATATGGAGGAAGATAACTGCTCGAGACCACCAATGCTCAGCAATCAGGCCGAACATGACAGCTTGTAGACCCAACCAATTATTTACCACAGCCAAATCAATAGAGCTCTCTCCGAAAGATAACCATCAGCAGCACTATCTGGAACACATTCACAGCAGAAAGCACAAACACACACTGAGCACTCTGCTCGCTGCCACTCTCATTCTCCGTCTCTTGGATACACACACACACACACACACACACACACACAAAACCACACACATTTCCCTCGCAGACACTTAGTTATCACACTTCCTTGAGAAAAAAAAAGGGCAGAAATCATTGAGTTATGGACATTTACACTGAAAAGAGAAACATTTAAACAGCGTACGTCGAACCACGCCGTCAGCAACATGAAATTGCATCACAGGGACACTTAAAAGAAACACGCTTGCACACACACGCGTTTGTTAATGATGCTGAGCTGCACCGGCAGGCTGTGTATCCGTGTTGGTGGAGATGAATCGATGTGCGCAACCTCAGAGGTCTTAACCCTCACCAGAGGAGTCACTGCCCCCCTCCTGGGACCCCCCAACGCACATCACAGTCAGTGTCTTCTGTAATGAGCAGCGACACACATTACAGTGCAGAATATTAAAAAAAAAAAAAAAAGAAAAAAAAGAAAAAAGGCATGGCTTGTGCAGCGGTTAAATGAGTCCTCAGGGGAACTGTTTGGGATCCCGAGAAGCCCCTCAGTCAGCGGATTCTGTATAAAGGGCTGTACTTAAACCTCAATGCACCTCCACATCTTACTCAACCCTGCACCTGCCCTGTCCGCCCTCACCTCTCAGCACCTCGTTCAAGCCCTGATTCGGTTTTCCAGCTCCAGATGTCATTGTCTTAGGCAGTAAAAGTTGTATTTCGCCCCACATGTTCCACGTTTATGCGGCTGTTAGCCATTGTTCTTGGCTGTTGTCGAGGTTAAACGCCCATGGCTCAAGGGCTCGGCAAGAGAATCAACACCTCGCAATGAAAGCCGTTATGGTCACTGCCAACTGGCCTTGAGCTACATCCAAAGCTCCCTCATGCCCTATTCCTGCTCTCATATGCTCTCTGTTTCTCTTTAGCACACATTCGACGTTTTACACATATTGCAACATTTATGTAATTCTCCATTCTCTTCCCCTTTGCTCTTTTCAGAATGAGATGTTTCACGTCACACTACATTAGCTCAGCTTCCTCAGACTCCTTTTCACTCCATAACTTCCTCTTTTTCTTTTTTACCCATCCCTTCACGTCACTGTGCCTGAGGTTTTTAGCAGTTCCCTCTTTATTCCAACTACCTCTGTGGGCTCCACACACACACACACACACATACACAGGTACAGTATCTTTTTCCCTTCTCTTTCTAACCCTGGAAAAGAGGTGACATTTCTTAGACAGGACATAAAGCAGATGGAGCACCTTTACCATGAAACCCACCTAAAACAAAAACTCTAACTTTTCTTTTATGTAAATGTGCCCTCCTACAGCGTTCTTTCCTCTCCCGGCTCCTCTTACCCACTGTCAACCCGTTTCCTCTCTGCTTCTCACCTCCTCTCATTCTCACACTCCTACTCCTTTCCCATCTCTCCTCTGCTCCTTCTCCCTTTCCAGAAACGTCCAAATCTCTTTCCGTCCCAGCACATCTCACAGATTTTGGAGCCTGTACAGAACAAACAGCGTGTAACATGTGAGGGGGGGGGGGGGGGGGGGG
>JAUZTA010000019.1:4327324-4342640 GCA_034780835.1 Ctenochaetus striatus | reverse complement strand
TGTGCTTCATCCAGCTCTCATTTCAGAAGTCCTGTTTCTCATTTCATAAATAAATTCAGCTGGAACAGCAGCGGTGGAAAAAAAAAAAATATTCAGATTTGTTCAGTAAATGGAGCAACAGCACAATGCAAAATCATTTCATCACAAGTTAAAGTCCTTCACTGGTGGTAAAAGCATGAAAATATCAGTAAGAATCTGCAGTTACATATCCAGAGTTAATGCACTTATTTTGAAATTTGGTCTTATTTAGAATATTAGTTTTGATGCATTCAAGTGCACGCAGTGGTCAAAAAAAGGGAAAATTATTAGGTAGCTGAATTGGTAATAAAGGCTCAGTGTGTAAGTTTTCGGGGAATCTATTTGCAGAATATGAAGGATAATTTTCACAACTGTTTTCATTAAAGTGGTGTCAAATGAAAATAAGAATCATTACGTTCTTTATTATCTCAGAAGGAGCCAGAACTTGCGAGTCTTTTTCATATAGTCGGCCATGTTGCCTCACCTGCCTAGAAGGACAAACCAAACACTTGTGTCTGTTTATGTGCTGAACGCCCGCACTGAATCAGTTTTGCTTCTTGTAATCATTTTAATGTAAGATCTAGAGGACAAAATCCAAGGTGAGAATGAATTTCAAAGTTTATCTGAAACTAATAAGACTAACTCAGACTGCTGAAGTCAAGTATTACCACAGAACTTTTGGAAAGTATTCTGGCAGAGAACAAGGACTATCGATTTTGTCCCCTATCTCCTCCATCGGAAGCACATTAGCAAGGGATCTTTTTAGGCCAGTACAGAGGAATGATTAGAGCAAGAAGCTTTCCTTTCTTGTAGTTACGTAACAAAAGGTGGCACACTGAGGGGGATGATGAGCCCCTGCCTTGGTTCAAGGATGGTCTAAGCCTCCTTGATCATTGTAGAGCCATTCACAGCCTGCTGGTGGAGACATTGACTCCCTCCCTCTCAAGCACAAGTTTTCAACTGGTGCTCAACGGACAGCTGATGTTCTCTACCTGTAATGTTCATTTATTCAAGGCTTCTCTTCGTCTCACTTAAATGTTTGCATACAAGGTGCAATTAAAAATTTTCTAAACTGTTCCTGTTGTGTGCAAACAGAGCGCTGTGTAGTAATTTGCATGCTGTGGGTGCAAACAGTAACTTTTGTGAGGAAGTATTTTATGTTATGTTCATCGTCAGCACCTGTTACACATGTTTTTGTGAACACTGGTGTGTGTGCATTTGCAATTTCCTGACTCTCGAACAGAACCAGCACCATGTTGGGGTCAACCAGGATCTCAGTCATGACTTTAAACTCCATGTTGAGGTTCATCACCGGTGATGGGAGTTGTGTCCATGGCTACAACCCAGAAGAGAAAAGAAGTTTTCGAAGTAGAGCCATCAGTTTCAAATGCCGAGGAAGTCAGGTCTGGATTGTGACTATGAGCATACTGGTGGTTATTTTTTTGACATTTGTGGGGCTGTGTACCGTGAAATCATGCCTCAGGGTCAAACTACGGATGCCAAGTACAACCCTGGTAGACTGACTCTTTGTGGCTTGAAGACTCTTTAAAGGGTTGTCTTAAGTCTGGACACATAGAGTTTGCGAAAGTTCATCTGCATTTTATAGGGGGTGAATGTACAAAGCTTTCATATCTTTCTTCTATATATCTTCTATCTTTATAGTCTTGGTTATAGCTGATTGTATTACAAACTAATATTTTTTTTTAAATTATGGTTCATGTCGAAGTAAACTGAATGGCGGTGTGTTTTTTGGCGAAAATCTCCTTTCTGAACAGGAAATGAGCAGAACATCAGACTACCTTGCAGGACATTATGAAAACCCTTTGATAATAAAGCAACCTTTTTAGAAAATGACATCAATTCTAGTTTTTCTTTGCCCTCAATAACCCCTTATCCTGTTGCACTACCTGGCTTGATGTGGTCGTCAAGGTAACCACTCCATTATAAGCCTAATAGCTCGCACAAAACAATGCATGTCATCATTTTGACAAATCTCTCTATGGCTCGCCAGAAAATCCTTGTCATCATAATTGAGCTTACATGTGTGTACCGCAGCATGAGCAGGTAAATGGGCACCTGGTACATATATTTTAAATGGTCTAGCTCTGACAGCACAGACAAAGAGGGCCCAATAAGCTCAATACTGAGATCTGTTCTATGCGGCTTTTTTCTCAGACTCCCACTGTTTGCTGTTTTTTCTTTTTGAAGGTGACTTAATTTCTTCCCCCCCTTAATAATTCCTTATTCAGACAGCAGGAGGCTGACACAGAGGCACAAGAGAAATGTTCTGCGCGGTCAGGACTCTGCGAGTTACAATGATACACACCAGTGAAATTCAAAAGGAGCTGCTCCTTTGCAGTGGGATCATATTCTTACTTTGTGGAAGTGATGAGAGCAGCACAGAGACATGGTAATAAACCAGGAGGCTGTAGTCTTAGCTATGCTCAGGCCTTTTTGCATAATGAACAGGATAATTATTTTCTGTTCCTGTACTGTATTGTGTTGGGTGTTAATCCTAACAGATGAGAGCTCAGGTGGACAGAAGGCAGTAAAGAGCGGGGAGGCAGTTGCAGGGTTTAGTGTGCTGTGGCCTCAGCTGTAATGAAGCAGGTGGATGCGGCAGAGTAAGAGGAGGGAGCTGTAATCTGGGAGGCTGTCTGCTTTATTACCCCACTGTTTTGTCATGAGGGCAGTACATACACACAAATATGAGGGGGGAAAAAAGAGCAGAATATAGAGAGAAAGAGAACAAATCAGAATGTGTGAAGTAGAGAGTAGCAGAGGGGGAGGGAGCGAGTAAGGGGAAGCAATCAGCCGCCTGGTCCTAATCATGCTCCTCTCTCTTTCCTTTTCACTGAAACCCTGCTTGCAGCTCCGCATTTGGACGCATTAAGTTGCCAAAATTATTTCATAAGCATCTCGGCCTTCACCACCAGCGAGGGAGGAATGCAAGGGAATGATGTACAAGGCACTGATTAGACCTAATTATGAATCCTGATTAAGGCTTTTAATTAGTCGAGCCAGCACTTCAGCTGGAGAGGGCGGCAGAGATGGAGAAGACAGTGGAAGAGAAAGAGGGGAGGAGGGTGGGGGCTTTGAAGAAACATGGAAGAGGAAAAGTCTGTGGAGAGGAGTGAGGTGAGGTGTTAAGTGAGCAAACACTAAAAAGTACAGGAGAGATATGCAAGATTGGAATGTGAATATAATATAGTCAATTCTGAGATAATATTCAACATATAGTGCTTATAGGCAGAAAAAAAGGACAAGAATCTGTTGAGGCTTATTGTGACCTATGATCTAAAATATGCCATCATGCTACAGATATTATATCAAACAGCTCTGGTAACTATTTGGATCAGTGTCGGCTGCAACAGAGTCTAGCTGGAGCGCAGCTGCTACTGAGAGGATCCAATCAAGCTGAACACTTTCAGAAACAGCAGCTAACCACTGAATGTTGACGCTAAGATCCGTTAATACTTGGTGTAGAAATTAGCACTTCACTTACTCATTGTGAAACTCACTTCCAGTAGTATTCCAAGGCCTTCCTTAGCAAATTAATGCATCCACATATATAACATAGAAACATAAACTAAAAATAAGAGGACATTTTTTCACATCATTTTAAGCACAATATTAGAAGCTATCCGAAAATATGGAGCACAGTTAGCTACACTCGCTGTCTTTTTACTGCCCCACTTGAGTGACAAGTTATAGGCAGTTGTATATTAAAAAGTCAGCAAAGTCCTATTGCCTTTAATTAAGATTTTACCATATATTTTGAAGAATCGTGCTATTTCCCCTTCAGGTCGTATTAGCAAAGACAGTGACAGCCTTGTTCACTTCAGTAAGAATTTTAAATTTAAACAGGTGATTACAGATTCAATATGGCGTCCTACATTAACACAACAATTCAAACTTGCATTAAAAAGTCATAGCCCAGCCACCATGGACCAGAAGCCCTGTGAGTGCATAGAATAATGAAAAGTTTAAACATCTGCACGAATTGAGCAAAGCTGCAGAGACACAGCTCCTTTTTTTAATCTTGCATGTAGGTTGAACTCCCACAAAACCAGCAACTTTTATACTTCACAAAGTTTCTTTTCGACTAGATGACCATATTCTCAATTTGAGGAGGAGAGAAAAGGACAGCCTTACTTTAAAAAGTTCTATTATGAATAGAAAATATTGAATGAATATGTAAAATAAGAAGTCGAATATGTCTTTCCTTCAGTTCAGTTTTTCAGAAGTTCAGTTTGATATTGCAGCAGTCTCAGTAAGACTACAGTTATTGCTACAATACAAACAGATTTTCAATCCTAATAACTGATCACAATTAAATGTCTAAAAACAATGAAATCATTGATGATGTTTCTCAATCCCAAAGAAATCTGTAATTTCATTCAAGGTAACGCTGCCTCTTATTACGCTGCCTGTTGCTTACTTCCAGTGTAAGACCAGTCGGAGAGTACAATTAAATATTATGTATTTAAGTTAAGAGTCCTTAATTAACTATACTAAAGCATAATTCCAGATTAATATTTTATAAAAATGTGAAATATGTAATGGAATAATACAGATCATGGGCATATATTTGCATGTTTAATGCTGTCTTTTATAAACTACTATCAAACTATCGAGCTTTCCGATATTGATCTTTGTTTTTTTTCAGATAATAATGATTTTCTCTTGTGTGAGTGGTACTAAGTTGAACAATTTATTCATATAAATGCAAATTTCTGCTACTGGGGGCTCTGTAAATTAATGAGTAGCTTCAATAGTTAAACCACAACATGCTATTGAAAATTGCAGCTAAAGTGCTAGCAACTCCCTGAGCAGGGAACGCAATGATATATTCATAAAAGACAATCTCATCTCAGTCCTCATTTTGGAATATATTTAGTCAGGTTTTTAATCAGTTCCAGTACTTTTCCTGACCCTCCCTCGTCCATCAGATCTCGGAGTCTCATAGGATTTTCTCTGCGGAGCGCAGGGACATATGTTAAGTGTGAGAAACACATCTGTGCCTCTCGCCAGTGAAATCTCCCTTTGACTTTTCTACCAGTGTTTGCATCCATCCTTCTGATCTTCCTCTGTAGGAGAGCCCTGATTTGCCTCTGCACTGTTGATCTTTAGGTTTTGACAGATCCTCGTTACAAACATAACCTCTCAGTTGTTACGTTCTTTGCCTCTCATCTTCCTCCTTTTCTCATTTTCTTGTGCTTTTTCCTTTGTTCTGCTTCCCATCTGGCTTTTCTCTCAAAGTACTTCATACACTCTCCCTCTCTCTCCTCTCTCTACTGTAGACCATTTGGCACAAGCCTCATCTCTCCTCCTCTCATCCCTCGCTCTCACCTCAATTTTCGGCTGTTGCATAATTAATTAGCAGCAGTGTTCACTATCAATGCAATTACTCCAGAGAATGGAGAAAGGGAGAAAGGGAGAGAGAGAGGAGAGAGAAGGAAGGGTGTGTGTGTGTGTGTGTGTGTGTGGGGTGCTAAAATGAGAGGACGGGGCCAAAATGGAGAGGCCACGAAAAACATGGAATAAAAAGGAGCAGGAAGAGAAAGGGAGAGTGATTTTAGCCCTTTAAAGAGATGGAGTCAATATGGGCTGAAATCAAAGAGGTAATTTTGACAATGCTAAATCCATTTGGGCTCAGGGATTCAGATGGAGACAACACAGGTTTACTTCAAAAATGGAACATAATACGCATCCCGATAATAGACACAGCCTCTCTTAGGCAAGATTTAAGATTTATGCAATGACAGACCTCACTGCTGTTTTTCTTGGGGCCAGATGCTTAAAACATTGTTTAGATTCATGACTAAACATCTGCATGTGTGCACAAAACGAAATATCTAATCATCACAGCAGATTTATGCATTTGAGTCATTGTGAAAGCGTTTGTATGCTCGCAAGCCTAACGCCCATTGCTATAACTATTTATGTCAACACCCCTCAGTTTAATCTTGTTTGGACATAACCCAAACTCATTCCATTCTTGATCTGGCACTGGCAACATAGATGCCGTTTCACACAGCCATATGTATTGGTATACTGTGCGCTGTAATCCGTAAATGCAAATGATGATACGTAACTGGGTCAGATTTATGATTATTTTCTTCACAGAATACTGTATAATTTGGGCGGAAGCCTATATAAAAACAATCCGCACATGCTTGTAGAAAGAGATATTTATTCACATCCTGTAGCTATAAATGTTATTGAGAGTGAGTTGAGGCTGCTGTTGAAAGCTATGATGTCATGACAAAGCTTGCGGTTTCACATGAAGTGTCACACATGGTGTAAAGCATGCATGGAGGTATGCACGTTTTAAACAATAAATACCAGATTTTGTGTGGAAATGTATTCTTCTTTTGTCCACATAAATCATTTACACATCTGGCCGCTGCTATTTTTTTTATATATATATATTACTGTGACTGGCCCAAAGGGAGGCTCTACAATTACAGGTCAAAACAAGGTGACATATTTGTTAGTGATTGACCCAGATAAGTACAGCAGTATTTGCTGAAAACGACATGTCTGCTGTTGTCTGGTTTGTATCAGCTCTATCAGCTGCTACACCAGAGCAGGCATTTCAATTTACTTGCAGTAAGACCTACAGTATCACCACCCCAAGATGACAAATTATTTATTGTGCTAACAGCACCGGTTTCGCTCCATGCCATTTACCAGAGCCTGCTGTAAAAAAAAAAAAAAAAAAAAAAAATGAAGGAAGGAAGACTGAGAGTGAAAAATACCTCTGCAGCCCCCTAGTTTCAATCAAGGTGGGAACTTTGATCATTTACGTGCAAATGGCCTTTAGCAGAGATTTAGCCAAGACCCATTACTTACTCTGTGGCAATTAACACAAAGCCAGTGCATTCGAGGATCGATGCCATTTGTCTGTCATTAATTTGTTAGCCAGACATCATATTAGGCTGTTAGGATGCCGGAGTCCAGTATTTCATCCGTGACTGAAGGATCTGGGGAATGTAATGCATATGGAGAGGCTCACCATACCAAATCACCAACAGAAAGAAGATGCTCTCCAGGGTCTGACAACCCATAAATGACAGATGGACTAATACGACTTAATTCCTTCCGCCTGTAATTCTTTGTCCTGTTCTTAACAATGTAATTGCAATTCAACTCGGGGCTGGATGTATTTTCACATACAATGCAACTTGTGTCATTGTACGCTGCTCTTGGCGGTCTGCCACATTTCATTTCTACTCCCTGTCATGAACTGTTGATTTGATTCAATACAGATACTGATCTTCTTTACATTGAACATAATAAACAGGACGTGTCTAAAAAAAAATGTCGA
This sequence comes from Ctenochaetus striatus, assembly GCA_034780835.1. NCBI lineage: Eukaryota > Metazoa > Chordata > Actinopteri > Acanthuriformes > Acanthuridae > Ctenochaetus > Ctenochaetus striatus. Next base: position 4,335,289 of record JAUZTA010000019.1, on the reverse strand, counting down.
GTAAGGAGAGATATACAAAGAAAGCTATTTCAGTGTATCCTGTTTCCCTATTCATCTGCAGCCCATTCAGCTTCATTTGATTGTAGTTTCTATGGCTTTACTTTCAGACATCCATTACTGAAATAGCAATTCTATGAGCATTAATGAGTGAGTCACACAAAAGGCCTGCAACGAGGAAAGGAAAACAGTTTTAAAGGAATTTATTAAGACAACACACATATACAATCATTTGCATGCATATGCTCACACACACACACACACACACACACACACACACACACATGCACGCAGAATAACGTCGTCGGTATTCCTAATTATAGGCAAATGTATTCATTGATATTGTTGCGGCACTTTATCATCGCAGGATGTGATTTGCATTGAAATGTTTTTGTGCTGTTGTGTTAATTGTTTACTGTGGGCTAATTAAAGCCCGCCTGTCATTAACGATGATCACTGCTCTCTGCAGATGGAGGCAATGGTGACAGACCCCGACAGAGGGAGGACAGGGAACAAAAGACACTGAGGGAGAGGGAGGGAGAGGGAGAGAAAGAGTGGACATTTTTATAAGGATCCATTTGAGCTTTTCAGCTCTGCTTGCCGCTCCGGAGAAAGCGATGTCTGTCTACTCTTCCGTCTGTTCGTCACCACGTTTGGACTACACTGACAGTGAGATCTCAACAACTTGATGGACTGACGTAAAGTTCTGTGCAGCCATGGGCCTCAGGGCATGAATCTTATTGACTTTGGTGGTCCACTAGTTTTTCATATAATGTCACCCGCAGGTCAAAGTTTCACTCATCGAGTGACAGATCTCATTATCTACTGAATGGATGGGTACAAAAGTGTGTGCAGACATTCATGCAAGGTTGCCTGATGATGCTTCCCTTGGTGATCATCTGACATTTTCTATAGCCTCAGATAAGCTCCATATTTGGGGTTTTGAGAGAAATGTTGCAAAAACTTTATCATGTATTGCCATGAATTTGAAGTTCAAGAGAAATCACAAGCCATTTGTATTGAGGTTTTTTGTATTGAGGAGGCAAAGAGCACGGAGAGAGCGAAACAAGTGAAGAGCCTCGGTGAGTTATGTGTGAGGGACGTTAACTGAAGATTGAGACGGACGATTTGGTTCTGAGCAAAAATACGTTTCCACCCCTCCTGTGATGTGACTGTAACTGTCCGCTACTTTTTTCCGATGCTTTGAACTTTCCGGCTTTAACTCTGATGCGGCTATGGAAGAATATAAACGAATATAAACGAGAACGTGTTTGACGAAGTAATTCCAATGCTGTTAAATTCCGACACCGAAGAAGACAGCTTTAGTGGTTTTAGTTGTTAAATTTGGTGGGTATGGCTTATATACAGGTGCAGCTTATAGTCAGTTAAAGGTTTGCTAAAGTTAATTTGATTGTGATTTTCCCCTTTTTGCATGCAAATTTAAAAAACTCCAATATAAAGGTCAACTTTAACCATCATACTGATGTCATTTTATGCATCAAAGGGTTGAACTTAACATTTACATAGTGATTTACAGGAGAAATCAAAAAAATCGAGATATATATTGTGTATCGCGATATAACCTAAAAAATATCGAGATATTGGTTTCAGGCCATATCGTGCAGCCCTTATTCTGACTGTCATGGACAAATATGTTTTTCAAAATGGTCACAAAGTTTAATGTGTCCATTTGTGCAGATGGAAATAACTTCCTTGTAGTCGTACTATCTGTCACATTGTTGATGGTTAATCATTCTCATGTTCACGACTCCTACTGGTTTAATTTCTCAGCTCTTTCCTGACCTGCTGTGAAGCTGACTTTTTCTCAGATATCAGACATTTGAGTCTTTATATCAGAAAAGCAGAGTTATCATGTCTTTGTCTGGCTTTCACTGTGTTTCTGAACAGACACAGCGACGGGAACGTTTCGCCTCAGTGAGCATAAACTCCTGTAGCTGTTGCGAATCCGGCCTCAGTTAGTCTGAGAGGAGGAACATAAAGCTGTAAAAAAAAAGAAGAGCTCTCTTTGCAGCACATTAGAGTTTGATAGATTGTGTTTACTGTCAACACGGAAAAGCACACAGGAAACAAACAGAAGCTGCATCTCATCCATTATGACACTGTTAGATGAAGTTTTTTGACGGCGGAGCCGAGTGTCAGTCCTGTAAAAATGTCATCCTTGCTTTCCTGTCGGCTGTCAGAGTGAAGAAGAATGTGCTCTCATGTTTCAGGCTCTCTTTCGTTTTTTTTTTTTTGAGTTCCTGTGTTTGAACTCCTGAGCTGCTGCTGCTGTACGACGACGACGACGGAGAGAAATGAGTCATCGCAGGGGAAGCTCTGAGTTTCCTTGAAAACTGTACCCTGTTAAATTTAACTCTAATAAATTGCACAGTCGTGGAGCACTAATAAAAATTATTGGATTGCTGCGTTGGAGAGGAGCAGACGCACATTTCTTGTTAAGATGTTGCAGAGCTCTCAGCCGCTCTGAAGAATGGGACAGTCACAAAGTGCATTTGGCCTCTGATGAATGTAATTATGTGTCTGCCTCGGATGCCTGCAGGTCTGTGTGCAGCGCCTGGTGTGATGCATTATGTTTACGGCTGTTTGCTGTGAAACTGTGAATATTTCTGGCTGACTGCGTGAGCAGAACACAAGCAGTTTGTTTGGGAGGACAGAGGAGACCCCAATGTGTCTGCTAACACTCATATTTTAAGATGCACACACACACACACACCTTTACAATTAATTACAGCTTTTCAGCACAGCACTGGGTCAAAAAGGACTTTATTTCTTTCTAGTAATGTGATTTCTCTGAAAGATATGGACAAATATCAGAGCTAAAGGATCAGAACAGGAACAGAAACTGAGAGACGTAAAAAAATAAGGTCTGTTAAGCCACTGTTTCTTTGTTTAATATCATTTTTGTCCATAATGACCTTTACTTTTCGCCCACAGTGCAGATCCTGATCTGCTGTATCTCTGTATTCTCTGGTCCGGGTTGTGTTGAGGCTTTTTAAGGTGATGACAGAGCTGATAAGGTCATCTTGTTGGGACAAAGATCCAGGAAGTCTTCTCACTGCAACAGCTGGACCATTTTATTGTTATGACCACAATGGCGCCATTACAGCCGGAGTTGCTGTGTCACTTTCAGGCTCTTTATTCCCGAACCAGCATTCAGCAAAAACACTGATGTCTGATGACTCCAGGAAGAACATTTAAAGAGAGAAAAGAAAATTTCTCCTGCAATTTATGCCTTCTTTTCCTTTTTTTTATACAGTTTCACATAAAGAGATTTTCATCCTCATCACACACATCCTTTTTTTTGTTTTGACAAATTACCGACTGCTGCATTGCCAATCCAGATGTTTACATCGGAAAGTGATAATTATTCTGAAGCTGTGACTCTATAACTGCAGGAGAAGTTGAACAAACTGAGTCACAAGTCATTTTTACAAATATTTTTCTTTAAATTTTAAATCATCTGTAGTTATTCTTTAGTCATGAATAATGTGCTGCACTGTGACTGAACATAGCCTTAGCTATCCCTATCATTATATACATTGATGGATTGTACACTGTTAAAAACTTATTCACTACAACACACATGGGCAGAATATACAGAACAGAGTTGTAAGACTGCAGGTTTTCACTCATTTTAGTTTCATTCTTTAGATTTTACTACACATCATCTTTCTATAAGAACATTAGTCATACAGCCACGTAACTGTAAACTCCAAACCTGCATATTTATCAGCACCATTTGGCGTCATTAGTATGAAATACCAGTTCTCTCCACTGGACCATAAAGCCTCTGAATCAGACCCTCTGTGACCTCGTTTCTCCTCTCTGGTTCGTCTCCCGCAGAAACTTCAAGTGACTCTCAGTCTCGAACATTAGTGACTTCAGTTTGTGAAGTTCGGCTCCAGATGCTCAGTTTTCTTTTCAGAGCTGAACGTATGAAGTGAAAAACCCCAAGGTCACGTCTTGTTTTTTAATTGTTTGCTGGTGAAGTCGGCCTTGTTGCTCTGCTCTCTTCGTGCCCGTCTGGTTCGGCAGAAGCATCAGAGGCCATTTGTGCTGCTTCACTGATTCTTGTATCATCTGTGAAAACGAAATAAAGTCTCAGAAAAAAATGTCCTTGGTTTTCAAACCGGTTTCTTTTCTTTTTTTAAAAAAAGATCAACTTTGGATGGTTTTTCCACTTGTACTAACTAGATGCATGTTTCCAGGTCATGGTGCATGCACACACTTATCTGACCATCAGATGACTGCCAGGGATTTGCACTGAGCTCACTTATCTTCTCCAGCATGAGCAGGTCTGTGTGTTCTAGGGTTACGAGGCCTCCGCGGGCAGATAAACCCGAGTATTTGCCTCAGCTCTCTGGAGGACGGAGCGGAGCAGCCGGCTTATACATCATCCGAACTACCAGAGAGGTGTGCAGGCAGGGTTGAGAGACCGGCCGAGGCGGGATGAGAAAGACGGGAACTCAACATAAGAGTCAGAAAAGGAGAAAAAATAAACTCTAAATGAAAAAAAAAAAGAGTTATTTTTAAACCTGTCTCTTCATCTCGCTCTTTCATCATCTCAGATGGCTGCCAAGTTGCTAAATGATAGCTCTGCTTCTCCTGTTGGCAGAAGCCTTCATGCTGCGAGACACACAGATTAGCTGTCAAACAAACGCACACAATCGGAAAAGACCCCTGGACTCGTTACCCCCCGTGATGCAAACTGAAGGAAAATGCTGCGTTTGTGTTACTCTTCAGCCACAGGGTTTCTTTCTTTTTTATTTTTTCTCTGAAACTATCAGTGACGGTGGCTCTCAGGCTCAGAGTCTGAGAGACTCTGAGCGCAGACGTGGTTGGATTACAGCCACACGAAGCGCCGCTCGCTCACCGTGTCGGTCACCGGATACTTTTGTTTTATTGAGAGCTTTTTGAAGTGGCATCAGGGAGAAGTGATTGTAACTGAAAACTACAAACAGACAAACAAAAAAACAACGCAGGAGGCTCACCTTCAGGAAATATTTACTAATCTCTTCAGTCTCCTCACTTTCTCATTACCTTTTAGCCACATCAAGAACAAACTAATAAGGATAGGGGCACTTTTTTTGAGATCTTTGTTTTCTTCTTCTTCTTCTCACCAGGAAATCTTCCTCCTACATGCATGAAAATAAATAAACTTTGCATGAAGGTTAAGTCCTTTGCCAAACTTCCTTCCTCAGGTATTTTTTTGCAGGCCAATAATCCTGTTGGTGGTGCAACAGAAACCACGTACAGTTTAAAATTTTTAGAGGAAACTGAATTGGAAACAGGTGATGTTGGAGAAGGGAAACATCTTAAACATGCGGGGCAGGTAGCATGTGATGCTGGTCTGCAGACATGCGAATATAAACCTATTTTTGACAGACAGAGTTTAAAATATTGATAGTCTGTGTAGCTCTGCAGACAGACCCATCATGCATTTGTCAAAACAAGTCATTCCTGACTTCCGCAGTTCTGCAGGGAGCTCGACATGATGATGACATGCAGCTGCTGAGACCAAGATGATGCAGAATGAACATAAAAATATGTATTCAGGCATTTTCCTGTGAAAATCAGAGACACACACACACAAAGCTTGAACATAACTCTGCTAATCACCTTCCTGTATCTCTCATCCTTCTTCTTCTTCTTCCTCAAAAGGCTTCGTCCAAACACAGCAGCTTTATTGTTCATTTTATTTTCATTTTATCTGTTTTGTCTGTTTTGTTTTCCAGTGACCTGAGGCATCAACACACTCAGTCACTGAAAAAACATTTAACCTTGAAGGTGTTATGTTACGTGTTTCGGTCACTGAGCTGCCGACCTTTTTTTTTTTTTTTTCCCAGTTCCCCTCTAATGATTCATGTATTTCCCAAATAGCAGCCGTAACCTGAGGCCGGCCTGCTATCTGCGGCGCAGTTTAATTTGAATAAAACGTATCTCTTCAGCTGGATGTTAAGCAAAGCCATTACGTTAAGTGCCTTGCTTGAGGTTTCAAAAACAAAGCGTGCTATAAATTATCAGTAAAATGAGGGATTTTTTCCAACGCTCAGCCGACTGCAGCGCTGCCTCTCTGCTCCTTGTTGTCTCATTAAAATTACCGAATGAGGTTTGGCATTGATTTAGGCAGAAATGTAGGCACTCTCAGAAACCCTGACTTATTTATATGCTTTTTTTCTGTGTGTTTGTTTCAAAGAACCACACATTCATTTTAATAGCTTTTACTAAAGGCAAAGTTTTGAGGGTTACTCTGCCCTGCTAACAGACTTTGCAATCATAAAGGAGACTAAATAAAGCCGCCGCATGCTGAGCCAACAAGAAGTCGTTTCCTCCATCGTTTCACATGTGCAGACTTTTCATTCGGTCAAATCTGTGAATATTTATACATAATAACTCGTTTCTCTCTATCAATCTTTTTCTCCCGCTTTCTTCTTTTTCTTCCTTTCTTTCTTTTCATGTATTGAAAGTGCATTGTAACCTTGACTGTGTTTTCATTGTGGAGGCAGAAGCTGCTTTCTCATTCAGAGTGTGTGCGCTGCAGTAATGTCTGTCACAGCCCATTTCCCTCCAGAATAGAAAATGCCGGCTGACACGCAGCCTGGGATTAACCACGCTGTGTGTGTCCATGTGTGTTGATTGTGTGTGCGTGTCCTCTCCTTCAACACACCACCCACTTCAATCATTGACATTTTTTTATGTCCCTGAAACATACAGAGAAGAAGAAGAAGAAATGGGTTTTTGTCGTCATTGTTGTTGTTATTTCTGAGTTCATGTGCATGTGAAGTGTTTGGCCTCTGAAGTCCAGAGAAATATAAATATTATGACATTAAACAGAAAGTACCTGCACTAAATCCTAACCCAAGGTTGTTTAGTTTACATTTACTCAAGTAAGAGCCAATGCAACAAATCTAGAAGTGCAAGTAAATGTTATGAACCTGAAGTCCTTTATAAGTCAAGCTAAAGACGCATTAGAAGCTCAATGTACATTAATATTCAAAGCAAAACTTCTGTGTCTTGGATATCGACTCCTTTGCTCAGTAAAAATATTTTCCTGTGGCAAATGTTTATATACTTTTTGATAGTTCATCATTATTTGATACTTTATTGCAGCTCTTTTTAGATCCCACATAATACAAAAATTATATATAATAATAAAACGGCGCCACAAATCAACATTCATTATCTGCTCTAATCTATGATCTTCACTCTTTCTAAAAGTTTTCCCTCTCTGAAACTTTAGTAATTATTCAACCGAAACTATCAGAGAGGTAAACGTAGAAAATCATTCCTGATTTTTATATATTTATTTGTAATCTTTAAATACCACAGAACTACAGCTTTTTTAATAAACGCGATGGAGTGTAAAGATCAATATTTCCCTCTAAAATTTAACAGAATTACAGAGCAGCTTAAAATAGGAGGTGAAGTGGCTAATGAAGGCCTTTTAAAAAACTGTGCTTGGAAACAGCAGTTCAGTAAAAAAAAAAACACTACTTGCTTTCCATCCCTGTCTGTTAAATGATATTACATTATGGTAGATGACATCCTGCAGATGCAAAGCTGCTGTTTCTGTCAAACTTTGTCAGTAAACTTGCATGTAACCTGACTCATATGTGTGTATTGGGACTGTTGAATAGCAACCCAAACACATGCGGTGGTGGACAAAGTACTCAACTCCATTACTCGAGTGAAAGTGTCGATACTCCTGGTCAAATATTACTCCAATACAAGTGAAAGTTGTTCAGTCAAATTTTTACTTAAGTTAAAGTACTGGAGTATCTGCTTTTGAAAATACTTAAAAGTATTAGTATTAAAAGTACATTTTTGTTTTAATGTCAATGTGTTATTGTATTGTTGCCACAGTGACATGCTTTCTCAGGTTGGACGGCAAGTTTTTGTGGCTGGTGATGAAGTTTGTGTGCGGCAAACAGAGCAAACATTTAAAAC
>JAUZTA010000019.1:4116903-4128010 GCA_034780835.1 Ctenochaetus striatus | reverse complement strand
GCCCCCCCCCATACCAAACAACACATCACAGAGCATTTTGGGTCCGATTACTTTACAATGTATTGTCCAACTTAACACAAACATGGCAACTTTCTAATTCGTGACCTAATCCATTGAATTACAAAAGATTACAGTCTAACCTGCATGGTTTCTGCAGTGTCACACCAGAAGACGACTCCAGAGACTGAGCACTTGTTTCCTTGTCATTCATTAAGTTTATGGTGATGTCTTAACTGGTTGTACTGCTAATTCCTGACTGATAATTTGTAGAAATAGCTGCCAGCTGGAACAAGTTATATCCAGTTCCTGTTGCGGCTAACCTCTAAATCTTTTTGACTTTCATTTTTGGGGTGGATGCCACAATGTTTGATCAGATTCATTACATGCTGATTCATGCCATCAAGACAGGAACTTAGCAAAGTCCTGATAATGCCTGTTTAAACCGATTTCGCAATGCAACAGAGCAAAGTCATTTGTTACCTACTTACACACAAAAGCACACAAAGCTTGTTGATGACGTGTGTGCGTGTGTGTGTGACTGTGTAATCATTCAAACGAAGCAGCATGATTACCCTCAGGTCTCTTCTTTGCCTGCTGCTGTGTGCGTGTGTGTGTGTGTGTGTGTGTTCATGTGTTAACCTTGCGCCCGCCAGTGTACAGGTAGTTGCCGTCAGGGGAGAAGAGCAGATGGGTGAGGCCTCCGTGGTGGCGGGTCGGCAGCAGAGCCAGCAGGGTGCCGTCTTGGCAGGAGTAGAGGCCAGCGCAGCGGGAGTAGGAGCCACAGGCATAAACAGACTGGCAGGGGCTGAAGCCAAAGCTAGAGATGATGCCACTTAGGCCCTGCTTCTTCACTGCAGTGAAAACAACAGAGTGGCATTTGGCAAAGCTTTTGGCCCTTTAAAAGGTTCAAAAGACACAACTTTCAATCACTTCTACTCCGAGTTGACTTAACAGCAGCTCATATGTTCCCTCTGACTCTCTCCTGATTACTCTCAGCAAGGAAAATGCCTGTCAACTATCTAAACATACACTCAGATTGGATCATCTGTTTCCTTTTACAGTTTATATACCTTCGCCCATCATCCACTTCTCACTCTTTAAAAAGGCCTTCCTTTGGCACAAAAACGCTAAGAAACTCTGAGTGTTTGGCAAAGTCCTCACATATCTCAGAACCTGTTTATGAGATTAACCATACGTTTCTGCACTACATGTCTCACTCTATAACTCACAAAGCAGACCTGATGGAGCCAAAGAGGCATGAGCTACACAGAGCAATGATCCACCGGGGCAAGAGTTGAAGTTTGCTCATTACCATTAAAACATTAAACAAAAAACCCTACTTTTTTCTGTTATTTTTTTATTCATTATCAGATTTTTTCGATAAACAGCTGAAAATTAAGCCCCCACTTTGCCACTTTATCAAGTCACAAAATCATTTTTTGACATGTTGGTGCTTCAAAATACTAGTTCGTTAACTACAAGACAGACACAAGTTCAGTTCATTTCGGATTTGACAAAAAGCTGCCAGTAAACTGGAGCTTGTTTGAAGTGTGCGACAGAGATTAGAAATTCATAACAGCAAACATTTTACTTCCCTTTATTTTTTTTTTTTGCCAGAAGCACATAATAAAACTGTTCTTGTCGGATTGTTCAAGGAGACTCGAGCCTGCGAGATGTGACAGCCGGTCGTCAGACAGCGACTTTCTGAATGCAAGAAACAACTGACTTCATTATCCTCTTCACAATGTTTCTGTTTACTTATTGTTTGTCTTGTGGGTTTGATTTTACAAGAAAAAACATCAAGTGAACGCATTTCTTTTTATAAATTATTCTTTACAACGCTGTTGTGCGACAACCGGGAGAGTTTTCGTAACAGTCGCTTCTCGCAATAAAACACATTTATGTAACTCAATTTATTATTTGTTGAGGTAAATGTTATTCATAGCAAATGACTAATTTTAAGACAGACTCCATTTTAGTGCGCATGAATTTTCCTGGAATTTCACATTAATATATAATGTAAATGCAATTGAAATGGCTATCAACCTTGATGTAAACAAAGACAATTTACATGTATTCAACACATGATTTGTGGTGGAAAAAGCTAAATCAAATGAATCATCTGTACGATGCTTTACGCTCAAAGTGTGTGAGCGGTTAATAACTGACCTACGGTGGGCCGCTCCTCGCAGTCTCTTCCAGGACGCTCGGTGTAGAAGACGCGGACAGTTTTGTCGAAGCCGCAGTAGAGCTGCGATCCGTCGGGGGAGAAGCAGAGGGAGTGGGCCGCTGTCAGCTCGTCCAGGTGATTGTATGGGCGGAAACTGGCTCGCACCTCCCCGTAGAATGCATCCCACACATGGACTGGGTTGTCGCGGCTACTGCTGGCCAGACTGAGGGGAGGGGAGCGAGAAACGAGACAAAAAGAACGGCAAAGAGGGGAAGAGAGTGAGTTATTAAGACATACAGAAAAAGCGCTGAGAGACAACAGAGAATACGGTGAATTACGCAAATTGTAAAACTAAGGGGAATAAACGCTGAGTATACTCAATGGAGTCAATCTTAATTGTACCTGAGAGAATTTGTTTTTTACTGCCAGCAGCTATGGAATGACTCATTTTAGACTTTCGACACATAAGAAAGTATTTAGTATGCAGGGAAACAGCACAAAGTGACAACCAGGATTTGTCTGTCGAAGCAAAACAAAGCATCGAGTACGATCAAATAATCATACCTGCATCTGAAAGGAAACAAGAGCTTAAAGTGAAATAGACTGCTGAGATTCTTTTGAAATATACATGATGTACGACCGAAAAGAAAAACCTTCTTGTTTGATTCCTTTTTCTCCTTTCTGACCTCTACTGAACTGCATCCACCTGAATGTATCAATGCATCAAAACAAACACACATCATTGTGCTCTGCCTTGTTATGGAGACAAGACCACAGCACATTCTTATTGAGTCAAATCAGGGCCAAAGACTGAGCCATGCCTTTTTAACTCTAATTACTGGGTGCTGAACAAATGCCGAAACATCACTGCAGCTCAATTAGACAAAGGAAATTAGCCCCTACCGCTGCTGCCGTGTTCTGTTATGGCCCCTCTGAGCCGCAGCTTTATTCCAGAGCAGGGAAATGCCCAATTATAATGCTAGACTGCTGCTAGCTTGGAGCGATGCCTAGAACTCAGTGCAACTTAACCGAGCCATAACAGGGGCTCTTATTCCCTCTCTACAGGAGGGGCATCAACAACACGCGGCTTTTGGCAGACAGAGGGTTTGAGGAGCGCAGGGGGAGGAATGACAAACAAAACAGGAGATGTGAAAGGAGGGAAAGAAGAAAGGGGGGGGGAACAGAAAAAAGGCATCAAAAACGGGTTTTCTGTAAATGCATTTGATAATCACAACCGTAACCTTTTATCTGGCTGCCTCGGCTCTAAACAATCGACTCGGAGCTCGTCTGACCACCTAGCTGTGCCCTGCAGGAGCTCCTCTCTGATATGTGGTGGGGATCTGAAGAGGATGAAGCCCTTCTGCGGTCATCTCTCACTGGCATCCTCATCCTCATGACAGACAGATCCTTGCACGGCTTTGGCAAGAAACATACAGGCCTCTCAAGTGGTTCATTGTCCATGAGGCCCTTTGTCGATCATTACACTGTTTACGAAACTCTCATCTTTTGGACACGCAGCTCTGGACCCCCACCTCTCTCTTCTTGCACAGTGAAGGCTGTCTGCTGTTTGGGTGGAGCGTTGCCAATGCTGGGCCTTGATCTGAGGAATCTGTCGGAGGGTGGAAGCCGTAAGTGGAGGATGATGAGAGCTGGGGGAGGAGGTATACGCAGTGAAAACTGTTGGCAACTTGACCTCAGCTCGTTAGCACGGCCCTACCTCTCTCGCCACAGACTTTACACATTCTCCACAGTGACGGGCTGTGTGGAACTAATGTTGGCTCCGCTTCACAGCACACGCGCAGGCACGCGGTGATGTCATAATGACCGCGTTTTTAAAAAGTCTGCTAATGTGCGTGCCTGCACACACACATGGAAAGGAGGGAAAAAGGAGAATAGGAGAAAGAGAGAGATTGAGATGAAAAAGAAAGGCCCCGAGTCAGGGAATCGTGAGGCCCTTAAGGCGCTGTCTGGACTCGTGAGAGCCGTTAGTGGGCTGAATCATGCTGAAAAGCACTGTGGGCCTCAAACAGCCCAGCAGATTGTGACGGAGGCAGAGGCAGACAAGAAGAAGGCTTCACTCATAATGAGAGACATCACAAAGCTTTTACAGCATCTCTCAATGCTGGCAGGCGGCTCCCACGAGTGCAAATACCACAGGGATCAAAGAATGACTCACAAGCGCACAACGATATTTCTATATACAGATAGTGGATTAGACAGGCTCAAGCGCACAGAAAATCTTACTCACACACAGACACACTCGAACCATCCAAGATCTAGATTAAAAACACCAATCACTGACTTGACACCGGCCCAAATAAACAACGATACTTTTTCCGTGTATACATTCTTCACCGTCCGGCAGGCTGACCTTCAAAGTGAACTTTAAATGTCTCATCTATCCAGCTGTTAAGGGCTGAAACTCAGAGCCGGGTCTGGCAAAGATTGAGCCGAACTCACAAGCACGTGTCCGGGTCCAGAGAGTTCATCTTGGGGTACCAGCAGTAGTCGTAGATGGTGTCTCCCTCCGCCATCCTCAGCACTGGACTCTGCAAACCAGATGAAAAGGAAGGGAAGGAGACTGTCAGGGATGCAAGGGCAGAAATACACAGTATTTACTAAATGTAAGACCAGTGGGATCCATCAGTGCTGATGCTGGTACCGAAAAGGTGGTTAGAAGACAACATCACAGGCTTTTCTTTGTAGTGAAATTCAATATGAAAACCAGCAGCGCCATGTGAGAAATGGAGCAATCAAAGCTCAATTTTCTACCCTTTTCACAAGCGGTCCGCCATCTCCGTAATGGAGAAAAATGGATTATATTTCAATTATTTTTGTTCAGTGATCCCAATCTACCAGCCTGTAATACAATTAAGAGATTGGCTCACCACTTGATATTTCCCAAAACCAAAATGACAGAATGCGTGTTTTTTTTTCTAGCTGTTAAATCTTTAGTAATGTGTTTTCTCAAGCTGCTGCCTCAGATTGATTGAAATGTTTTATTTTTTTTTTTTGTTCGTTCAGAGTTGGTTGTAACGCAACATACAGGCAGAAATCATGTTCGACAACAACACACTGACGGCCACAGCTTTAAAAGGTCAGACAGCACACGATAGGTCGATGACCTTTTCTTCACTGGAAATATCTCGCAATTTAGAGAGTGTTTGAAAGAAAAACAACTCTACAGAAATATAACTGCCACACTTCTGTTTTGGCTCCCATTTTTCAAGAATCAGAGTAAAAGAACTTGGATTTTTCCTGTGTACACAAAAGGCTTATTTCTCTCTGGTTTCGAGCACTAATTTGTGTAAAATCCATCTCACTGATCACTTCCCGTCCTCCTGACAGGTGTGGCCTATGGAGATGCTGATTTAGCAGCATGATTATTACACAGGTGTGCCCCTCGGCTGCTCACAATGAAAAGGTCAAATCAGGGACGACAGCTCTAATCGACATTCCTGCAGTCAGCATGCCGACTGCATGCTCCCTCAAACTTGCAACATCTGTGGCTTTGTGTCGTGTGAAGAAACTGCACATTTTAGAGCCTCCTTTGTTTGGAGCAACCCGAGGAACACCTGTGCATCATGATGTTTAATCAGCTTATTGATATAAAACACCAGTCAGACGGATGGATTTTAATAGCAAAGACAAAGCACTTACTGACATGGATTGTCACAAATTTGTGCAAATATGAGAAAAAATGGAAATGAAAACAGATGTCTTGCATTTATATTGTTGCTAAGTGTATAAAAAATCTCATAAGCATGATTAAGGCATTAAAAAGCATTTTCGGTCTTTTTGAAGTTACAAGTTGAATGAGTTCTGGGTGAGATGTCGTTATGGGCTCTAAATACTGAAGGGCGTTGTCTAATTGTCTCACTAATTTAATAGTTTACTGCCTAGGAGCTATGGGCAGAAAAGCTGTTGTTTGTTATAAGCTGGTGATTTTGATCTCTCCTACACCTAAAACTCTACAAGGTAAATGTTCTTTCTGCATTGTCCCTGATTCAAAAAACCCCCACTAACTATAAAGTAAATTTTGAGTAAGATTAAATCAACCGTATCTAAACTGTTCAGATAACTGATATGGAAGCAGAAAAATAAGTTGCAATTCTCAGACCAGTAATGAGATTGACTAGTCCAGTACCATTGAAATCAGTTTTAAGAAATGTTTTCTATCTGCTTTTCTAACTGAAGAGTCATCATAAAGGCATTTCAGAGAAGCTATATTTTACAAATTGGATCCACTTTTTAAAGAAGCAAATTAATGTATTTGTTGGACTCTTGTCCTGCAAAACTAAGCGGACAAAATGATTTTCCAGTTTGTGCTTTTTTTGCTATAATTTACTACATAATGCTAAATAAGGGTGTGCAGGAACCTTTCTAGTTGTGCGACAACTAGTGTTTTAATAAAATGCCTTTTAATGTTTTTTTTAGCCCTCTTGCTTTCAGATCACAAATCAGAGATTTTCTGTGTTAGCTACTTAGTAACACTATTACTTTTTCCATCCTCCACACAAACAGTTGGGAAACCCCAGATGGCAAGCTATCCGTGTACTCACCATCTCGGGCAGCAAGTCCCAATTGTAGCTGTAAATCTCTGGAGGGAGGTTGTACACACGGAGCACATTGTCTGCACTGTTGGTCAGGATACAGGAACCATCAGGGGCCCTAGTTTAGAAAAAGAGGGTGGATCAGAAAAAGGTGGCGGTGAATTGAGAACAACATGTGCACAGGCTGATTCTCTGGTACATAAGTAGTCTAGATTAAAGGTGCCATAACAGTGCCTTACAGTTAAATCTGTAATCTGACTAACATCATATAATATCACTGATCCCACTGTGGCTTCGGAATGACAAAGTGGAATTTTTTTTCCTGGCTTCATTTGCACAAAAAGACATTATTTTCTCAGTAATCTGAGACACGACTCTCCTCGATATCTGGCTGGGGGCACTGAATGTAATAGTCTTATTTATTTATCGTAATCATTCTAATGACTCACACTTTTGATGATTACGTTAACATTTTAAACTTACCACCCTCCAAACCTGATCCCATTGGTGTGTTATGTGTCAAATTAATTTCAGAAGAGATTACCATTTGCAGCCTTTGAGGTAATTTTCCGGAAAGTTGGAGTATTCAGTCCAGGAACCAGTCAGCATCTGGGGGTTCTGGGTAAAATCTAGGCCAAGGCTGGAAGCAAGATGGAGAGGAGGAGAAGTTTTGTGTTAATGAGTTCAAAAGACTGGAAAGAAACTTTTACAACACACAGTGAAAGACAGAATTTCCCATCTTACTAATATCGACAGCATGAAGTTAGTAGAAAGACTTTGATCAGAACCTTGACATGTATCTTATAGTTTTACTGACAATATGTTTAACAAAGTAGAGGATTGTCTGATGAATTTCCTTGCCTGGGATGAACCTATGCCATATAAAACTCACTCTGTGTAAAATCTACAGTCATTTGAACCATTTTCCTAGCAAGGACCGAGCAGTTCTTTTTAGACACAGTGTTATTGCCCAGTGGAGAGGTTTGTTACTTACATTTCACACCTCTGTAGCTTAATTCTATCATTTTTCAACCTGTGTCACCTTCTCCAAACTTCCCATTATGATGACTGATAGTTGTAAATATTTAATCAGTCTATGTGGCGGAGCTGTTAATGCACCACTTCAAGACAAGTGCTATTACAAAAGGCATAGAGCACGGCAGAGAAACATTTACACTCACGGGCCGTTATATATTTTCAAATAGCTGTGACTGCACAATTACCATCAATATTGGAATTACAAGCTGCTCACAGACTTCCTCCCAGTTCAGGATGAGGAAAATGAAAATGTGGTCTAATTTTTTTAGACAGTGGTTTGGCTTTTTCTGCAAGGCCCTCAACAACACAGTTTTTGTCATTTTCATACTGATAACCCACTGCAACAATGTCTCTAAAAGTTTGTAAAAGCTTAAACTTTTAAAAAACTTATTTATCATCAGAGTATAGCCTTCTAAGTTGATGCTCACAGTTTGTTTTTGCCAGTTAAGTGGTTTTTAGAGTAGAATAGAATAGAATCGAGGCAACATTAAACAGTAAGTGGTACAAATAAGATACATTACATCTGATTAGAACAGATTCACCAGTAGCACGGATATAATTTGAACACCAACACGAAAAATAAACGAGCTGCAAGTGTTTGTGGTGCTGTACTGGCCATCTTGCAGTAACCAGAACCTCTCTCTCTGCTGTAAACGCTTAAAAATCCTGCTTGAAATAGCTCACTTGATGGCGTGTCTACTGTATCTCTGTCACCAGTTATGTGCTACTGAGGTTAAAAATAAACCTGACTTCTGCTTCCACTTACTGCTGTCCTTCAACGGGGCTGTCTGCAGATCTGTTACTGTCGTGCTCATCCTCTGGTTTCATCTCTCCTTCTTCTAAAGGGGCATCATGCCCTCCATTTCCATTTTGACGGCATTCTTCTTTATCTCCCTCATTGACAGGCACCTCTTCCCCTTCTTGAACTTCCTCCTCACACTGATGTGGATCTGTTTATGGCATTACAAGAGCAAACATGTGCAAGTTAATTTATTAATCCTCAAGATAATCTTAACTTGAATGAGCTGGGGTTTTTGTTCCCTTTCCTATATATCATTTGATACATGCAGCTATAGATACTATACTTTGTGCTGGTGGTGCTGCATCCTCTGGCAACAAAACAGCCTGTGACGGTGTTTCTCCGTGCATCTTGTTGGAGTTTGCGACCTGCTCCAGCCCCTGTTCCTGCTCCTGCTCGCTCAATCTGGGCCGCTTGGCAGATGGAGGCGCCCCTTCCTCTAGGGTCTCTCTTATCTCTAAGCTGAGACCTTCAGGTAAAGGTGGTGCCTGTTGAGGAGGCTCATTATCCGCTTCTGCGTCCTGACCTGCGCCTGCTACACCCCCACTTTCACCATCTCCGGTAGAGTCAGACATCTCTTTTGATTATTAATCCCTGTGGTTAAGTCCTCTGTGCCCTGTGTCCGATGACTGGCTGTCAAACGTGAGTGAGGTAAGTGCTACTGGGATAGTGCTTCTTTCTGCAGTGTGGGTGTTTGAGTCTGCTGGGGGTCGAGGACATCACAGCACCCACTAGCCTAGAAATCAGGGAGGTAGGCAAAAATGGCAACAGGGGGACAGAGCAGGTAAAATCAAATAAAGAGGACGATGCAAAACACGTCAAAACAGTGCAAAAATATCAGAGCACGTTTGCTGAAAAGCAAACAATCGTAAATTGAGAGCAGTAAATTCGACATTTATTATTGAGAGGAATAAATTACCGACAAAAAGATGCCCATTCAAACATCCCACAGACACCTGTGGCTAGTCGTGACGTGCCAACCACTCAAAACTAGCACTGATGTTAATTTGTTAAGTTCACGCTCACGACTTACTAAATGCATGACAACATCACAAGCGTTTCACTAAATAAATGCTCTGCTCTGGTGGCAAAGAAAGCAAAAGGCTTCAATTTACTTTAACCGTTGGTCCACAACAGAAACCGCGATCACTCCACATTAGCCCAAGTTAGCATTAGCCTATGCTAAATGTCTGATGCTACCTACCTGTGTTGCGGCTTGCCCGGCCTTTGTTTCTTCTCCCAGTTCGGTTATAAACCCTCTCCGACGGTGTTAGGACTTCACCTGGAACCGGAGTGTATGAATAGTAAACAATAATGTTCGACCTCCTTCTACTTCGGCACTTTGTGTGTCTACTCACATTACGACAAGTTGTAAACACTGTGGGCGGCCATGTGTTTCAAACTATCGCGAGACTTCCGCTGATAACAAACTGATGTTCTCATGGAGGCTCAACCTAATGCATGCGGATGCAGGCACAATACTCTTATATCATGGATGATTTCTGCTCCTTTCAATCCGTGCACTCACACATATCAAATCACAGATCATAAAAATCAATAAAAAATACAGAGTCAGTCACTGCTAAATGCTATTTATGTAGTATTTATTTTGTTCTTCAAACAAACAAAAGCCAAACTATTTACACATCTTGCAGTTGTTCTTTTCCAAAACAGTTTCATTACATGTATGCTGTTATTAAAACAACATTCAAAGACTCATTGAGCAAAAGGAGCTGAGCTGACTGGCATATAACTTTTTAACTATATCTTTTAGACCACTATTGTTGGAACTACAGTTGCCAGGGCTGATGTAAACCAGATGATCAACTTCATACTACCAAGCAGACAGGCTATGACAGGATCTTCACAAAAGCCGTAACCTAACATCCAGGGCATTGTGACAACACCGAACACAGTTTTGTAGTTTGTCTTATCATAAAAGCATGTGTAGTGCAGTAAAATAAGCTGCAAACAACTTCAGTTTAATCTTATAAGATGGATCGACTGACCAACAACTTTTATACTACACAATATAGGCTTTTAAAAATATCAAAAACAGATCTTTTTAGTCGTTTACAAATAAGAGAATTGATTGTATACTCATGGTTTAAGTTAATTTCCTTGTTTTGGCAACTGATTGCGACGACATGAAACTTAATAACCATTTAGTAATAATTTAGTACAATTTAACAGTTATGGCCACTTGAGCCCAATGTGGCTACTTCAGTTTACACAGTTAGATATTGCAAGCAACTTTCAACCAAAACATCAGCTAAACAAAATGTACACACGTATTACAAGTCAATGCTGATGTGTTCTATGAAAATTAGTTGCCATTTGGATTAAAAACTGCAGATTGTGTAGTTGTGAATTTGATAAACTAGGCCTACTGGTTGAATAAAAGCATTGATCTCTGATGTCCAATCAAATAAACACACGTGACACAATACTTTCCTTATCTCCAGCACATGGATAGCACACAAATTACTAGATTACTTAATTCCTATCTATTTTGTGCCATCCGAGATGGTCTGCAGGACTACTAGG
>JAUZTA010000019.1:4083154-4093343 GCA_034780835.1 Ctenochaetus striatus | reverse complement strand
TATATATGTATATAAAAATACGAAATGATGTTGACAAAAATAGTCATGTAAAAATTCTGGCAGCATTCTGGCCTGTTTCCTGTTAGTGTTGGAACTTCTGCAACTTATTACGCCCCATTGCTATTGGTCAACACTATGTAATTACAGGAAATTCAGTACATAATTGCAGTAGAGTACTTAAATAGTCTACCTTCTTACTAACTCAAAAGACATTGAATAACATAACTATTGCAATATACACATTTAAGACAGGAAACAGGAAAATTAGATGGTGAGAAATCCACTTTAGATCAGATCACATATTGGGTAATAAGTATTACTTGTTTAACTTAATTGAATGGAGATGAAATTTGAAAGTGACGGTGTGTGTGTGTGTGTGTGTGAGAGACAGAAAGGAATGTTGAAGTCTGCAGGAACAAAGGTGACAAAGTGTCAAGAGAGTAAACTTCAAAAACAAATGCCCTAGTAAGGATCATTGTACCATTTCAATCAGACCTCTGGTTGCCACAGCTGTTTGATCAACTCCTTTCATCTTTTGATAAGAAGCACCTTGCGTTTGTGTGTCTGTCTGTGTTTTTGTGTGTGTATATATATATGGGTATTATTTAGTACTCTTATTGAAAATTATTTATAGCAGTTATACCCAAAGTAATATACTGGAAATTACAAGTGGTAAGACCTCAAACTTAAGAGGTTTGCCCTTATTGATCAGTCCAAAGGCGGAAAAATAAGGAAGTAATTGGCATTAGGGATTAATTTATGACACACAATTTGGAGTGTAGATCAGTCAATAGCTCAAGATAGTAGGAATTCAATAACAAGAGAACATAATTTCACAAAAAATTTTAACTATAACATCTTTAGCCCTCTCTAAATTGTTTTGATATTTACACATTGATATGCAATATTAATTATGTAGCATAAGAAAGGTTAACTTTGACCAAAAAAAAAAAAAGTAGCAAGGTCAGGCAGACATAACGTTGCTTGCAGAATATTTATGTCATCACGCATTTGAACATTTGCAATAGTAGTGCACTTCAAAACGTGGCGGGATAGCATTTGCAAGCTGCAGGGACGGACTTAATATTAACGCTAACACTATACAGCAATTTCAAACTTTACCTGAAAAATGATAAATTGTTTGGTCTTAAAGATGGCTAACGTATTGACGAAATAGCTTGACTTAATATTAGCTACCGTCAATGGATGCGGGCTATATCGACGTTAGCGTACACATTTAACTGCTGTTCGTATTCCAAGCTAATTACAGCAGGTCGATTTGTATGAGAAAAATCAAAAGTTACAACACAAACTACTACATAATGTCATAATTCTGTTGCATAACGGAGATGGGTTAGCTAGCCTGCTACATAACCTAGCACTAGGTATGCGTTGATCGTAAAGGCCTTCGCTTGTAGGTTCAAATGACACCAGATATGATGGCGGAGGGGGCGGAGTGATCAGATCAGACTCCCCGGCCTGCTCCGCCAATGTGCGGACGACCACCTCCACTCTGTTGTCGGTGTTAAGCTAGTGCTAACGCGATGTAAACAAAACAACCACATAACAGATAGAACAGAGGCTTAGTCCTAAAATAACAAAGTGAAAACGCCTTTATCACGATGGATAATTCAAAGCCATTCGAGCTGCAAGAGCTGGGGTTAGCTTGTTAGCTCACGTTAGCCATCAAGCTAAAAGACAAGCTGCAAAGAGGAACCATGGCTTACCTTCACTGTTTGTAGCTACCAGACTGGTCGTCTGCACGGTGTGTCTACAGCCAATATATCGTATGCATTGGTCTCTTTAAACACTGTAAACGTATTCATTCGACAGAATCGTACTTTCAGAAAGTCGCGCTCTGTTTTTTATTTATTATTCTTCCCTCTCCTCCAACGGTCGCAGCTGCGTATCAGTATGTGTCTGCTGGCTCCTAGTCGCTGCTCTTCTTGTTGTTTGTGTTTCGGAAACATGGCCGTCCGTGTGATACCACGTGACTGGACACTGACAAGCAGCTAACCAATGTTGTAGCAGGGCAAACACACCCCTATTTACTAGCCAGTACACTGGTGTGTACCACACTTTGCAACGGCATCTTCTCGTGCGGAGCGTTGTAGTGAAATCTGTTTAATTAACGTCTGAGCCGAGGCGCAAGACAGCAGCCAGCTCAATACAATTTCGTGAAGTAGCAATGTGTATTTTCAGAATAGCTACATTCACGTCAGGGAAAGTTGTTGCCGAAACTCCGCTTCAATAGAATCGTGCTTGAAATACGAAATGAGATGCTGTAATTTCACTTATTGGCTATCAATGTCCTTGAGAGGGAAATGAGTAACTGGCAGGACATGTTGAGAGCCATGTAGAACTGAGCATGTGCACAACGTTGTGGACAGCAGTATATGATACAATCAACAGAGGGCGCTGTGGAGCAGTGGAACAGTAGGAGCAGATCCACAAACAGCAGTGAAAGTTTTTGAACATGGTCACATAGCCTGCTCCTTTGAAATTGGGCGATTTTTCACATATTGACTATATAAAACGAAATATGTTTCTAGTGAAACAGGAGTTACAGTGGATATGAGTTTGAATGAGAATGAGTGGAACAAATCACAACAAATACAACTGGAGCGTAACAATTCCATCAACATTAAAGAGGGATGTTTTAATTGGAAAAAGATAGACAAGAAAATCAATAAGTAAAATTGGAAAACATGGCTAATACAATTCAATTAAAAACTTTGTATTAATATTATGAGCATAGGAGCATCGAGAGTGTAATAATTACAGTACTAATCTTAATGAGATCACAAAGCCCCAGGTTCATTCTGTGTTAATTGGTTTGAGGTAATTTATGACTTGTTATGCAACTTCAACACAAACTAAAGCAATAACATCATAAGGGAAGGTGCTGAATTATTATCTTATTTAATCTTGAGGCCTTGAGGCGTTCCATATGAGAGTTTAGTTTTAAGACATTATTTTAATACTTTTCCAAATGGTACAAATTCCAAAGTACATAGGGTTTAAATGAATTCACCTTAAACTAAATGACATGCAACCTGTACGATGCACATATGGTAACGTAACTGAGATTAAATAATGGCCCAACAACTCATTTTTACCTCTTGCCTGACAAGTTAATCCAGCCATGAAGGTGTTTCAAATATTCTTTATCTATTTGTATTCATATTGGGATTTTAAGAACATGTTATGAAAGAAGATACGTACCTTAGCTAAAACTACCATAAATATGTGTACAGTTACCTCTAATAGCAGTAATAATGATCATTAAAAGTATTAATAAGTATATTTCATTAGTAATGTGGAGTTGTAGATGTTTAGCATAACCACTGGAGGGCAACATGCACTCATTACTTCATTTTTTGTATTTGATCGACAATTGCACCTTTACCGGATAAAAAACCACCACATACCACCACTGAAATGTTACTTGTGCTTTAAACAACTGTATTGTGTTTTAAAGCATCATAAAGGCAATGCACTGCATATAAAAGAGGGTCGATTGGCTGATTAATAATGTATGAATAATTTTCCCACAGCAAAGAGAGAAGACATGAATGCAAGAATACATCAATCAAAACAGGGGTAATCTCTCATATTGTTTATGTATTTAAAGTTTGGTTTTGGTTAGAAGGTGTTGAATTATAAATCTGCACTTTTTTAAAACTACTCATTGAGCAAGAAGAAGGTAAGCTTTCGGCAGTCATTAGAGGGAGAAGGTAAGGAAATATAGTTATTTAGATGTTTGTATTTGGCCACATTTAAGAACTTTTTAAATAATTCAGCCTCTTATCTTTTTCATTTTGGGATCCGTCATATGCCTGTATCATGTAAAAAAAAGGAAGCCAAAGGTCACTCAGATCTATCAAGTCATGAAAGACTTGCTTCACCACAGCTGTGTGAATCAACGACTTCCTCCACAGGAGTTTGGCCACTGCAAAATTAGGAAAAAAAAAGAAGGACACAGAGATCTCTTAGCTTTGACCTTCTCTGCTAAAAAAAATGAGCTTATCCATGCTTGGGCTGACCCACAACAGCAGCTACAAACTGTGTACCCACTACTAGGAGTGATGCGGTGCCACTGGCAGCATCTACGGGCACCATGAAGAGTCCAGAAGTTGTTCCTCTGTTGCCAGGTGATCACATTAATCCTATAGGTCTGCTAATGCTTCATGGCGCCCACGTCAAAGCCCTGTTTGGACTTAGGTGCTGTCTTTGCAGCCTTGCACTGATCTGCTTGGCTTGCTGTGCAGGAGGGCTGAACTAAGCAGCAAATAGCTCGCAGCAGTACATGGAGGTCAAAGGTTACGTTCATCCAATTAGGTATTTCTGGTTTTATGATATCACCTCATCTGTTAAATGAGCTAATAGGTCAAATCAAGTCATGTTGTTGCACTTGAACAGCATTGAAAATGCATAATGGCAGCACTGCAGTACCTGCTTATCCTTATTCATATAAGTGTGCTTAATTCAAAATAGTGCAAAGACAGTACAGAATATTTTTGTGCAATGTATACAGTAATGAATTAAGATGTAGAGAAAGAAATCTTAATATAGTGTACGGAGTGAATTAATGAGATGAATTAAAACATGTGAGCAGCCTGACAGAGGCCTGTGCACAGATGCAGAGCTACATAGACATAGCAGGAGCAGATAAGTCAACTATCCAGCCAATGCCAACTGTAAGCTGCCTCTGCTTTGCATACTGAGTCCCTGTCCAACAGTCATTCTTTACTAGATCATGACAGCAACACATGACATTAAGCAGAAAATCTCACCACCATATGGAATTTCTTTACTCATAGTGCTGTGTGACTGGACTTATCCAAGCCCATATGATGAGGAAATCACCTGGTTTTGTGTTATCTTCATTTAGTCCAGTTGTGCGATGATGTACTGGTTTTACACCTGCTTCCTGTCGTTCTCCCTGCTGACGGTGTCCCTCCTGGTGAGTGCCAGTGTGTCAAACAGCTTTAAAGAGTGCAGCCATTTTTTCTACATGCAGACACCACCTGCAGGGATGAAAGGAGCCAGCCTGAGGAGGATCTGCCAGAAGTTTGCAGACAAGCTGCGCTATGCCACATTGTATGACAGTAGTCGTCGCCTCCCCCTCTACTCAGCCTACATCTTCAAAAAGTCTGATGGGAAGCAGAGGATGGACACACCATGGATGTACGAGCCACAGGTACAGAGAGCAGCACCAATTTATTTAGTGCATTTGTCACTTAGCTTGTTAAGCTTGAGAGAGGCAAAATATATTTTGGGAAATTATGGCATTTGAGCTGTAGTACATCCCTGTTTGCATTTCACTCTTGTTGCTATAACAGTAAAGATCTGTCAGTATGCTTGCGATTAAAAACCTAACAACATAACTTAAGAGGCAGAAAACAGAAGTAGAATTGGAGAAATCTGCAGATAGATGGGCAAAAATACATTTGATTTAAGGTTACAACTAGCACCTCAGATTTTGCCAGTCGTCTTAAGAAGACTAAATCTAAATGGAGCTTATGCCAGACAACTGTAATCACCCCCTGGTAGGTTGAGCCACCTGTCAAGCACCCACATATGCCCTGTAATACTTGTCTTTAAAGAAATAGTTTGACATTTTGTAAACTATTTGCTCTTTTGCCCAGAGGTTGATGAGAGGATTGATATCACTCTCATATCTGTAGGCAGCTGTAAGCAGCTGGAGCCAGCTGAGTTAAGCATAAAGACAGCTAGCCTGCATGTACTTAAAAAAAAAAAAAATACTGGAGGTCCAAGGTTAGGATAAGGCAAAAATAAGTAATAAATGTTTTCCCACACGTTGAACTTATTCTTTGAATTTTGGTCATAATTAAAGTCATAATTTGACATTTTGGCTATTTTGTATTAGCCCTTAAAAACATCACTTTCAAATGATAAATACTACATCTGTCATTTCCTTTCCCCTACAGTTGGTCTCTGGTGATGAAAGTGGCAACATGAGAGCACTTCCCCTTGCTGAAGACACACCCCCTCTGGTTGAGGACAGCCAGGCTGTGCTGGAGGACTACACTGATGCTGTAGAATACAGACGCAGTCCACTGAATCCAGACGTGCACCAGTTAGAGCCAGATGACAAATCCTCAACATATTCTCTGACCAATGTAGTCCCATTACTCACAAACCTCCTGGACACTGCCTGGAACCCATACTTGGACATCATCCGCCGTCGCCTCAACAACTTCTGCCACGGCAAATCGTTCATGGTGACGGGGGTGACCGTTTCTGGGGCAACCATCCAGCGAGAGAACAGGGACCGCCTGGCAATCCCAAAACACATTTGGCTGGCTTACTGCTGCCCACAGTTTGACCGTAACTCTCCGTATGAGGTGCGGTTCATGTTCCCTGGTTATGGAGGCTATGCCCTGAATGAACATGCTGACCACAGTGTGGTGGAAGTCCCTCTGAAGACTTTGGAGAGTTTCCTGAAGAGCCAGACAGGCATGGACAGCGACCTGACTATTTTCTACAAGGGCTGTATATCAGAGAACACCTTTAAGAAGAAAAAGAGAGATCTTAATAGTGTTTCAGTATGACGGAAGAATCAAGAACTGGATGCACAGTCACAGACAAACCTAACAATGAAATGCACATACTGTATTAAGAGGACTAAGTCAAGTCAACTTTAATAGAAGCAGTGTTAAGAAGTCTTCTTGTTCCAGTTAAATTGGAATTATATTCAGGAAAGAAAGAGACATTTAATGACTAACATAGTTATCATGCACCTTTAAATATGAGATGAAGCTTTAATAGGTAGTAACTGAATTTTGCAGGCAAAACTGGGTGAAGACAAGAGAATGTATATGAAAAATATTCACTTTTGACACAAATGAGGTGTGCATTAAAGGTTCTAAAAACTAAAAAAACCTGAAGCACGAGGATGACAAAAAAAGATGTGAAAACATTTTTTGACGAGCAGTTTGGCTCATGTGGAGGCTTAAACAGAGTTCATCTCATGAGTGCGAGACATTCTGTAGAGAAAACCTTCATTAATCACTCCGTTGCATCTTACAGGACAATCAGCGGATGTAAATAACACATAAGAGGCCATCTTTCCTGACCAGTATACCCCAGTTTCAAATGTCATTATGCTTTGCACCTTCATTCATCGCATTGGTGGGTGTTGAAAATATGTGGGCAAAGTTTGGGTCTCTGTTGGAACTGGAATGTTACTGTGGAAATGTTTTTTGTACCTTCACTAAAATTGTGAACTTGTAAATAAAGGTAAAATTATTGGGAAACACCCAAAACTGTCTTTGTTTTCATTAACTGTACAATAATTTTTTGTTACCTCATTATTACAAGTTGTACTTTCTGAGGTGTTTGTTTCAGCTGCATTATTCAAATATTTTTGTAAGGGCAGGTCAAGGGGATGAGAGCATTTAGATTGTTCAGAAATTTTATATCCCTCTGTGAGCAATTTAACAGCCCTATAATTGCTTCAGTGTTTAAACAAGATAAGTCTTGTATTATCTGGGGCCGGTTAAACCCTGAAGGGCACAAGTCCAGCTTAGCGGACAGGACCTTCACCTGTTCTCTGACCAATACAAATGGAGACTGATTTGCAGCATTCTGGGCTGCAATGCGAATGTTAATAGATAACAAGATGACATAGGTGCTCTGTCCATCATGATAGCAAGTGAGAAACACAGATGTTAAATTAAAACTAGTATTTTTCACCATTAAGGGCTTTATTCAAACCTGGTGGCTTGAAGTTTTAGGACATGTACCATAAAACTGCAACCTCCCTGGTGTGAACTTCTGTTTGTGAGTCTACACTTTCTTTTATCCAATTAAGGAAACTTAAACAGTTTTCTTTTTCAATTATTTTTACTTTTAAAATATTTTTACTTTCAAAATATTATTTTAGTCTTATTTGTACTTTACATATTACATTATTCATAAATCTGGTTTTTGCATTGCTTCATTGAAGCCTTTAATTATTAGTGAGTTGTTGAAGTCCAAGGTGTGGCTATTAAAAAAGAAAATCGAAATGATTCTGCACGTGTGCAGCATGAGATATTCATATTCAGTGAAAACTCCAAGAGCCTGTCCAGAAGTTTTTATAAAATTTTATGTTTTCAAGGAATATTTATCTACAAAGGTGCTTGGTAATATGAATTTTTCTACCTTTTCCCCACCAGGGAGAGTAACAGCAATGTCTTTGTCTCTCTCGCTGTGGGTGGGTCTGTTTAGTAGGTAAGAAAGTGCATTATTTGCATACTGAGTCCTGATTACAAACAGCGGAGTGTGAACCCTGTGCAAACTGTTTCACTGGGCTCCATGGGTGTACAGAGGCACACTCAATCATTTATAGAAGCTCACAGAAACACGCTTGACTTAAATTTAACGGCTTTTACCTTTCACCAGATTACACATCAAAATCATCCTGATGATGGCATGGGCGCAGAAGGCTTTCTTGCTCGTCAACATAATAATATCCGTGGTAAGAGGGAGGGTGGAGAAAGAGCTGTCTCCGGAGTGCAGAGAATTCCTCTACATGGAAACACCACCGTCGGGGCTGGAGCACCACTCCATCCACTTCATTTGCCAGCTTTACAACAAAAAGCCACGTTATGTGACGCTGTACAATACTGTGGACCACATACCTGTCTACTCAGCCTACACTTTTAAACGCTCGGAAGGGGACAGATGTGCGGATGTCCCGTGGATGTATGAACCTCAGGTAAAGAAAAAAAGTAGGTTGGACATTCTAAAGTAGTATTTTAACATGAGCAGAATGCTGATTTTTGTGCTGAAATCACATCAGTATCCTTGTGCAAAAGCTTCTGTTCATGCAGATTTTGTTTAATCACTTTCTATTATCCTGCCTTCTTCCTCTCATGTGCACTGGGCCTTTCTGTCTGCCTGCACAGCTATCCACAATCTCTGGTACAGATGAGATGCAGCCTTTCCCAAGTGGTTACATGCACATGAATTTTGAAGATGCCCAAGCTGTGCTGGAGGATTATACAAACGCCATCCTTTATCAGAGGGGCACCCTCAACCCAGATGAGCATCACAGCGATCTCGATGACAAGGCTGCCACCTACACCCTCACCAATGTTGTGCCAGTGGTGCCAGATTTCAACCAAATAATCTGGGCCAAACAGGAGCAAATCATCCGCAAAAGGCTCAACAACTACTGCCTTGGAAAAGCTTACATTGTCACAGGTGTCACCACTTCTGGGAACATGATCCGCCGGCATAACATCAACCGCATTGCAGTGCCCGCGTACTTGTGGTCTGCTTATTGCTGCGTTGACTACGACCACAACGCACCTTACGAAGAGCGCTATAAGCTGCCTTCTTTTGCTTACTATGGCCTGAATGCAGACGAGAACAACGAGATAGTGGAAATCTCTGTCCCGAAGCTAAAGGAGTTCCTCACGAGGATAACCTTTGTAAACCAGAACTTTCAGATCTTTGTAGATGACTGTGTTCCACCAGCATCAATCATAATGGAATAGGCAAACATATAAGTATAAGGCAGCTGTGTGCCATTTTGCCTCAGTTAACATGGTTATGTTCTGTTTCTTCCACATCAACAAGCCTTTTTAACAGCAGACATTTCTACTTGTTATAGTAATGAAGGAACAGGTGTATCATTCACAAAGACACTGTTTCATGCAGATGTCCCAGTAAGTCACGACAGTGTGACACTGGGCCTGTAGCAAGACATCACAAGTGTTGACTGTTTATATCCTGTTGGAGAACATTAATTAAATTAATAGAAAACATGGACTTTACGTCACCAGAAACATCATCCACTTTGAGACTAAATAGTTTAACAGCTCTCTCACTCTTACTGCATTGGTAACATTTAATTTACAACTTATCAGACATGAAATTAACTAAAAATGTGTCAAAAATGTACCTGCTGTACCAGATTTACAATAATAAACTTTTCAAATTGTAATCAAAGTGTTTTTGATGCTTTATTTAAAAGATTTAATAATTGAATGATGTCTGTGACATTAAATGTTCTTGATTATTCATAAAAGTAACATTCAAAAAGAAACATCTATGACAAAAACTGCAAACTTTGTGTTGTTTTATTTCTTTTCATGCATGAAACAATTAAATTATACAGAGAAAGCATTGTTCTTGATCCCACAGAACCTGATTTCACAAAACTTTTCATGGG
>JAUZTA010000019.1:4069307-4080510 GCA_034780835.1 Ctenochaetus striatus | reverse complement strand
TGCAAATTTAAAACTGTCCATCTATCAAAATTTCTCTAAAACCAAAGGTGCATCTACAAATTGCTTGATTTGTCACACCAACTGTTGAAAATTATTATATATTCAGTTCCATCAGTCAACAATCAATTAGTAAATGATGAGGCATATAAAAGCCAACAGGTCTTTCTATTTGAAGATCTGAAATCATCAGATCAATCAGAATCTTTAGCAGTTTTGGCTAAAAAATAACTAACAATTGTCAAAAGTTGATGAATGAAATGAAAATCAACAAAATTCGTATTAAAATAAGTCTTAAATACTGAAGGTGGACAACTCCTTATACAATATATTTAAAGAGTTTAATGCTACAAGCCCGCTAATGCTCTCACAAAACCAATCATGCTATTTAAATCTCATTAAAGAATTTCTGACTATTATTGACTATTGAGTTTAATATGCCAACTGACACCATTAAAAACTCATGTTTGTAAAAAAGAGGCTGAAGGAACACTTCTTTCTAAGATGAGAGATCCAGCTGGGGTTTAATACAAGTAATAATGTAGAAATTAATATCAAGCTGATTTAATAGTTTTAAAATATGTTGTAATTATGATTTCATCCACAGGATGGCACTGCAGCTCATTTGAAATCATAAATGATAACAATAAAGTACAACTCTTCAATACTAAAACATTGAATCGAGATGCCAAAAATTCAGAATTTCTGTCGTCTTATTTTGTAAGTGTGAAATAAAAATAGGTCTGCCACTTAGTTCAAGTTCATTTTTTGCCAGTCTGGGGCATACACAGGTTATAAAATGAAGACTGATCCAGAGAGGAAACTCTTTTCCATGCCGCCCAACCCCTCCTCTGCAGTTCTGCCTGCTCCACTTCGCATCCATAATAGTGAGGGTCAACGACAAGCAAGTAGCTCCCCCTGCTCCCAGTACAGACTCCCAATATCCCCTTAGAAGAGTTGTCCCTGTCCCCTCCCATCATGACTGGAGACCCGTGCTTCACAAAGTGCAGATGGAGCTCCTCTACTGCAACATGCTCCAGCTCTGCACCTCCACCTCTGACGTGTACCAATTTACAGGGAACATCATAGAAATAGTCGAGCACAAGAGAGGCTTCAAATGTTCCTATCCACTCCCTGGAGCCTGAGAACGAGCCTGGTTTGTCCCCCATGTTGACCAAGGCTTGTTGGATATCTGGGAGGCTTGGTGGAGGTCTGCACTTCTCTCCCCTTGGGGACAAGTTATGGCAAAGCCAGGAAGCCATAGTCTGAATGGTACGGTAGCCACATCCCCACCCTCTGTCATCTTGTCCGTCACAGCCGTAATGGTAGTAGAGATAGTCTCCTTTAATCACAGAAAATTTCTCAGGATCTGAAAGCGGCTTCGGAAGACCGATGTGGACATTCTTTGATAAGATGTTTGTTTTATTCACAATTTTCCCTTCTTTGGCTTCAGTTCCTCCCCAGTCAATCTCCTCAGACTCCGCTGCTACAGACCTTTCATCCATTTTACAGTTTAATCAAATGCAACTGACTTTAAAAAGTTACCATCTATTGAAAACATCCGGCAATCGACAGTTGCATCTGGAATAACTGTCCCCTCAGCGCACTTTCACCAATACTTCGGTTCCGCCTTAAAATTGTTCCGTGCCTTCAGGAGCTTGTCGTCAGTTCCGTTCATATCTACAAAGGATAATTTGACCATATTTGACGGTCTTACTGATTGAAATCTTTAATATTTTTGACAGGCTATCTCGAAAAAAATCTGACCACGTGATAGCTGTTTGTAAAAAAAAAAAAAAAAAAGATTAAAGCTGCTGTAAGCTTATAAGGAGCAGAAAATGCATATCAGGAAATGTATCCTAAATTATCGCGGTCGTTTCTTTTATCATAATTATAAATTCATAAAATAACATAGAAATATAACATAAGTTCACAAATAAGCTTATGTTATTGTTTTTTTATGGGTTTTGAAAAAAAGTTTTTTGCAGTCATTGAAGATAGCATATACCGCACGCGAGCAACACCCCTCAACACACCTGGCTGTAATTTATTTTTTCGGTAATTAATAAAATCCTGTCTTGTTGCTCTTTCCTGTAAAAATGGCGACTCGTCTGACACATACACGATTTGTCTTTCTATTAGTGGTTTTGTTAGCTATGTGTAGCGTTTCTTGCGCCGAAAAAAGTCTCAAACTTCAACTAAAATGTGAAGAAGTCCAGATGAGAATAACTGTAAAGCGACAGTTTTTCGAGGAGAAACGTGTTCCGTTCAAACCTGAGTATCTTCGACTCGGGATGAACTCTACGCAGCAGAGGTCGTGTGGACCAGAAGGACCCACGTCTGAATCTGAGATGGTCATTTCTGCAGGACTCCAAGACTGTGGGACTGAGTCCAGTGTAAGAGGACGATAACCTTTCCAAAACGCGATGCACTCCATTCAGAATATTTGCTAAACACAAAGTAGGTCTTATATTAAATAACGTTTAGCTACTGTATTTATGCATCTGATGTATTTCATAATATCACCTAATGCAGGCAGTAGCTTCACTTCTAGCCTAACTAGTTAGCCTGTCAGACTAGCTTAACTATGTACATTGTGCCACCTTTTAGAACCTTCTTTTGCTGTTTTAATGCTTAAATTAAATACAGTTTAAGTGAATTTTTAGAATAGTGTTTTATTCATTTTCATTGTTACTATTCAGGTTCATGGTGAGTGGCTTGTATACTCCAACCACCTGGTACTGTTTCCGGCCCTGGTTCCCACCTCACGAGGCAGCGTGATAGCTCGAGGGTCAACTACTGTCATACCTGTTGAGTGCTATTATAAGAGGTAAAGCGGATGTTATCATTGTTTTAGTGCTATTGAGTAGCTGGGGGATACTAATTAAATTAACTTAAACTTTCTTACTCTACATCATTTTTAATTTAATAAAGTCATCATTACTTTGTAACAAACTGTCTGAACTTATCTACGCACGAGATCAGAAAGCAGAGAGTGAATGGAGAACCATTAACTCCAACCTGGCTCCCCATGACATCCACCGTTGGTGTCTTTGGCCTTCTGCACTTCTCACTTCGTACCATGGCAGGTAAATCTCACTGAATCTAGACTGTAGAACTCTTCTCTCACAATCGCAATATATGACATTAATGTTTCAGTAAAATCCGAATGAAAATGGGACTGAAAAGAAATGTCTGTTTGTCCTTTGCAGAAGGCTGTACCTCTCCACGTAGTTCCTCCGTGTACCAGCAGGGGGAAGCAGTGTATTTGGAGGCCAGTGTAGAGGCCCCTCTGCACCCTCCTCTTTACATATATGTTGACCAATGTGTTGCTACACTAAAGCCTGATCCACTTTCCTCGCCAAGCTACAAGTTTATCAATAAACATGGGTAAATCTGTCTTCTGTCTGGGTAAATCTCTTTTAGCTTTCTCTTGACTTTTAACATTTCTTTTACTAGGTTTGAAGGGAGGCTAAGTTGGGCATGTCTAAATTTGATGCAGCTCATAAAATCTTTACAGCATGTGTTTCTCCTCTGTTTCAGATGTCTTATGGACAGTGTACTGCCGGGGTCTTCATCAAAGTTCCTTCCTAGAGAGCAAGACAACAGACTGTGTTTCAGTGTTCAGGCCTTCCACTTCAGCCAGGTGTCTGGAGAACAGGTAAAATTAACTCATTGGACTGTCCATGGAGCCATCAGTTCATTGCTTATATGTTTTTACTCTTCCTACTGCGTTTACAGCGTATTGTGTGGAAATATGTGCATTTTTAATTGACCAAGAATTCCAATGAATCCTGGATCAAATGTTTCAAATCTAATGTTTAGCTTTTGTCTTCTAGACGTTCATCAGCTGCCACCTTAAGGCCACTCTGAAAGATAGCTCTCAAGGCCATCTTGATAAAGCCTGCTTTTTCCATAGACCCACGTTCAGGTTAGGCTGTTTAACTGTTTGAGATCTTCATTATGTCAAATTAGTTCATCATGATTTGATCTTAAATGGGATTTTTAGTTTTAACTCATAGCATCCACTGATGTTAAATATGTTCTATTAGCTGGGGCATCACAGTTGAAGTGTGTTATCAGGATGTTTCTCTGTCATTCAGCTGGATTGCCACAGAGGGAGACACTTCTCTGTGTGAATGCTGTGACTTTGACTGCATCAGACAAACTGAAAAGAAGAACAGTGAACACACTGGATACACACCTCAGCCAGAGACAGGTTACTAAGCCCATTGAAAACATATGGAATCTGCACAATTTTTGAATTTTTAGAAGATATGTTACATGCAAAGATAGTATGAATGTAACAGCACGTGTAGTCCCTTTGTAATTAGCTGTAAGTGGCTTGTATAGGTAATATAAATGGTCACTGAGCCAGCTGTATATTTATTTATGACAGAATCGGAGCATGAGGCAGACGCAGCAGTTGGGCCACTTTACACCCTGCCACGCTCCCATTGGACAGGTCGTCCATCAGCCGATCACTAAAGAGGCTTTTACCAGCTTTACTGTTAGGTGGGTACAGGGACTGTTGAAATCATAGCTAGGTGTTGGACAGTAAAACATCAATACATATTCTTTTTCTCATGACTCATCATAAACGTTGCAATTTGGATTTTAAAACAAGTTAAAAGCCACGAGCATCAGTACTGGCACAAAACCCATTTAACCCTTTTCTACATGAAAGATTTATTTTTTGATTGCTTTGGACCCCAGAGGGCTTTTGCCGCAGCATTTCACTATAGTCATCACAAAGGCTTCCCCATACACTACAGCTTACTACAGGAAAAAAAATTGACATAAGATAAGAAACTGCCACAATGTAAACTATGGAACAGAAGTGAGTAAAATGAGAGAAGAAAAAGGGTTTTGTTTCTTCTCAGGTAAAAGATCAGTTCACCATCTCACACAAGTATCAGTTCAATGATACTTCCTGAATCTGTTTCTGTAAGCCTCAGTAATTTTAACTACAATATCACGCTTCAAATCGTGTGAACACTGTGTTTGTATGTAGCTTACGCCAGCACACTGAGCCAGTGCTGTTCCTGTTTTGACTGAGGATGCTCTTGGACCAAAACAAGTCAGTCAGTCATGCATACTCAGAGGAAGTTGCACCTGAACTCCAAAGAAACACATGAATCAACACAGACTACTTTTTAAAAGGATGGTTTAATTTTTGGACATTATACTATTCACGTTACTTTGTGATTAAAATGGTTAAGTAACTTGGATGTGTAGAGTAGTTAAACCTTTCTTTACTTATCTCAACACTTTTATGTCTTCATCTCAAAGAGATTCAAATCCTGTTAAGAAATATGGGTCTTGACTGAGAGAAACCAGGGGGTTTCATCATGGCTGAAGAATGGGTGGTTTTTCATTCAGCCAAATTGATAGCCGTAAAAACAAACCCGAGAGGAATTTCCACAAAGAGGCCGAAAGACTACAATGGAACCGAAAATATCTCTGAGGCAGCAAGCGCTCTAGAATAAACAGACACTGGAGCAAGAATGCGACAGCTCTGCAGCCATGCACTGTATGTGCTTTACATCCCCTATCTGCACTAGGAACACTTGCATAGCCCCGTGAGAGGAAACGTGACAGACCAAATGGGAAACATGGTAGATGTCAAGACTCCAGCAGTTCTTGATCTGTATCTCTAAAACTAAGCTATTGGAATTATGTACTTAACAAATTTACTTCAAAGATGATTTCCATAAAATTGTTCCTGAGAACAATGTTATCTCTCGTAAGGAAAGGAATTTTGTTAATAGCATCTTTGAAACTGAGCAGTTGTATTAACTGTGTGGGTGGTGTTTGTTGTTACATGTTGTGTGATTTTGGCATTTTTAGGCACTGGACAACATAACGTCCTTCCAAACAGCTTGTATCCGTCATATCAGTGCCTTCCTCTGTTATATAAAATGTTCTGACCACTTTGTTACACTTGGAGTGTGTGTTGCAAGTATTAGTCTTGGCATAGCCAATCAGATAATGTTTTTTGTTTGTTGTGTGAAACGTCCCTTAGTTGGCGCCTCTCAACATAGAAATAGAAGGCCCTCCTGGATTGTTGAGGCCATTCTTTATTATCAGTGGAACAACCACTTTTGCCTGGGAGAATATGTCCTGCAGACTGCACCAGTGGAGAAGAGCGACAAAGCAATTTTACCCTACAAGTGCTGCAACAATGAAGTCAAAAAACATGCAACATGCAACAAACATAACTGCATTTAGTGCAACTGGCTCTGTCAGCAATGAATTCTAATACCAGGTAGTTTAAGACCCATAGATGCCTTGACTTGTAAGCCTAACAGCTTTTAAATAACGTTCAAATGACTAATCACCTGGAGCAATCAAATGATTGCTTTGCTGGTACTGAGGTCACTCGCCTCTCAGGTGTTTGCTTGGCTGTAACAGCTTGTGGTTCTCAGAGTTGCTAGTTTGGGCAGGACTCCCATCTATTTTGTTGAGTAATTGACAAATGTCTGTGATGAGGTGACAATGCACATTTCTACAAGGAACACAACAATAATACAAAATACTCAAATGTAGGGGGAGGCCATTAGATACATCATTGTTCTAAGAGGAAGCAGTGTTGCTATGGTCTTTATTTTTAAAATGACTGAGTTGGCAGCAAAATGAAAACATAATTTTCAGTTTTATTGAACAATTGTACTGCTAAAATGAAATGGATACATAGAGATTAGTACAGTAAGAGATAACATACCGAATGGGAAGAAGGCTTCGTCACAGCACAGCCAGGTAGTTTCATGAAGCTTGCCGAAAAAGAAGAAACAAGACTGTTCAAATGAGAAAGAAAATGGCATTTTATTTGAATTATAAATAAGATGTGCTTTGAGTCCAAATTAAGAGGTCATATTGTAATTTACAGTATCTATTATATTCTGGTTAAATAGAGAAGGGATAACAAGAGCAAGGCACAAGGGAAATGTTGAGCCTACAATAATGCTTCAGTGTTTTTACTCCACATCCTGTGGCTTTACATTTTCAAAGCGCACATATACTGTAGTAATCAGATTAGTACTTAATGTTGGACAATTGTCCCATTGTCTATTAGGCTTTTGTTGCCAGTAAGTTGCTTCATTTTTTGTTGAACATAAATGCGTGAATAACTTAACCAGACAGAGAGGAAGTCAAAGTCAACATGTGCAAACATTAAGAGACATTGTTTGTCATATATTCTATACTCACAAAGTAAGAATACAAATGGAGGTAAAAGGTTGAGGTACAATGTAAAACCCACACTTTAAAACAGTGCAGGAAGGGTCAGCAATTCAGGCAAATAGCAGACAGGTCAGCCAAAAGCGGGTGAGAGGAGCATGTCGTGAAAATGACAAGTGATGAAAGGCCCATTGGATAACAAGGTGTGAGGCTCGGGCCAGCTAAGGCGGAAAAAAAAACCATGACACAAAGCAGCTTGGCAACAGGGACAATACCAGATATGAGAAAAAGCCCATGGAACAGCAGGGAATATCTCAAAGGGCAGCAGAGGGAAACGGAAATACCGTAAGACCTGAGGCCTAAGAAAAAAGGGGCATGTGGGGGGGCAAAGGTGGAAAAGGGGTGAGTGAGGTTAGAAAAGAAGTATGATGTTGTTGTTGATGTCAAAGGATAGCAGTGTTTTCAATTGGATTTTTTTTAACAGTGTTGCTGAAGTGTTTGAGTTTTATTTTGTGATATTTTATATCTCTACTGATACAAGAATGGCTTTAGACACTTTCTGTATAAAGTTGTAGTGGGAGAATTTCAATCTCTAAGCTTGCAAAAAAAATGCAAAAATGAAAGTTGCATGCAGGAGGTCCATTAATATTGAATAATAACATAACAATAAGTAGGAATGGGGCAAATGGGGTGGATATTTTAGGAGGGTCAAATAATTATAGCAAATCCAACTTATCCTAACTTATATATCAAATACATTATATTATAACTGTAGTGACTTGATCTTTTGACAAAACAAAAAAAACCTAAGCCACTAGGGGGCTGCTACCGGGAACTTGTAACCGACGCGTTGTATGTGGCGGTTCCAATGAATCCAATATCCATTCGTGTTCAAAGACGTATTTATTTAAGGTCACCAATCCCATTACAAATACTTCCGTTAATCTACACACACTTACTTTCCATAACTTGTATGTAAAACAAACACAAAAGGCTCAGAGTTAGGCCACTAACGACGGTCGAAAAACTGTGTGCTTCTCCCAATCAGCAGCACACCAGTCTAGTAATTAGCTCTTCTTCTTATAAAGTTACGTTAGCCATTGTCTATATGCGCCACCTACTGTGGCGACCAGGGACAGCACACAACAAAAAATGGCTCTAACATATCCTATTTACGCAAAGAGAGCCTACAATAAATTTATTCTGCCTATAAGACTCTACAGACATTATTATCAACTGGCCACAAACTCTGTGACTTTACAAATAAATAAAATGAAAAAATCTGAATATCTTGTTTCCAACAGTGTGGTTCTGCAGTACATTATCCTCCGAGCATCACAGGATGCAAGAAGTAGCCTTCACTCAGGTTTATAATAATATAAAGTGATTAAATCAGTGTCTGCTGGCTCAACTGTCCGATGTTCAGAGGTGGTTGTGTCATGAAAAGGTGAGTGAGCCTGAAGCCACTACAGCCCTGTTCCACTGTCCAGCTGAGCTTTATTCAGATTATAAATTCATGGTCTGATTCATTTTTTTCTTTGGCAAAGTCACCATGGTACAAGCAGGATAAGGCCCTCGAAATGCAAGAAATACTTTGCAAAGCCACAACGCGAGAATCTATCTCTTCACGCATGAATGGATAAGGGAGGGTTACAATAGAAATCGATTCAAAATCAATAAATCTGTTTAGTTCTCCCAGCTCTGGTAACCAGTGAACATTTGCTACCAAGTCAGAGATCAGAGAACCTCTGTTACTTCTGTCCAGCACTTTAGGTTGTGACCAAATAGGACAATAAAAGTGTAATGACACTCTCACAAGCCTCATGTCTACTTTGTGTTATGTTCCACTTTGAAAATCAGGAAGGTGAACAAAACTTGCTAAACAGCAGCAAAGCAGCTCTGTAATGTCAGTATGTAAGGAATAAAAGTTCCAGAGTCTCCATTGTAAGCTTAAACTTGGGTATTTCACAAATATATATTTATTTTTTTATTTTTTCTTCTCTTTTATTGAAGGATTGGTATAGGACAGATTATGTCATATTTTACTCATTCCTTAATTAATACAATTTTGCAGACTAGTCTGGTTATATCAAAATACTTAACA
The DNA here is from genome assembly GCA_034780835.1 of Ctenochaetus striatus. Classification (NCBI taxonomy): domain Eukaryota; kingdom Metazoa; phylum Chordata; class Actinopteri; order Acanthuriformes; family Acanthuridae; genus Ctenochaetus; species Ctenochaetus striatus. Next base: position 4,071,230 of record JAUZTA010000019.1, on the reverse strand, counting down.
CAATTCACAAAACCACACACCCAAACTGCCAAATGCCTCATATATCCTGCAAAATGAAGCACTGCAACCAAAACTACATATAGCATTATCAAAATCAAACTTTTGCACCAAATGGCACACACTTCATTCATATTACCAGATTTTTGTCCAACCAACTAAACACTGTTGGGCTTAATGAAAAGCACTCTCATCTTTAGTGTGCTTGGCCATAATACTATAACGGCTCAAATTGTTGAAAATTCTTCAGATTGTTCACATGCACAGAAATATTTGCAGATGCACACACACATGCTGTTGAAACATTTATTTTTTTTATATTTCACCAAACAAGTCAGTGCAACATATGCACAGCAGATATATTTACATTGGGGTGAGCAAAAAAATGCTCACAAAAAACAGTAAACTGAAAAAGAAAAGTGCAGAAAAAAAATATATATATATAAAAAAAGAGCCAAGAAAAATAATTAGGCAGCATCTTGCCGCACAGCTGGGTCTAGCCACAACGCCTCGTCCACATAACAGGCAATATCTTTCCTTGCCAGACATCGAGGAAAGAAGCGCCTTGAGTGCCTTATCCATCCCTGAATTGCACCCACATCAATTTCATCACATGCCTCTTCCATAGCCTGCAACAAGAGGCATGTGTACAAAGGACTGCCGGTCGTATGCCTTCCACCGCCATGCTGAAAAGAACTCTTCTATGGGGTTCAGAAATGGTAAGTATGGTGTGAGGTATTGCACAAGAAACTGTGGGAGGTCAGCAAACCAGTTTTGGACTGGGGCTGCATGATGAATGCTCACATTGTCCCATACTACAACGTATCGGTTTCTTTGATGGTCTGCATCATTCATATGCTCTGGTGGTATGAGAATCTTGTGGAGTCTGTCCAGAAATGTGAGAATATGGGCTGTGTTGTATGGTCCAAGGTTGGCATGACGATGGAGGACACCATGCGTATTGGAGATGGCAGCGCACATTGTGATGTTCCCACCACGTTGGCCAGGAACATCTATGCAGATACTGTGTCAGATACTGTACTCCAGTCTAAACGTCCGGATGACAGAGGCGACAGTAAAACGGCTCAAGTTGGGCTGCACTCTCTGTCCAGCCTCTCGCATTGTCAGCCCATGGTTGATGACACGATCAACTAAGGTTGCTCTGATATTCATTTGAAAGTTGTTGTCTTCTTTGTCCATGAACTCCTCTACCAGCTATGCCCCTCCCTCTTCTTCTTCCTCTCTATGCAACATCTTCCATTGTTGTAAAAAAAAAAAAAAGAAGTGGTCTTTTTATAGTGCTTACCTCCTGACTTCCTGATTAAAAAAGTGCCATTTTGAATTGCAAAATGTGCGTAAAGCAGAAAATGTGTTTAGAGTTTTGGAGACTTGAGAAGAGGTTTTGCTCTCTGTGTGTCAATTTAAATAATTGTGCTATGCATGTCATTTTAGTGTGTTAGCAATTAGAAAAAAATGTAATATAAGCAGAGATAATGATTGATACATCCATGGCTGCCATGATAGAAGTGCCCCGCGACGGCAGTGAGGCATATGACTACTTGCAAATAAGAAAACCAGACTTTATGGGCTCTGGCATTCTGGAAATGCTCCTAGTTTGACGGTAGTGCCAGTGTGGCCGTAGCACCTGAATAGTCTCTGTGGTCAGTCACGCATTTTTTGTTCAACTTAGAAAACTTTAATCCTTATACTTTGCAAAATAACTTTAACATGTATAAATATTGCGGGAATGCTGTAAAAACAAGAGATGTGTAAGCAAACATCTATGAAAGACTAACACGTTTAACGCCATGATATATGTTGAAGAACATACCCTTGTTCTTCACTGTACTATAATATGCTTCATTATAATAGGAAGAAGTATCAGTATCATTAATTCAAAGACATGGCGAGTTTATTTTAAGTCAA
>JAUZTA010000019.1:4006040-4017939 GCA_034780835.1 Ctenochaetus striatus | reverse complement strand
AAAAAAAAAAAAAAAAAAAAAAAAAAAAATGGCAAAGACATTTATAATTCTTCTGTTTCCCTTTACTCAATCCCTCACAACCTTTGCTTTCATCTTCTTAACCCCCATCATACACCCCAGACCCAAACCATCAGTCTTTAAGGGGAGCTGCAGTCTATCACAGTCCCACAGTACGGGACTATTAGACTTATCTTAGCCAGAGTTGCTCCTAATTTGGCAGCCTCAGAGCAGTGGGTGTAGTGTGTTGAAAGTTATCAGAGTGAGGCCAGCTCCCTATTTGGCAGGCAGAGGGGCAGTGCCACCAATGTCTGTCTGCCAGGTTGATTAATAAGTAGTGGCAGAGCAGCTACGCTAACAAACTGGCCTGCCTGGGTGCTTCCACAGCTCTGCTAAATTAATGCCACAAACACACACACACACACACACACACACACACACACACACACGCACACACCCACATGCAGGAGAAGTGTTTACTAATACAACCACACACACTGGTACTTCTCTCTCCTGTCCACACCTACACTCTCACAGACACACACATACTCAAAAAAGCACAAGCAATAAAGCACCACAATGCAGGTTAACAGATAACAGAACAGACATACTGAGTTGTAAATTAGCCTGAGTATGAGGGAACATACACACACACACACACACACACACACAAAATTAAACTGCCTCTTCCCTGCCATCCCTCTCAGCAGCGAGGTGTTTGAGTGACAGCTCATCAGAGCAGTGTTATCGCATTATTGTGAACGCACCATTTCTCTTAAGCGGAGCGAGGCAGCCAGGCATAACAGAGCACTTCCTGCTTCTGTTGCCATTAGTTACCGCCAACATGACTGAGGAGGCACCGAGCGAGCGCGAGTGGAACTCGACATGTCCCCGTGTGTCTCGTCTGCTGTTCGGAAAAAGTTAAAAACGATCTGTTCAGAACATTTTGTTTGGTTTTGTTTTCTCTTGTGATGACACTGGTTTGTCTGTTTTTTCTCTCCCTGTCAGTTTATCTGTTTTCCCGACAAATGACAAATCCTGACAAATTTCAGCACTGTGTTCCAGCATTAGAAAAATTTACAGGCCAGGAAACTTGACATTTTAGTAAGTGACTAGTGACTGCAGAGCAGCAGAGAATGTGTTTTCAGGATGACAACCTCACCGCTGCCTTGTTCCTGTTCCTTTTGGTTTTCATGCAAATTTCATAGAACTTTCTATGCACCATTAAAGTAATGTTATGGTTTATAAAATAATTTAAAGTTCCTCTCCACTTAAAATTTATTGCGCTTATTTCTACATTGTTTCACTGCAGAATTATGTACAGTATGTCTAGAGTTTATCACTAGAGGACTGTTTTCACATTCATCTGCTGAAGGAGGAAAGTTTCTGCAAATGCCTTAAATCTCAGTGACATGAACATGTGAATGAACTTGCATGATTTTGTGATCACAACTAGTCTGTAGTTTGAGTAGAATTTAGATTTTATTGTAATCAGGCACAAAATTATTTCAAGCAGAGCATGTATCTTTATCTTAACATGTTTGCAGAAAGTATTCAAAGGATGCTCTGTTTATACAGAGTTATGTTAAAACATCTAGAAAAAAAACTACATGCTATGGTCATATTATATGCTTACAACATATTTTTTATAATAATATCTTTTTATTTTTAAACGGTGACTACTAAATAAAATAAAGCTGGTGCTGTTCTACGTTGAGAAACTGATAATGACATTACAGGTCTTTCAAACATTACAAGAAACAGGAGCAAATAGTTCATTTGTTGAACATTTTCAGCTGTGACATTATTACACATTTGGTGCACTCATGAAAATGGTTCCCCAAAAAATGGAATGAGTTCATATGAGGACATTTTCGGCGGAGAATGAGTTTTCATTGTTGCATTAAATTAATGACTTTTATTAAATTAAACAGGAATAGAGTTGCTGTGAATGAACTGTTTCTGCCTTTTGTTGACATAACAAAAGGACACTGGAAAGACTGTCAGACGCCTTTTAATGTTTCTTTCTCTTTCTACTCTGGAACCCTCATCTGCTGCTCCTGATGCAGCAGCTGGAAGTCTTTCTTCTCCAGTCCCAGTGTGGGCGTTCAGAGTGTGTGTGTGTGTGTGTTCATCCATGTGTGTATATCAATGGCAGTATTACCATAAGCTACAGGTGTAACCAGTGGTGGGTCTCTATCAAGGTGTTTGCTTGGGAACTGAGAGGGAGCAAAACACGGGCAGGTGGGCTCACACACAGTGGGATGCACAGATACTCACTTATTCATGGACCCAGCGTGAGACAGTGTGGAGTACAAACACACACATGGCTGCGAAACAGTGCCTCACTTACATCTCCACCGGGCCTGACTACATGGAGTGTGTGTGGATGCTTTTTTTTGGTGTGTGTGCCACTCAAGTGGAACCTTTGAGGCGACGACATCTTGACACGGACATACCTGCACTGTCTCCTCTGTTCTTCTATTGGTAAAAAAAATGAGTGTCCTCTTGTTAACCTTGTTTGAGTGTTGGGGAAAGGCTTTTTGACATGGGTTACCCACGATTCCTCGCTGCGACAGGAGAGCCACATCAACTTGTCCTCGGCTGTTGTCAAGCACACCGTTGCCTGGCAACTGGCCAAATGTAGCACATCGCTGGAGACGGGGAAAGACGACCTGTCTGTCCAGCTCACTCTTTATCCTCTCTCTCTCTCTCCTCTCGTTTGTTCTCTTTCTTCATTTGTCTCTGTTTTGTCATCAGTTTCCTCCTAAACATGCTGTTTTCAACCACTGAGATTTAATGCGATTTGTTCCCATCTCTTCCTCACTTTGTTTTAAAAAAATAAATTTGTTTGTGGGCTTTTGAATCATTAAGAAGCAACAGATGACTTTTCAAGTATCACCACAGAGCCATCAACCTACTTTAACATTTTTTAAATGAAATATTAGATGACATTTATTATAGATCTGTTAAATAGGGACTCCCGCCAGTAAACAGTGACAAAGCAAACTAACAATCAACTTTTAAAACTGAATTGAGAACATTTTATATAACTAAAAAAACATTAAAAAACTAAAAACATATATATTTTAACCTGAAATGACTTTTGCAACTTTTAATCAAGGAGACTTCTGGTTTGTTTAATGTTAATCAAAGGTAAAATAAAACATGAGCCTGAGCCAAAGATGAGAGCGAGACATCCTGTCTTAGTCTGAAGTCTGACTTTGCTGTAGTTGTTCGCTCCTTAGTTATCATCTCTCCTCACTCCCTCCTTCAGACCTTCATACTTTTTTCTCTTCCTCCCTTTCAATCACAATTCTCTCCGATTTGTTTCATGCTCTACTTCTTTCCCCTCTCTCCTTTCACAGCCTTGATACTCTTTTGACAGGTCTTCAATGCAGAAAAAGTTGACAGAAGCTGGTTTGATATTTATCTGCTACAGTGATCAGGAAGCAGGAAATTAGACAAGGTGTGTAGAAATGCTTTTTTTTGATAATATTGCTTTATTGTAATAAATACCTTCACACCTGTTCACCATAAGCTGTAGAAATCTACTTTGAAGAAAAAATGTATGAGGCTGAAACACAAAGTGATAATATATCTGAGTGTTTCTGGTAAAAGAATAACACACTTACTTATTTATTTGCCCTATTTGTAACATTTTTAAAGTGCTAAAAACACTATGTGCCTGGTGTATTAAAAAATAGTAGCAGCTCAGGATGAATAATAATGCTAAAACACAAGGTTTTTCTCTGTCCACTCTCCAGACGGTCCTCAGGAAAATACACCCCACAAAAAGTTCGTTACATCACGTTTTCTCACTATTTCTCAATTTTTTTATTGTCCTCACTGAATCCTCTCCTGTTTCCTTCCTGCTCTTCCTTCCTCTGCTTCTTCCTTTCCTCATCTTTCTCTCCACATCGTACAGGTTTGACTCTCCGGCTGCCTGGCTGCGTGAACGCTGAGGGCAGCACTTTGTCACATCCCTCATACATATGCAACGTGCACATTTCAGGTAAGACAGAGAGAAAAAAAAGAGAGAACAGGGAGGAGAAAGAGAACTGAATTGAGGTAATGAGGGGATGGAAAAGATAATGGAGGAAACAAATGGAGAAATGGATAGGAAAGGCACAGACAGGGACGGCGACCTGAGGATATATGAAGGTGAGGAAGAGTGAGAGAGTTTAAGACGGAGAGAGCAAACATTTGAGTAGAAGCAAGAAATGACAGAGAGCGAGAGTGAAAGGGAGAGAAAGAGAGAGCAAAAGACAGAGAGGGAGAGACTGAGTGGACAGGAGTCAAAGCCATTAACCTGCAGGCTTGGTGCTGCTGCTCTTTGTATGTGTGTACGTGTGTGTTCGCTAGGTAGATGCAGACATAGTTGTACCCCCGCGGGCCAGGCAAGCCAGGTCTGTTGTCAACATAACCCCTCCCATGCTCTCCACCAACCAAGATGGATGGGCGGCGGTGCTAGCTAATCACGCGCTCTGCTGGCCGGGACATGGCACCTGCGGCCAGCGGACACGTGGAACCGTAACAAACACTACACAACCCCGAGGACAAGCGCACACCATTCTGCATCATTATTAATCAAACTTAGTGCTTGTTGATACTGTGTGCATTAATATGTTGAGACAGTAATAAATGTATGTATGCAGGCCTCTGGTAAGCATGCTAATATTTACAGTGTCGTGAACTACAGTATGCACACTGGTGACTGTATGAATGCACCTCTGCAAATGAAAGTCTAAAAATTTCACGCTGTGATGTTGTACTTAGTTGTATTAATGAAAAGTAAAGTAGTCTTTATGTGTTGGGTGACTAGGTTTCAGGAATACTAACATCTGTCGCCAGCTTTATTTGCAACAACAAAACTCCAGAAGAATTAATGAAACACCAAGACAAAATGTGCCTTCTGTTCCACAAATACATCCACTCCCACAGAAAAATATTGAGTTTGCCACTGATCTATCTGTGCAGACAGCTTTCAGAAGAGGCTGATTTCTCTCCTCCTCCTCCTCCTCCTTCTCTCGCTTCCCGCTTCGCCTCATCCACGCGTACGAGAGATTCAAAATCCCTCCATCCGTCTCTTATTTCAACATTTCAGAACTTGGAGTTATTAGTCTGCTAATTACCTCTCAGAATCCCTCATTTACCACCAGAATCCAATCACTCTCTGATTATAATGAGAAAATTATGATAGACCACATTAAAGATAGAATATGGGATTGATTGGTCCGCAATGAAACCGGGGGGGTGAGAAAAGAGCGGGAGAAGTGAAGGGGACAGAAGCACAGGCACGGACAGACTATTACTGTAATAAGAAAGGGAGACGGAGATGAGAACGCTGGATGACGAAAGTAATGGGACGCAAGGCTGGCAAGAGAGGAAGACATGAGAGGAAACAATGAACATTATCTCTAATCACATGAGTACAGTACGTAGCAGTAATGAACAAAAGAACACGTAGCACCTTAAATACTCTCGCTAATCATGATCCTTAATGAAAGGATGTCTTAAACCAAGAGAAAAAGACTATATACAGCCTGTAAGTGTGTGTGTGTGTGAGAGAGAGAGAGTGTGTTCAAGCCCTGGGACTGAATGGTGGCAGATTGGTTGTTGTGATTTAATCGCGGCTTGTAATTATAGAAATGTTATTCACTCACAGCCCTTTATCCTGGCCATTGGCAGAGCTTACACATTTACCATATTCATGAGGAGAAGGGGGGGGGGTACATGTACGCATGCACGTTCACAAAAAGAGAAGCAAGAAACACACACAACCTGGCTTTATCAAATGCTCTCAGGCTAATGTTTCAGCATAACCACACGCTTGTGAAAACACACACACCTTTTGCCCTGAAGTTATAGATTCTTCATATTGTAATGAGAGTTCGCTATCTCTAAATTCTGTAATTCATGCTGTAAATGTGTGTGGGTCTGCACATATGTGAAGCTGCGCTGATATGAACGTGGTGCGTGTCTCTACAGTGGGTGTAAGGAGGGAGATTAAGGTTTGCAATAGCTGCTTGGAGGAAATTAATCATGTTTTAATGACAGTGTCCGTGTTTGGAAAGGTAGGGCCGGAACGGTGGTAATTAAAGGTGGTGCTGGTGGGGTTAATCGAAAAGGAGACTGGGAAGGTGAGTGTGCAAGAAAGAGTTAGAGTTCGACATAAGCGTTTGGAAATTTCATGTATGTAGGTTTCAGCTGTGAATCGGATGATAAAGTGTGACGACATGAGCAAATCCCTGTTTGAGCCATGTGCTAACACACAGACACTCACACACACACACTGCAGGCGATGCATACAATCTGCGCATCGATCTCCCTCTTGCCATCCTGCTGAAGTCACCATGTTAACAGCGGCTGATAATAACGGCCCCCTGCTTTCGGTCTCCTGCTCCACACCTCCTCTCCTTCCTCTCTTCGCCTCCATCACTCTCGCTGTGCCTCTTCATCTCCGGATAAGCGAATCTTGAGCATATCTTGACCGCGTTTAAAATAAACGTGGACATGCTGTCATAAGCAGGTTGTGCTGGCAGGAAGGCGGGCGGGCGTGCATGTGGGGAGGGAGGGGGGGGTGGTGGAAGTGAGACAACGCTGAGATAACACTGGGGTGGTGTGGATGTAGTTGGGTTTTTTGGGGATGGGTGGGCGGCAGAGGTGGAAATGCTGGGTACTCTTCCTAACAAAGGGCTTTGTGCTCTCATTGTTTTCCTGGCAGGGCAAACAGGGTGTCTGTGGAAAGACCGATAAGAGCAAAAAAACCTAAAACATGACTCCATTAAATAATATCCCTCTCTTACTGTAGCTTTCGGTGGTACGTATGTAGCCCATATATACGTGTGTGTGAGTGTGATTGAGGGAGAGAGAGAGAGAAATGAGAGCAATAAGCCATCTTAATACTATTGTTTTCTTTGGGGAGTTTGCACCGATACAATGCACATCCACATTTCCATTAGCACATAAGCGGGATTAGGTGCTATGTGGATGGTATGTCAGCACTGATAAGATGACTTGACTGGCGTGTTTCATGGGATTACACTGTGTGCTAGTTTCAACCTTGTTTAGATAACCACTGCAGTCTTACAAATGCATTACAGTGCGTGAAGTCTCTCCAAAACACACACACACACACAGTAGGGCTCAAATAACAAATGACACACTAAAATGATGGCAATGACTGATAAATGGTATATATATTTTTTTTGTTTCCTTCCCACAAAATGATTTGCGGTGTTGGAACAGTAAAGCTCAGTGTGACCCTGCTGCAGGAAAGATCAGATGGCTATTCAGCAGTATGGCTGCTGAAATTGGCCTGCAGTATGATGGCTATCAGCAGCAGATAACCACGATGATTAAGATGCTAATGATAGCCTAGCCGTCTGTCGGCGATGGCCTGTGACAACACCCGTTAATCTTGTGCACCGCTGGACGAGCCTCCTTAATCCGCAACAGGTTTTGGATGAAACACTTCCTGTGTTGTGGCCTGACACTGTAGCAAAGAGCGAGGGACCTCACTGCATGGATTGCTTCACGGGGGCGTCGTGTGATGTCGAACAGAGCGTGCTAAAATGAGGGAGAGGGTGCTGAGCCAACAAAAGGAGGCGAAGGCAGTCGATGCGCCATTAGACTTGCTAATTGTTTTTGTATCCAGGCCGGCTTTCCCACCAGCAGAAGAGCAAAAAAAAGATCACACTTTAAAAAAATGTAAATCTCTCCATGTTTATGTGCATCTGTGTGTGTGTGTGTGTGTGAGCGGTTGTTATTTCTCAGCCTAAGACGAAAAAACATTTGTAAACCAGCGGTGGAAATTAAAGTGCTTATAAAATAGTTTTCACCATTTTAGAAATGTGCTTTTTATGACACTGATCAGAAAAAAAGAGCCTTCAATGTCAAAGTAATTATATGTTAACTGAAACCTCTTGGTCACACACACAGGTGTTCGTCATTTAGCTAATCATGTGACCTCCAAAAGGCCAATCAGCTGCATGAGAAATGATTTGGTTGTGACAAATTAAACGGGGTGAGTACTTTGGTAAACATGAAGTCAGGATTTGATATTTGTGCTTCAGATCTGTCAAGTCGTGTCAAAAAAGAAACACTATACTGCTGTAAAACGCTGCTTTTGCATTGATGCATCAGTATGAACAAAGAAAATACTATCATAAAAATGAGTCACAGGGCCTATTTTCTGCAGGCTGAACAGTTTCACTTTTGAAAGTCTGAGCACTTTTTGCCGACACTATGTAAATGCAGGATTTTTGCTTTTGAAAAAGACTATTTTGCTTTAATAAGAAAAGGATCTGAGTGCTTTTTATACCATAGTTACAAACCCAGCAAGTCAAGAGCAGTCTGCAAGGATTATGGCTGAAAAAAAAAAATCTTACTTTCCTTCTAATTGTACTTCGAAGGGACACCAACACACACATTTCACCCTTTCAAAAGATGAATAACACCTCGGACCTGTTGAGATGGACTAGATTAAGTGACAAGTCACAACACAGAGCCTCTCAATGTGCTAATTGCTTTCGTCGACAAGACTTGTCTACTCATTCCTGGCATCCGATCTGTCAGCGAGGGCCAACAGGGAGTACAAGGGTTCTTAGGTGTCGTTTTATAACTGCCGACAGCAAATAACAACATGCTCGGCCTCAGGAGGGAAGGGGACAGGGAGAGGCGATCGCCGACAAACAACCAATGTGAAACAACAAGAACGTGTTGGTTTACAAGAGGACCTGACACGGAAGGGGGAAAAAAAAAAGCTTTAAGAGTTTAAGAGTTTAGAGTAAAAAAACATAGTTAAGTCTCATTAAGAGAAGCTTCATCAGGTTCACAGAGAACAAAATGAGCCTGCGCCGAACACCGTCAACTCCACACTCACTTGGGATTAGAGAGTTTGGTCGGCAAAACAAAGTGTTTCAGAAGCGGCACATCGGAGTGTTCTTCTGGATTTGTGCTTAATTAGGGCAACACTGACCTGAGAAGACTCTACCCAGCGTCAGCTCCAGGAACATTAATGCCTTAATGGTTTAAGTTTTTTTCTAAAAAACATTTTCCCTTTTTCGGTGATTCAAAACAACCATCCTCTCCAACCTGAGCGGAACTTTAAGAGACCTGTCTCTTGGCGGTATTTTCACAATACACATCCGCTTCTCAGTAATACACATCTCTAAAAGACTATTTGTCAAGCAACACATCGCTGCTTTGGGGAGACTTGAGGTGATCTAGCTTCTGATAGTGATGAAACTTTGATGGATAGAGCAGAGCGTTTCCCGGCCTGACCTGTCTGCACCCTCTGCTCTGATTTGTTAAATCCCCCTTTTCCTTCCTCCAGCGTTTCTTTATTTCTTCTTAGATTCTTATTTGTTGATAAACTGTCACATTCAAGGAGCCTAAGTGTGACCAAGTGATTCAAACTCCCCTAAGTGTTTCTCCACTTCTTCTTCGAGAGCATTAATTGAAAAATCAAGTGTGAAAGAAATTAAAACTCGGCTCACGTCTCTTTTTTTATCACTTAGAGCTGTTGTTTTTCTTGAACATTTCTTTCATGTATAGATATCATCGAGAAGAGGTGAGTCAACTTTTTGAATGCGATAAATACTATGTATGTATAACCACTCCACCTTTCAGATGTGAATATACGTTTAAAAAACACTCTTCACCCGCATCATTTAGAAAAGTATAAGCACAAAACGCTCTTTACTTTTCATCACTTTCAACCCGCTCACACCAGTCACCTTGTCAAAAACACACACACACACACACACACACACAGGCAAAATGTCAGGATCCACACTGCTCATCACTGCTGAATTGAAGAGGACAAAGTACAGTGCTTTGCCTCAATTTTGTTGATTACACCTCTTTCCTGTATTCACTCCCCTGAAAGTGGGTCTCTGTGATGCTATTTTGCCAGTGAAAGAGTGAGCCAGTCACCTGGAGAAAGTGGATGTCACATGCCACTCAAGCAGCCAGTCAGCCGGTGGAACGTTTTTTTTTTTTTTTATTAATTCATCACTCCTCACTCTGAAACGAAGCAGTGGGCAGGCTGAGGGGCAAACAAGTTCCACATCTCAGCAATATTATCATCATTACTAATAATGTGGGATAATTATAGCCATATAGAGCTATATATTTCTGTCCCTCTAGCACCTCCCTGCCTCCTTCCCCGCACTCACAGCTCATACCAGTAGCAACCTGAATTAATAAATGGAAAATTAAAATCGCGGTGCTTCCGGAGGCGATGTCAACAGCTCAGGAGTTTGCCAGGTCTCTCTGCCGCCTGGCTGAATCGACAGTGGCAGCAGCTTCGCCCTCTTCATCCGGGGCCGGATTCATAATTAATGGAGGTTATAATTGCAAAGTGAAAGCATGAGAGACAGACACACACATAGAGAGAGAGAGAGACAGAGAGAGAGAGAGAGACAGACAGACAGAGAGAGAGACAGAGGAGCAATGATGAAAATTAAAAAACACACACACTCTTACACACACGCACGGTTGACATTTCACATGGCTTTCATTTAGCCATCCTTCCCTTTCTTATATCATTAACATTTAGGCGCACACAGACACACACACATACACAGACACACACACACACACGGTGCACAGAATGGCTAATGAAATCACTGTCCCCTGCTCCTCTGTTTGAAGGTCTCTGAAGCTGTGGGTGAGGAGGTCAGCTGCCGAGCGCAAAGTTTAAACTTTCCTCTCAATATAAAGTTAAACACAAAATCCACAGCGCGCTGCACTGTCGCCTGGTCAGACACCTTTGTATTCCAGACAGGGAAATTATTTTTAAGGATTTTTCTTAAGAATTACAGTTTAAGAGAGGGATATGATTATTTCTATTCTTTTTCCAAGTATCTTTTAATGACAGATGATTCATTGTGAATCTAAAGACTGCATTAAACCCCTCATGACATCAGCTGTCTTTTTAGAGCCATAAGTGGTCCGTAGAGAGAAAATAAGAATGAAGAGGTTTATTGAGTTCATTTATGATCCATTAGTTGTTACCCTGGTAACAGCTATTCTTTCCCTTCGTCCGCAGGCACACAAAAGCAAAAGAATAAATATTCTTGGCAGGTGCGTGTGACCCCATTCCTTTAAAAAACAGCTTGTGTTGTGTAAGGACCGCAAGCTGAGAGGCCCAGAGACAGAGACCTCGAAAACCATTTCAGGTTCATTTTAAAATGGTGAAACGGTGTGTGCTATCATAACCCCAGAATATTATTTTGGGGGGAAAAAAATTACAGTCCTTATCCCCGCCAATATCAGGTTCTGATCCAATGCCACTGCTCTCCCAAGTTTAAAATCTGAAAAACTTTACTGCATATATGGAGCTTCATTTTTATTAAAAATAAGAGGGATGTCAAGGATTGCTGTGCTGGCAAAACTGTCTCGACAAAATTAATTTGACTGATACCAGTAACACTGAATTTTAGAGTGACATTAAGAAACTGTATTTAAATCGTCAGCACTGACACAAACACTAATCCTATGAAATTCAAGGTTTAGCCCCATTATAAAAAAATGTGAACTTTTTGCAAAGCATTCAATCCCTCATGTTAAAATGAGGCAGAAAAACGTAGCGACTCTGGTGCCTTTAACATCTACCGTGACTTGAATAAAAATACTAAAAAAGCCTTTGTATTCCTCATATGAACTACAATAGGTTAATTGTTTATTTCTATTCTGAAGTGTCAATCCTAAGGTAGGAATAAATGCCAGACGTAGTCAAGAGGGGAACAAAAGATTATAAAACTAAGAACAACATGTACACTCGACATGACAAGTGGCACAAGGAGCTTTATGAATAAAATGAAAATGGAATAACTTGACAAGTTCAGATGCTGCTTAACACAAAAAAACAATGTGAAGATGGATTTGTACT
>JAUZTA010000019.1:3977018-3987588 GCA_034780835.1 Ctenochaetus striatus | reverse complement strand
GTCAACGGGCTGTCAATCAACGGCCGAATAGCCGAATTTTAAGCTTAAATATAAAATAAACAAATGAGTTAGAAAAAGATTCACCCCCCTCAGAGTTTTCATGAGATAGTAGAGAAGTTGTAGACAAAAAAACGTTTTTTGAACCAGGCTGTAAATATGTTTATTTCTGCTCTAAAGTTGGCCATTTAAACATGGGCTCCGATGGGAATTTGCTCCCTTTTGGAGCCAGCCTCAAGCGGTCAGTCGAGGAATCGCAAGTTTTTGTACTTCCTGGTTGGCTTCAATGCGGAAGCGAGGAGTTTGCCCCTTGGTTGTCCCTGAAGTAGATCCACATGCTGTCAATGACACTACGAAGGCTAATCAAATGGACTCAAAGACAATCATTTAAAATGATTCATTATAAAGATGCTTTGAAAAGGAGCTCATCCTGTACATGTGCTCCTATCTTTCCCAAATCAGTATAATGAGTCCAGATTGGAAAAAAAATCAGGACTTTTACTTCTTATATCGTTGCATTGTAAAGATTCCAACTGCAGCTCAGTGTGATAGATTAGATTGTTAGACTCTGGACATAAAGTTTCAGGGATTTATTGCATAGTTGAACATTCAGGCTTCTTTGAAGGAGAGACCATATTTTAAGGTTTAATTACTATACTCTGTTGTACATAATACCATTCATCCTGTTCTCTTAGGAATGAGGCCAATACTCTGTGAGTTCCTGGCGCTGTGAATCTATAGGAGGAGAGGAGAGGAGAGAGGCGAGGGTGGGAGAGAGGAGGAGGAGGTGATGGAGGAAGGCAAGAAAGTAGGAGGCACGTTAGGTGAGAGAGTATCACGGACAAACAGAGGAGAAAGAACGTCTGGGGAGCGACGAGAGAAAAGCTGCGAGAGCTGTCTGAATACATGTCTGTGACTGTGTTAATGTGTGTGTGTCAGTGCGGGAGGGTGTCTGTGCGCATCTCACCTGCCCATTGGGATTGTGTGTGTGTGTGTGTGTGTGTGTGTGCCTGTGTGTGATGTGGGTCAGTTGAGGTGCTAATCTGCGCTCAGGAAATAGTGAACCAGCCTGTCCTCTCTCTCAAAGTCAAACTATACAAGCCAACACACACACAGACTCGCACACACACATACACACACTTAAGACATCACAGTCCCCCTTTCTCTCCCCCACACAGAGTCAAGAGGACTTTGCTCATCAATTCTCTCGGAGGTTGCTATGGAGACTGAGAATAGTGTGTGTGCGCGTGTGACTGTGCAAGTGTTTGGAGGAGATGTGCATGTGTGTGTCCTAATATCTTCTCTGGTCCTGTCAGGTCACCTTTCACACTTCTGTCTGCCTATGGGACAGCCCACAAAAACCACACACACATGCCCATACACACACACACACACACACATATATATATATATATATACAGACCCACACACACAAATTTCTCCATGTCCTGGAGACTTGTGCTAACCCTTTCTACTACTCACCCAACACCATCCATGACCTAATCCTTGCCTTATCCACTGACCCAAAAATGAGATGTTCTCCAGGATGGAACACAGCTATTGTCCCCAACTGCACCAACAGTCTCAGATTAACCGGTTTTAAGGGAGAAATGTGTCCCAGAAAAGTTTGTCCGAACACTGAGGACCCCCTGCTGAAGCACTGAGGAGGCATTTCTCACTCCCCCCTCTTCTAATTACAAATCAGGAATTTTACAAGTTAACAGTATGTGAGTGTGTGTGTGTGTGTGTGTGTGAGAGGCAGAACCATTTTGAGGAGGATTCATCTTGAGTGCAAAAAAATTCAAGCTTGCATGTGTGTGCATGCATGTGTGTGCATGTGCGTGTGTGTGAGTTCATTCTGGCCGAGTGATATAATGCAGAGGATGCCTGCTCTGTGCATGTGCACAGACAGCAGCACAGAGAGCATATATAATTGTGCTCCAGATTAATGTCTGCTCCAGTGCACACTCAAAAGCGCTCTGCAGGTTTTATTTTTAGCATCGCAGGCAAATGCAGCCCCCCCCTACACCCCCACCCACCACCGCTCACTGCCATCTCTCCCACTGTCACTTCGCTCATCTCTCAAAAAACCTCTCACCCTGTTCTGTGTGTGCATATCTTGGTCACAGCTTTCATATGTACACACCTTAACGCACACACACACACACACACAGACCATGCTGTGTACAGTATGCCAAAGTAAATGTTGCAATACCAAAAAAAAAAAATAAAAATGCTCTTAGCTTTTTCCTGTGCTGTTCCACCTCTCTGCTCTCCTCATCATTGTTAATGTCTGAATGAATGCACAGTCTCACTTTCATCTCTCTCCCGCTCTTGTTCTCCCTCCCTGACTCTCGCGCTGGCTGCGGTAGTTATAAAAAGCTCATTGGGGTGGAGGTGACGTATGTACTGTAAGCATGTCTGTCGCCAAGGCAGCCAGAGCAAGGTCAATTGCTCAGTGGCCCGAAGAAGCTTTTCATTACATATTGAACTCTGCAGATATTCCCCGCAGAGACTCCGGCTGAGACTGCCTGCTGCTTCCTCCTTCCTGCCGCTGCCATGTCCGCTGCTGCAGAAAGCTGCCCGTCTACAGACAGGTACACTTCTCCACGAGCATGCGGGTGGAGTGAGGCATGTTCTGCCTGTGCATGAGGACGATTCTACAGTGGTTAGCATTTGTATGGTGCTAGCAGGGCTGGGAAGGCAGCTGTTGAATAAAGGTGTCGGTGGAGATGGAGAGAGAAAAGATCACACCTTTCAATCAGCCAGATGGAGAAAAAGACTGAGAAGGTTTATTTTTTTGTGTGTTCCCTGACCTCTAATACTGCCATTCTTTAATATTTTTGCACTTGATTTTTTTGTTTTTCTTAAATACATTTATATGACAACAATGTTTCGACATACAGGTGAAGTCTTAAGCAGGAATTTAGCTGAGAGTGCAAGAGAATGAATTTATCTGCATAGGATAGATATTAAAAAACAGTGTATCTACAGAGACAAATTATAGCTCCAGAAGTCACAAAACAAACAGTTTTACAGCTAAAAAAGTATGAGGTGAGAAGAAAAAAAAAATCAAAAGCTGACCTAGGCGTCCTGGATGTTTTGCTCCCATAAAATGATAGTGCTGATGTTATCTACAGCAGCTATAAAGCAAACCTAAATAAAATCAAGAAAAATGTGTCCTGCACTCTGGCATCCATCATTGTTGTGTTTTAAATCCCCCTATGCACTCTGCTGTGTGAACGTACTCTGAACCACTCTATGTTTCACACAGAGGTCATACCAAGTAAAGATTATATTTGGAAAACATAAGGTTCCCTTAATTTGCATTAAGGTGAAATCCATCTCAGTTTTACAGAAATCAGTCTGTATCACGGGTATTTTGTCATTGAAAAGCCATTTTCTTTCACCCCACTCCAAAGTGAGGTCAGAAGTCATTTACGAGGGTTCTGTGATGTGCTCAAGAGCTCAATAACACTCAAACAGAGGGGACACTCGATGCCACAGGAGCTCGAACAAGGGTCCTCCAGTTGCGAACCATGTAACCTCGCCACCACTGATAGGATACAGAGAAGAAGAAATTCTATATTTATTTTCATTCTTTTTTCAAAATGCTGTGAAAAGAAAAAAAACCATCAAGTCTAGTGCTGTGTATTCCAACTGGCCATAGACCTGTGTTTTTGTCCAGAAAATATAAAAATAATATACACATTGTTGTTCATTAACCCTAACTCCAACCCCTAACCCTAACTCCAACTCCTAACCCTAACGCTAACGCTGTATAAAGATGGATGAGTTTGTTACGAGATGATTAAGGGAATTTGCTGTGATTCACTGGTTGGACTAACTTTCCTCAAAACCAAAAAAATCTAAGGTTCAGAACCCACTGAGGCCGACAACAAGATACTCCAACAACTGCCCTTCAGAGCTAGCTACTTTCAGATTTCTAACTGAACGCATGCAAATTTTCTTTGATAACATTTCCCTTTCAATTCGGACTAACATTTAGTACAAACTGTTCCTTCTTGTGTGAAGAGCGTGTGATAACAGTTCTAAAATATGCTTATTAGTTTCAAACCAGATTTAAAGTCAAATAGCAGAGAACCCACACTTTCTTTTGCAATCTGTGCCCTTCCAGATAGAGTCTGGGCAGGACATGTTTAAAAAGACCAGATTTAAGTCTTAATTAGCAGCAGTGCATTCGATTTAACTCCAGCTGTAATCATTTATACGATTAGGGTTATTAAATACCCTGCTAAATTGAAAACATACGGCGATGCAAAAATTTGTTACCCTCTGAGAAATTTGCAGAGGGCTCAGCAAATCGAAACCAATAGATGTAACTTTTGCATACTGACTGAAGCTGTAAAAGACCATATCAATCAACTTATGAACACACCTATAGCATCCTATATATGCAGGATGGGGTCAATCTCGTGCAAAGATAACCAATTCTGTCTGGCAGGCGTGCAGTGTTGAGTTTGCATTTCACATGACCACATCTAGCTCCTGTATCAATAATTCCTGCATTGCCCTTCCAAATCAGCATGTCAGATTGCTGAAGCAAGAACACAAACACAGTAGGAACCTTCACAGCGTATCCACAGAGCAGACACTGATATGCATGAATGCACGCTCGACACACACACACACACACACACACACACACACACACCACCACTAAACACACAAATATGCATTTCAAAACCACACGCTGGCTTCTCTGTGTCTCTCTTTGTCAAAGGAAAACGCCATCCATCATATAGGATGCATGGGGTGAAAGATTACTCACATTTCTCCCAATCATTGCCAAATTGCACTGGATGGCTCTCATATTCGGGAGATAGCTGCAGCTTTCTCTTTGCATACAAATGACAAAGTCTCCCTCTCAATTTGCTTTCTCCTTGAGTGAAAGAAAAAAAAAAGGAGAGTGCCACAGATGGGGCATTGAAAGAAGAAAATGGTGCCACCAGAGTAGTAAAAATACCGGGATGAAATTTACGAACTCACAAGAAGAGATAAATAAGATCCAGTCCTACCTAATGCACATCCACTGACAGGAAAAACTCTGAGTGAATCTCATACTTTACTGTTGTCTCATTTCTTAGTTTAATCAAATTCAGTGAAGAAAAAAAAAAAAAAAAACTTGGAGAAGCTGCTGATACTTCTGACTCATTTCATCCTTTTTGAAAGCTAAACTTATGTTAGTAATCCACTTACTTGGATTCCTTCTGATCAGGATTATTTTTGTCCATCTAAAACTCTGTGTGTTAGACTCAAACCGGGATAAAAGGACTCAGAAACTACAAAGACAAACAGTCTACAGCAGGACCGAGTTGTGCATTAATACTGTGTTATTCTAAAGACCCTTTAATGGCAATTAGCAACTGCCACAAGTGGATTAAATGATAAATTCCAAGTTTTTGGAGCTCAGAACCATCACTGCAACCATGTTAGATCATAGAAACAATCAAGAAGCACATGTGGTATTAAAGGCTGTAAACAAGCAGTTTAGGCCGAACACTGAAACACGACTTATTGCTCAGGCAAACTGCTCGTGTGAAAATCCACCGTAAGTCTGGTCGGTCAAACTTAAAGCAGGAAATCTAGTGTTGTTTTTATTTCAAAGAAGGTCTGCTAACATGGGACTTTCCTTAAGATGGATACATTTTTAGAAAATTTACATTTCTAATGTTATTTTTACGGACAAGAGGGAACACAATCTACAATAATAAAACCCAGGTTGGAAAAAAATACAAGATTATCATTAACTTGTCAATGCTCTGTGAGGGAACTGAAATATATTCGAGAAAAACACATACAGATCTCCAGCAATGGTCACGTTTTACATAGTATCCCAATAATGATTAACTGAAAATCTAAATCTATTAGTTCGATGCATAAACACAAAAATCTGTCATCTGTGTAAAGGCAGTGTAAGTGGTCTGACAACAACACCCAAACGTCCCTTGAAAAAGAAACAAACCAAATCAAAGCGAGGCAGCCCATGTTGAAACAGCTTCCAGGGGCCGACTCTTTGCTCGGCTAATGAAATATCTAATGCACTTAGTTTCCTTCAGTTAGCACCTGCCTCCTCAGAGGCATGTTCCTCCTCTCCAAGCTAAATTACTTGGTCTCAATGGAGTGAGACAGAGCGGGGTGAGTAACAAAGAGGAGAAGTCGAGTGTATTTTCAGGAAAAAGGATGACGAGCTCGTGCTGGAGAGCTGAAGCGACAGATGATACTCTACTTTTTTCTTTTTTTTCCCCCTCAAAGCTACGGCAGGATCCTGCAGTGACCTGAGCAGACAGGTTACACTGTACTTCCTGCGCTCGGCCTGTAAGCCGCCCTATACTTTCAAAATCCCTCACTTTCTCTGGGTTTTGTGTGGTGGTAGCAGCTAAAAATTGCATCATAAGCACGCCTGCTTGTACCAAAAACACTCTGTAAAGGCATTTTTCTGTTTTACAATCCTTCTTCTCTCTGAGATGATTTATTCAGCTGCGAAATAGACATCTAGCGGTTTGAGGCGCCGGGTGAGGGCACACAGTTAAAATGAAGAATTGTGCGGTGCATTTTTGGTGTCAGTAAAAATGCCAGATCTGTATCTCATTTGCATATTTGTTCCCGTCTCTGCATCCTCTCTCATAAAGGCCTTTCTATGAGAGTTACTGGCACAGTGTGACTTGAGACTGAATGCAGGATTCAGTAGCCAAATTAATAACAGAGTGGTAGTCACATGGTGACAAGTCAAAGGTAAGGCAAGACCCCCAGTCTGTTAGAGTGTAAGACTGTGAGTGCTGACTGAATATGACTGCTACCATAGACAGACATACAGAACTTTCAATGCTTCTCATATACGAAAGCTGATTTTTTTTTTAAATTTTCTTTATCTAATTAAATTTTAATGCTCAAATAACTACATGACGAGGTGTGAAAAGACCATAGATAATTAGTCACACAGCAAATGTGTAAACTAATATAAGAACAATGACAAAAAACAGAAAACCCAAAGCTTTTGTTTTAGCTTTCTTAATTTTTTGATCTACAGTAATTTATCTGTAGTTTATCTTTAAAACTGTGAATATTTCAGTCATGTATCAGTATTTCAGTGGAAACAAAAAAAGAACAGGGACAAATACACAAACAAAAACATCAGAACAAGATTTTTTTTTAAATTCCATGACTATGAGTCAGGTATGAACAGAGAACAAATTTCACAAATTAAGTGTTACTTTCAAACCAAATTCAAGAACTACTGCTGTTTTGTTTGTGCAAAAATTATTGTTAACAGGAAATCTTTGCTTTTCCAGTGAAGAGGTATTGTTGTCTGAGGGCTGATGTTCCATTTGTGAAACCTTGGCTTTCAAAGGCTGCAAAACAATTACACAATCGGAGCGTTCAGACTGGAAAAATCAACAAAGGAAATCCATAAGAAGGAGAGCTCTCATGATCAACACCTGCACTGCTTGTCATTAGATTGATGAATTCTGTCGATGTCGTCCATCACCGACTCAATCCATTCAGAGAATAGAAGAAGAAGAAGAAGAAGAGTCACCTGAGGGAAATCGACTTGCATGTGCGCACAAATGACTGTTTTGTGCTTGGCGCGATTGCGGGGAGCAGAGATTAAAAAGGAATAATCACTTACCGAGCACACCGAGCCGGTAGTTCATGGTCACCACGATCACGTTGCCGTAGGCGGCCAGGACGCTGGCATCAAACATGTTTCCGGTGCCTTCCATGTAGGAGCCTCCGTGAATAAACAGCATCACCGGCTTCTTCCTGCGGTCACGAATATCTTCACACACACACACATAGAAAAGAAAGCAGGGAACAGAGAGCAAAAAAAAGAAAAAAAGAAGTCAATAACTGTATTTATGCCTCTCATATTCTCTTTGATCACATATTGTGTTAGACCATAAAAGCAAATTGCTCGGCTGGATGAAAAAACAGAAGTGAATCAGAGTCTAAGAACCGCTCCGTTCCCTGCAGCTGGGTACCAGCTTTTAAAAAATGAGCTCGAGGTAATTTAGATTTCAGACAATGATTCAGACAACAGGCAATAACAAGAGACACAACTACAAGAATCATATCAAACGTTTCCTGGTGATTAAAACAATAGTGCTGGAAGAAAATAACTGGCTATTGTTGCTTATTAAAGATAACCTGTATATCACCCCCTCTGATTTTCTTGATCAGCACGTGCAATTGTGAATCTGAAGCACAGTGCGTAAAAACACACATGCAAATGATCACACCTCAGCAAAGTTGTTTAAATTAAAGGAAAAAAAATGTGGGCGGACACATGTAATTAGTTCAAACTGAGAATGTGCTCTTTTTGGTGCAAGAGCTCAAAATGTTGATGTCAAAGCTCAACCAGCAGAGCAAGCTGCTGCAAATAATAATAATGTTTTAAGGCCTTTGTAATACAGGCACTCTGGGAAAGACACATGAGCAAACAGTACAGCTGATGTCTGAGGATCATTCTCTGTGCAATCAACAGATAATAAAAGGCCGCAGGCTCTAAAAATATCATGTCTGCTATGAATTTCTATAAATTCCTCTTTTTATTTTGTACCTCTGAACTCCCATAAATGCAAATTACGACTCGCCCTGAGCTGCAGGGACGACTATCTCAACATATTTCTAGGTCAGTTTGCCTGTGGAGAATCTCTAGAATACACAGTTTTCTTGCATGCTGTCATTTCGCGCTGGCAAACATTGTTTGTGGAGTGGAATTAGATAAAATAACTGATGAGCTTCGTGTGCAAATATCATTCCATCACTGGAAAATGTGAGACACAGTTTAGGTTTATGATTGGTTCATTTTATATTCCTAGTAAGTGCTTAAATCAAAAAATCGAATCCTGGATTGTCCTATTTTAGGCAATTTCAATTCTATTTGACGCAGAAATCATTTATTATGAAAAAGGCGTTCTCTTATTCTGTCTTTCTCTTATTCTTTTGAGGAGTTTGGTAGCATAATAAGTAGCTTTCGAAAGACTGCAATCTGATAGAGGCAATCTTATACAGTTTTTTGGTGAGAAAGTAGAAAAGCTTAGAAGTTGAAACACAATCTAGATAGAAAGTCTGTGAACGAGTGCCTTGTTGCCCCTTCTGAGAACTAAATGAGGCAAAATTATTCCAAGAATTCATGCAGATGAAGGGAAAACCTGCTGTAAAGCTTAGTTTAGCGAGTATCTGTGAGATTTGGACTTCACAGTGGACGCTACCGAGCACCTCTCCCAGAGCTGCAGCTTCTCAGCTCTCTGCTTTCAAATGTGAAATCACTTTCAGCGGATTTTAAGCTGTGTGGCGAGTGCAACTGGAAAGAAGCGACACAGCGCATTTTTCTAACACTGCAAGAACAAAAAGCCTGCTATGACATCTGTTTACGCTTGTGAGTGTGCAAAAACTCTGTGAGGCATTTGGCGAGAAGTTTTGAGGGGCAGAAAAAGTAAAAAGGAAGGAACTGAACAGATTATTTACAAGGCTGTTTAAATTGGAACAAGCTGATCTACTTGACAACCCAAAACATAAAATCATTGAGCGGCAAAGCAAAAACGAGCGTAGAGCTTAGTAAAACAGAAAAACTCCCTCTGCTTGAGTTCTATAAACTGTTTGCCTTGAGGATTTTCCAATTCTGAGAAAATACTCAAGTTTTCAAATTTGTTTGGGACACCCCATTACTGCTCTTGGCAAACTGTCTCTTTTTAAGACTTACGTTTAAGTCTGACTGACCTAAACCTAAAAAAAAAGTGCTGTCAGCATCATCAATATCATCTGCCTTCAGAAACCTCACTGAAGAAAAGCAGGGAGCCATTGCATTAGAAGTTAGCGTAATATATGTGTTCAATAATTTAGCATTGCCCTCGCAGGATGTTATAAAAATTAAAATGGCACTTGATAGAAAAAAATGTTCCCCACCCGTGCTTTAAAAAATGCATGTGGAATTTTTTCACAGTACAGCGAAGTCAGTCAGTCAGTTTTGATGCCTCAACATACGCCTGCTACTACAGCGTGTGTGTGTGTGTGCGCGCAGGAAGGTCCCTGATGGGCCCTCTTTGGCCTTTGAACCAGTCTCCCAGCTTGGGAGAAACGATACTCCTGCCTGCCAGGAGCTTACGGTAGCATATGGCACACGAGACTTAGAGCTGTGGCACGGTGACAGCCCCTGTTGGCTTCTGTGTGTGTGTGTGTGTGTGTGTGTGTGTGTGCGGTGTGTGCGTGTAGGCTTGGGGATATTGGGATATGAGAGAGCAGAGTGCAGAACAACCACATAAATAACTACTACAGCATCCGTTAGAGGGGGAAGACAGATGGAGGTTGTTTGGCTCTGTTCGAAAACCTGCTTTTATACGTGTGTGTGTGTGTGTGCGTGTGTGTGAGAGAGAGAGAGAGCAAGAGAGAGACACAGGGTGATGATATACACATACACAGATACATACATGTGTGTGTGTGCATGTGTATGGTGTCTGTGTGTGTGTGTGTGCACAACTTCTGTGAAATACCTGGTGAAACACAGAGCACACACCCTTCATACACTGGTCACACACTGTGTGTTTTTTAC
>JAUZTA010000019.1:3965492-3976918 GCA_034780835.1 Ctenochaetus striatus | reverse complement strand
CGAAACAGAGACTGCAGTTGCTTGTAATACAAGAAACTGTACGGAGGGAGGTTCCTCAACTGAAAACAAAAAATTGGGCTGTTATTTAATTATAGAGTCCCTACTTCCTCTATAACAAGTTGAAAAGATGATACCTATACTAGCTACCCCATGAGAGTTGCAATGGTCTTTACTTTCCAGAAAAGTGTCAATTAATAAAAAATTGTCATGAACAGGAATCATTTCTTGGCTCCCACACTAAGTCATACCATCACTGTTGTTCTCGGGTTGAGGCCACTTAACTCTTTGGAAGCCAGGTCTTCATATATTTCTCCCTGGACAAAGTAGTTGGGGTAGTAGGCACCAGCAATGACCACCTAAGAAAAAGAAAGTTACAACCAAAAACAAACTGATATTTTGATTTGTATGTTAGTTAGCAACACACATTATTCACAAAGATGGACTGATCAGAGGTAGACAAGAAGTGAGCACTGCTTCACTTGGACCATGGAGGTCATTTTGATATGCAGCACTGACTCTAACCTGAAGAATGAAGTTCTGTACGTGTATGCTGGTGTAATCCAACGGTTCAGCGTTCTCTGCCACATGCATGTTGAACTGAACCACACGTTTCTTCAGGTCCTCATACAGCTCTGCAACCTGCACAGTGACGTACTGCTGTGGGAGGTCTGGGCAGTATTTAACAAGTCGCTCAACTTCAAAGCATTTTCTTATTTGGAAGTCAAAGTATTTACTAATGCATGAGAAAACAATCAATTCTGTAACAAATGGCTTTATTCATCAGCTTAATGATTTCCTTTACCATCTCAAAAGACCAAGTTTAAACTTAGTTATTAATAACTGCTCCAATTACATTTTACTTGTAAAATATTTTTGTTCATAAGCTACATTATTCCCTTTAAAACTTGACAGAGGAAATGTTTCAAGTTGGCTGTTGGCTGCTCTTGAGAACTAGCAGCAATATACAGACTAGGCCTGCACGGTTCAGGAAAAAATATGAATCTGGATTTTTTAGCTTTGAATTGAAACGATTTTCTGCCACGATTTTTTTCTACCTGGGCTTTTAGCAACATCCATTTTGCGTTCATTTGTTCACTGAGTTTTCCTTGTGATTAACGTTATTTCGGCAACACCGCAGTCCCTCCTCAGAAACTTTCAACTCAACTGTTTGATTGTGCGTGCCGTGGATGGCGTGAGCAAAAGGCACTTTGTCATGGGACAAGGGAGAAGCCTTGGAGCGCTTGTTTACAACTCTGACACATGCCGCCGGCTCTTGAAAAAAAAAATCAACTTAATTTAGAAATGAAATCGCGTGTAGTGAATCTACATCGAGGTTCTAAAACCATTAATTGTGCAGGCCTAGTGCACACCTACTTTAAAATACACACATTTTGTCACCAGAATTAGTGTAATCCATACAGTGATTACAACTTCCTCATAGCACATTCCATAAAGCAAATGAATGGGGTAGAAACAGGTTTTGTAGAGGACTGGGTTGTTTAATCTGACTCCATTTATTTGTCAACTTTTCACTTGTCTTTCCAATCCTGCTTGCAAACTGTATTAGAGGCTTTTATGCTGCCATTTTTATCCTGAGAAAGGTCAAGTTACTTTAACAACAGAGCTGGAAAAAAGACAAGATAACTTGTATTATTATTATAAGCATCTAAGTGGAAATATAAAAGCCATATATGGCTGCGACAGAAGATGTGATATAGAGAAGAGAGAAATATGAGCAGAAAGGATCGTTTTGGTCCTGCTTGAGAATTTCTTTTAATCTAACTTTGATCACACTTGCATCAAATGTAACAATTTCTATTCAACCATTTACAAACCATAAACGCAGAGTGAGTTTAACTATTGGCTAAATTATTTTTACACTCTGAAGTTGCTGCACTGCACAGCAAATTATACCTGCACTGTTCTTCTAACCCAGCATGCAACACTACATGAAAAATTCAACACAATTAATATCTGCATAAAGGGGGTAACTGCCACAGAGCTGACATTTCAATACACAGTCTCTTTGTACACAAATGCATACACACAACGATGCAGCAGATATCATGGTGGACGATAAACACACACACCTGAACATGGCCACAACACACACACACTCGCACCGTCTTTAAACAATGGTACAATAATCAGCTAATCCCGCCCATGTGAAATGTCAGCTAATGTTTAATGTCATTAGTCCTCGGTGTGGACGAACATGCTTTGCTTTAAATGTCATGTGAAATAGCCGCCCAAGTTAGATGTGTGTGCTTGTGAGAGAGAGAGAAAGAGAGAGAGAGAGACACAGGGTGATGATATGCACATACACAGATACATACATGTGTGTGTGTGCATGTGTACGGTGTCTGTGTGTGTGTGTGTGCATAACTTCTGTGAAATACCTGGTGAAACACAGAGCACACACCCTTCATACACTGGTCACACACTGTGTGTTTGTTACATGTATCAGTCAGGCAGACACACACACACACACACACAGGGGAGAGAGAAATTTACAGACAGCTGCAATGGAGAGTCGCTATGGCAACTGCTTCACTTCCACTTGTTTCTGCCTCTCCTCTCTCCCTCCCTCTCTCTCCCTCTCTCTCTCTCTCTTCCTTCATGAGCCAACTTCACGTGGACAAAGTCTCATTGACTGTTGCCGCAGCAACATATTGCTCTTGTGTCCCCGCGACCCTGTGAAGGCCTTCGCCACGTCTCTACCTGAATCTCATTTCATTAGCGTGCGACTAATCGTATGCACACTTCCTGTGCACGCACCTCTCCATCCTGCATCAGGAGATGAAGACTGACAGCCACTGGCATCATGGGAGACAGAATGCAGATGCACTGATGTACCAACACGCACACACACACACACAGAGAGGAGACAACACACACACACACACCAAGCAGGCTGTCAGGGATGACCTGTAGACTCTGTGTCCATGGATCAGTTACAGGTCGAGTCATTCTGGCACAGTGACAGACAGGACTGAGGCCCTCGGGGGCTACAAGCTTTCTCTCGCTCTCTCTTCCTGTCTCAGGCTATCTGTCTCTCTCTCTCTCTCTCCGCCTCTGGCTTTGTTGACTTTCTACAGCAACAAAAGTTTAGCATGCGATGCCCGCAGATGGACGGCTGGTTAAGTTCCCAGCCTCGTGAGTGACATGCGATCCCCATGTGGGGTGAACTCCTTTTAAAGCTAACAAAAAAACCCACAAACCACCTGGGGTTCAATCACTTGTCTCTTTATATTCAAATGATATACAGAAAGCTGCTTGGAAAAAAAAAAATACACACAGCATCAGCTATAAAAGGAAAATCTGTGCTGTGTGCAAAATATTCCTATCATTCGCTTGTCATGTTCACAACATGTCTACAGACGCACAGAGCAGGCGGTGTGTGACATTGTAATGTCCTGTACATCCTGTGCTGTGCCACAGAGACAGTTTGGGAAATAGGACAGCGTCCAGAATATACATACAAAGCCACGTAAATCCTGGACATCCTATGCTAGATTATCGACAGATGGTAAAGACTTCCACACTGACTTGAGCTGACGCCGTACGAGGAGCGGCTTCACTGTGACATGTGAGAGAAGGCGCTGAACGTCGCTGTCTAACCGAAAGAACCAATTGAACTGCAGCAAGAGGTCAACACCACTTTGAGACACGACTGAGGGGATCACTCATGTTTCTTTTTAAATTAGTGCTCCATTTTAAGCCACTTTTATTCTACTGCTCTACATTTAATATACAATAGTAGTAGCAATATAGCAGTTTGTTTTGTAATAGTCACTCATCGCATTTACATTTTCCCCTCCATACAGTAGTTTTCATGTGAGCAGGGTACTTTTTTAATAGTGTGTGTGATTTAATTGGTTTCACAAAACAGTGTATGCACCTGCTCATGTGTTTGTAGTCAGGTTTCATGCAAAAATAATGAGTTGCTTTATCAATATCAACAGCTAGTGGGACCATTAGACAATACAGATGAAAAAGATGCAAAGAAATAATGTAATCAAAAAAGCAGCAGTCAAACATGAAAAGGTGAAAAACATTCTGAAAACCTAAGAGAAAAAGTGCATTTCTGTTCGTTCCATGTATCATTGCGGAAAGGTTACATTTCCATCATTGCTCAACACAGACCTGAAGTTTTTTTCTTTGACTTGTGTAATATCAGACATGATTAAATGTGTGTACACTCCACTCTGCCCCTTTTTTTGTAATATGACTGGTTTCGTTTCGTTCATTCCCCTGTCTTGTTTTTTTTATGGGAACTGAAAATGTGCAGAGAAACAAGCAGATGGAAAAGCGCTAACTGCCTGTAATTATATCTAACCGATATCAGTCACACTGATTACTGGTACGTCTTTTACAGCTGTATCACTCTTGTTTTTCCATTGTAACATTATGAAGGTACTGCCACTGGCAACCCGTCACTGTTGCTGCTTCACCATAATAGCCTTTTACATGTGACAGACTATTTTTCCATTGTGGCACTACATCTACTTAGACAAAGGAGAAAAATGTTCCTTTTAACACCGCTGCTAGTAAACTATTAACAAAGACAGACGTGAATTCCTCCTGACGATAAATACTTAATAACTGGCGGGCTGACAGGCTCTGTTGTTTCATTAGAGAAAAACAGCACCTCGTCGACAACAAAAACACTAATGACAAAAGAGCAATGATGATTAACTGAAAACCAAAACTGAAAAGGTGAGCAAAAAATCAAACGACCAGACAGTGTTGCTGGAAACACTCGCTCCTCTGTGCCAACGCAAACAACAACAACAACGACAACAGAAGACGAAGCAAGATGGCAGAGAGCAGCTGAGGGCTGGTACCCAGAGGAGCTTAGCGTCGCTGCTGATCCTTTCAAGCAGAACGGAGACAATGAGACGATTAAGGCCTAAACTTGTGTCGAGTGCTCCGGTTTAGCACACTGCCCACTGGTGGCCCCTCGGAGACCCCAGAGGGGCCACCCTCTGGCCCCCCCGATGAGACACCAGGTCCTCCGTCTCCACTGAGTTATCAAGTCACTGATTAGTCATGGGGATGGAGCGTGTTCCTCCGCCCCCGCGTGCGTCACTGTCTGGTGTTTATTTATGAGAATTGATGTCTGTTGTCAGTAATCACAGACTGATCCAGCAGAGAGGGAGACGAAGATTGGCACTCAAGTGGTACAACCGAAGGATTGCAGATGAAAAGCGTCAGATTGTGCATTCTTATTTTTTCTTGTTGATTTATAACAACTGAGGGTAAACCCCCCCTGGATTAACCTCAACCGCATCCTGACTAACTTGGCTTTCCTGGAAGCTAAAACAGCAGAGAGATGCAAGAAGGACACAGCTCTTTAGCAGCATATATTACTCCTTAACGGAACAGAGAGTGCAAGAGCCTGCTGAGATAACATCTGCCCATACATCAAACTGAACACACAGAGATGGAAGCGAAGGGAACTCTATTTGCAGGGAGACATAATTAAAAAGATATTAAATCATATTGGGGGTGAAACGATAACTTAAGGTGGGAATAATGCTGCATGCAGGGTTTTATACCTTCACCAATTAACATTTTCATTTCTCTCACATAGGCTCAACTTCTGTCATCATTTCTATTTTCATTTCCATAAGTACAGAGAGACCAGGGAGTGTGTGCACACAGGCACGTGTGGGTGGGAGGTGGAGATAAATATTGACCTTTTACATCGAGGTTCCAAGCTGTAATAACAGGGAAATTGCTCACAGCTGATGATGAACTGTCATCAGTGTGCAAATACACAGAGGCTCTTTGTACTAGTGGTCCAATTAACAGAAAGGTTACAGAGTGGTGAAAATATTGTAACAGTGTAATGGAAGGAACACATTTGCGGATATTTTTTATTCCTGAGACCTGTATTTTTAGTCATGATGGACTGGAACTATTACGAGCAGCTTATCTTCTACGTGCAAGTCAAGCTGTTTAAGAAAAATGAGGATATATGCTACATCTTTAATTAAAATGGCTATATATATTCCGGAATGAGGTTTTTCTTTGACTATACCAGAAAACAATTATCAAATAGTTGAGAGATTGAGCCAAAACTAATAAAGCTATCCAAGCAAATCTATTCTGCAGCATATTTGGTAAAGAAATTTAAAAAATTGAAAAAATGTCTAAATGTACAGGTTCATTTGTAAATAAAAGATTAGGTTTTTCTAACACTCATGCAGGTTTTTTCCTCACTTTTTATGTAGATTATATGACAAATATTACTGATGGATCTCTACTGTGCGAATGCCAATTTGAATGTGTTTAGTGATTTATTTAAGTAAAAGTAAAGCCAGGACAAATTAAGGATCTCTTATTGCAAACAAGAGCTTGACTAATAAATCTGATGTGAACTGTCTCAGAAAAAACAAAGCTAAAAAAATTCACTGTCATCTAACTGTGTGTTTGTGTGTGTACGTGTGTGTGTGTGTGTGTGTGTGTGTGTCCAGTGGGGGTCAGTAGGAGGTCAATAGCAGGCTGATGTGATAGAGGGGCTGGAGGTGGATACAGACACAGGGTGATGAATGGGATGTGATGAGATGCACAGCAGCAGAGCTGGCCTATAGGCCGCCGAGCAGGGCTAAAGCTTAATCGTTAGAGCACAATGGATCAAGGCAAAGGCCATACTGATTACATCTGGGACATGTGTGCGCGTTATTGCACTGGTACTATAATACTTGTGAGAAGCAGCTGGGAATACAAGCTTGTTCATGAAAAGAGAGGATTGTACTGAGGCTGAACCTTAAAATAATGTTTTAGCAACATACAAAATAATCATTTTTGCATGTTTTTGCTCATTAATGTAGAGATTAAATGAGGGAGTTTCTGCTGTTGTAATTTCTATGAAGCCAAGTGCCAACTAGTAGGACAGAAATGTAGCTTAAACTGGGTTAAAGATCTGTTTCCTGATGGTGTATCCCAGTGCATCATGAAAAACTGTGTATTCAAGTATTGTGAGTAAGCTACCACATATTACTGTGTTTTTTGAAAGTTTGACCCGATTTACAGAACAAACAATAAGAAAAACAAACAAGAACCACCTCTGGAAAGGCCCAAACACCAGGCCAGCATTTGTTTGAGCATGTTTAAATCGATGGTGTAGCCTGTCAGTGAGAGAAATCACCGGTTTCTCCTACTGATGAATCACCGCATGAGAGAAGAAACAGATGTGAGGAAAGCAAGCAAACGAGAGAAGTCAAGAGGGCACACACAGAAGGCTGCACTCATTTTTCATTGCTAATTCCAACGCATAAATATTTTCACAACCGCATGTCCATCAGGGGATGATGAAACTGAAGAACAACTGATCAGCATGATTCAGAACGAGCCAGCTGTGCGTGTGAAAATGGTGGGCTTAACAGATTGTTTTTTTTATTTCTGCAGTCTCGGGTCGTACAGGTCCCTTTTTGAATGACAAACACAGACTGCTGCCACCTGCTGGTGTGGAGTTATTCCTTCTCACAGAGCTACAAAACATTCATGTTAGTTGACCATTGGCTGTACTCTCTTCGCAATGTCTACAAGTGCACCTTTTTGGCAGCCTAACAGTCAACCTTTGTCAGTGCAAGTTTTTTATCAGTTTATTAAGGATTTTTTGTAATGTCTTGCTTTCAAATTGGATTTGGATCTGTTGATGGCAGTGATAGTTTCATGTCTGTGACCAAGGAGTTAATGCAAAGCAATAACAACTGTGTTAAATGTTAAAGCTGGTATATGTAGTCACAAAAAATGTTCTTTAAAGCAAAAAGTCTCACACACATACACACACACACACACACACAAACATTTAAAAAATATTCCAAGTCCAGTTTTCTAATGTTGATTAAAATAACAAACAACAAAAATGCAAATGCTCCAGCACTTCCATGCTGGTCAGTGCGATCAGGGAAACACATGCTCAGCACACATCAAGCGCTGCTCCTTTCGCTTCTGTCTGTCTGAGCTTATAACACCGGGGCTGTGGGGACCAACATGGAGTTCGGATGATCCTTGCTGCTGCTCTGTTTGTGCTCTGTCTACACCAATTTCTTCACTGGCTGCGACAGCAAGCAAACATCCACCCCACAGTTTAATATGCTTCCAGACCAAACCAGCAACCCCTTTTGGCCTGAAAGAATTAAACAGCTCCAACTAAAAGGTATCTGATGTGTCTTCATTAACTATGTAGTACTGTATAATAACTATTACAGCTACAGAAATATTGCTTTATCTGATTTTTTTGCTTTGTTAATGTCAGAAAAGTGCATTTTCCAAACTTGGACCTCCAAAAATGAGGCAAAAATGCCTGTTTGTCAAGCAGTAAGACATAGGGAGTTACTGTAATGTGGCTAATCTTCCAAGACATCTACACCTATTAATCCTTTTTTTTTAAGCTCCACCCCTTCTGCATCTATTTCCTCTGCCCCAAATCCAACAGCAATGTTTTTTTTTCCTCCTCAGCACATTAAGTGTAGGCGAGGTTAAAAGAAGAAGAGAGAGGAAGAAGAATAAAGACAAGTTGACCACTGGGAACAAGAATAAGAACGGTCGCTCCGGCCTGTCTTACAACAACATGCTCTTATTTGACTCAATAACGTCTCCAAAATCACAAGTACTACTCTACAATTTTCTCTCGCTGTCCATCTATCGCTCACTGTCCCTCCACTCAACCCCACCTCTTTGCCTCTCACTACTGCCACCAGCGAGAGCTTTCTCCTCTCCCTATCTGCTTCCTGTTGCTCTCACTCTATCTGGCATTCTTTATCTTTAACTCTTCGCTCGTCCTCCAGCAGTCGCCAACCTGCCCTCTCTCTCTCATCTTCTCCACTTGTTTGTCTTCTTATCTCCATTTTCTCTGTGATACCCCCCTTTCTCTTCGTCTCTCGCTCTTTCTCCATCTGTCTTAATCTACCACTGGCTAGCTTCTTGCTGCGAGAGTCTATTTGTAACCTCTCTCATGCTTCGGCTCCAAGCCCAGCATGTACCAGGCTACTTGTTTTTATTCCAAATGCACTGAGTAGTCTTCCATTTTCCCTTCTTTGTTTCCCCCTTTCTCTCTCTCTCTCTCTCTCTCTCTCTCTCTCTCTCTCTCTCTATTTGTCTTCTTCTATCTTTTTCTCATCTCTCTGTCATAAGATTTTCTTGCACTTCTACTGTTAAATTATCTCTCTCGCCCTCTCCTCTCTCCCATCAGTGTTATAAATAATGGTTGGATTAGGCTGACTTTTTGTTTTGCTCACTATTAGGGAGCGGATCAATTCCACAAATTGAGTGGATGGGGGAGCGAACACACACACACACATCACACACACACACACACACACACACACACATACAAACATCCAGGCATACAGCCCTTCTGTCCTCCAAAATGCCACAACGACAAAGACGACACAAACGCAGGCATTGTCCTCGTTTCCCCACTGCTGCCTCTCTCTTTCCCCCCTGCACGACGGTCTGCTTATCTTGCATTTTCCACATCCCTTTCTTTCAGCCTTAAGCCTGTTGGACTTTAGCTGACCCCTTTCCTCTCCCTTCCTCCCTTCCTCTCTTTTTTTCCTGCTTTTCTTAATCTCCATATTCTTTATGCTTGACTGGTAGCAAAATACCCTCATTCTGAGGTGAATGTTTAGGTTTGTTTGACTGGGTTTATATGCATTTTGGACAACAGTTTGTACAATAATGTCTTGTTTTAAGTATAATTTAAACTCAATACCACTTACTTACTCCAAATATATAAGTTGTCAATGCTTAATAATAATTTGAAAAAAATCATAGCGACTCTATAGTTAACAACCTTCACTTCTGGATACTCAAATATTATCCTTTTCTAAAAACTCTTTTGATGATGTTCTTATAGTCTATCCTCAGTCCTTATTGTTTAGAATACTATCCACATTTTTTATTGCTTAAAAACTGTAAAAACTCCTTTATATCTAGCCTTTTGTTCTGTGTGTAAGCTGTTTTCCTCAACAGTTTTTTATCTCTTTTTCCTCACAAGAATTTAAAAAGAAAAACTATGGCAGGAACAGTATATAATGTTCTTATGAATATGTTTTCAAAAGTGTATACTGACTTAAAAATAAGAATTATTGCAATTTCATGACCTCAGAATGAGTCTTTTGATATCTGCAGAGCGTGCTGGTCATCTTCTAGACTCAGTCTTATTGCACCACCATGTTTCTACAGTAGTGTGACTGCAATCTGCAACCTCACTGCTTGACACGCTGCTCCTTTGGGGGAGAATATTTTCAAAAGCTTTAATATCCACAAGAGCTTCAGTGGGTTGAAGCTTGGATTAAGAGTTACCTTTGAAATGAGCATTTGGCTCTAGTTTAAGTATGAGGTGTGGAGGTGAAGGTGAAGGCCAGGAGTTAAGATGTTAGTTTTTATGTAGTCTGACTCACTGAATGTAGACTGTGGGTATTAGCTCACCATTCAACAACTATTACAACTGCCAGTCTCCCCCCTCTGCTATCTGTGTGTTACTGTTTTCAGAATCTCTGTCATTGAATCCTGGGATTAGCGCCACCAAAGATGATTCTGATTGGTTTAAAGAAACAAAAGAAGGCCAGAATGTTTTTTCCAAAACGATAATATATGTTGCCAGACTTTTCTCCAGCCCTGACGCAGTGCTGTGGAGTTCGGGTTGCTATGAAAGTCTGGTTTTTATGCCTCTGTGATTATGGCCCAAGGCATCAGGTTATTGAGTTTGAGTACGCCCCATTTTTGCGAGCACATTGTCAGAGGCACACCTTCAGAAAATTTCTTCACATCAAGATTGAAATGATTAGAATTCGGTGCTCTGAGGTCAAAGGCCACTGTAATCTCATCAGATGGATTTTGGGCTGTAACTCATTAATTCATTGACTAATTATGAAAACATTGCACACATATGTCAAGCTGAAGTAACAATGTTTAAGTGCTAAAAGGTTGAAATTCAACCTGACTGTGACATCAAGATGTTTTGCAAAAACATTTTTCTGGCCATGTTTTAATACCATAACTCAAACAAAGAAAGGAAGACTGTAAAGATATTTCACATTTAAGCCTGGCTCACACTACAGGATTTTCGGGCCGATTTTAATGTAATTCGGACTTCCCGACAATCGGGCCCGAACATCGGGTCAAAGACCAAGATCGTCCCTGATGTTCGGGCCCGATTATCTTCTAGTGTGAGCGGGTGGCGGATCAATCTTAAGGCCATTCGAACGGTCCTCCTGACAATCGGAGGCACCCCGATAATTTTCAAACATGTTTGATTTTTATCGGCATGGTTAGGTCACTCATTTTCGACGAAGATGACAGTAGCCAATCAGAGAAAGCCGCCTACGCGGGCCGCACTAGTCTCCATTTTTTGTGTTTTGTTTACATTCGCTTCTTTGCGAGATGACGTAGGATCACGTGGTGCGTCA
>JAUZTA010000019.1:3915370-3929808 GCA_034780835.1 Ctenochaetus striatus | reverse complement strand
CGTTTGGTGGGTTTTTTTTAATTGATAAATGAACAGTAGGTTTAACAGACACATGTCTATAGTGCACTGTATTCAAGTGGGAGAGAGCGTAAGCAGCTGAGTGTGTTATTGCACTCGCGTTAATACCAAATTGTAAATTTCAGGGAACACAAACAAAAAATAAGCCGTGTGAAATGACTCAAGAGCCGATGCATAGAGTTCTATATGTGCCTGATAGCTATAAGTGGCAATGATGGGTTTTTCAGTGGCTGAGGCTGCGGTGGAGAGGCAGAAGGAGGGGTGTTGAGCTGTGAAAAGCTAGGAAAAAAAAAAAAAAAAAAAAGTCCAGTAAAGTGCTGAAAGGGAGACCGGAATGTGTTAGAGTGAGGAAAAAAATTCAGAGTGCAAATCAGTGTCTCATCACTTTACTGACACCACACAGACAGCAAGAGACACATAGATGACTAGGAACATAAACACAGACAAACTGATATCGATATTGTCAAAGCTCACATCGAGGTATTCAAGAATTTGTTTCAACTTGCATTCGTGTGTTGAAAATAAACAATGCTTGATCGGCAGCACAAAGATCGTGTTGAATACTGTGGACTGAATTCCTTTTAGTTGCTTTCTGAAGATCTCCAGTTCTTCAAGGCCAAACCAAGTGCATGTTAGAAAAACATTTTAGGCATGTAAAACTCACCGATGTAATTCTGTGTAAAAGGTGCTGGCTTTGTTGTCTTTGTTAGGGGTATAAAAAAAAAATGAAAGCACAAATGTGGATCACCTCTTTCAAGATGCTGAGCAAGGAGAGAAGTTGGGGGGGGCAGACTGATGGAAGTCTCTACTTTTCATATTACATCTGCTGGCAAAATGGAAATATTCCTCTTTTATTGCTCGCATGCCTAGTAGTGCCAGGGCAGACAAAAACCTCGGTTGTAAGATCTGAGCTAAAAGAAGAGGATTTTAATTTGTTTGAAAAAAAAAAAAAAGGCAAATGTTACTTAATACTTTCCTCATAAAGCACCTGAGATCTACAGCACTGGCCTTTGTTCTCCGTGTTTCACTCCTTGAAATGTATGGACTGTAAAACCTTAGAAGGGTAATTGAAAAATTCCCTGATTGTCCATGGAATAGGTTGCATTTTCTTTCCTTTTTTTTAAAATAAATATATATATATATATAAGCCCCCCGACACACACACATCCCGTCATTCACTATCTACAAAAATTATATGCATTATTTCCTGTTTTTAAAGTTGTGCATGGAGTTCAAAAAGAATAAAAATATTCACAAGAGTTTTCCAGAAACTTTTTTACATTAAGCCTACTTTCTCAGGCACTGTAACCTTATAAGTACTCTTATTTGACCGTTCTCTAAACCCCATCCTTGAGCAGCAATTGGCCAGTCACTGCTTTGAAACTGTAACTGGCACAACCGGCCTGTCAAGCTTAGGATTTGTTGATCTGGATTTGTTTGAAGCAGTGTACATATTAAATTTGGGGGAAGTAGAAAGAAACTCCTCTCTGTCTTCTGCATTTATCATCAAATGTTAATGTTACTGAGTTTGCGCCTGGAATATATGCCGTTTTTTTCCTCAATCGTGTATCACAATATATGTAGCATTAAGTGGATTTTTAAGACCCCTTTAGAGGGTTCTTATTTTAAAACAAGTCAGCTGGAAACAATAAAAAGTCAATCAGCCTTTTTCCGACCAATTCAGGAAGGTAATGGAAAATCTGCCACTTGTCTGTTGTCATTTCAGCTGCTGAAATTTTAGCAGTGGCTAGAAATAAGAAGTCTGCTTTTTTTAACCTCCGTTGAAACAAAGGATCCTTTGTCGCAAGACATGAATTTTGAGTGGTAAATCCGTCTCCTTTATCTTTGTAAACTGCTCATGTTCCGTCTCTGTGCAGAAAGCTTGACAGGCATAGCAAAAAAAAAAAAAAAAAAAGGAAGGGGACAGGGCTTAGCGAGCAGTAAATTATCTATGTACTGTTCTCCATGTTACCCATCAACCCCTTTATCTAATATTATCCACTTACCATCCTCTGTGGGCACGTAGACATTGAGGTAGAGGCAGTCCTCGCTCTGGTTCTGGATGTAACCCGCTGCCACGTCCAGGTTGTCTGTGAACCACACGGGCAGCATAATCTCCGGGAGCACGCCGTGGACGTTCTGAGGGCACACGGGGGCAAACTGGGTGGCGTTGCGGATCTCCTGCCAGGATCCCGGGGCTTCAGGCGGCTGAAAGCGGCGATCGCCGATGGGTGCTGTGGCGTAGGGGACGCCCAGGTACTGCTCTACAGGGCCCAGGATCTCATTGTTCAAATCCTTCTTGATGCCTCGGAGCTTGCCATAGTTGGTGGTGACTATTGGGTGTTTGGAAGGGTCTATCTTCTGGCACGAGGCCAGGCTGAAGAGCAGGACGAGGCCCAGCACACCCATTAGGCACCAGTCTGTCATGAAACTAAGGGAGCGTGTCCTGGACAACAAACCTCGCTGGCTTTGTTTACTCAGAGCAAGTGGAAGGGGGAACATGACTGGATTCATACTGTTCAGCCACCTGCTTCTGGTTGGTTTTGGACTACTTCTGTCTTTTTCTGAGATAATGTGGATTATAACCAACAGTCTGTAAGGTAAAGCTTAAGAGGGGGATTAAAACAACAAAAGCAGGCAGATCCTAAAAGACTAAAAGGAGCTTTTTGGGAGGTTTGATCCAAACCAGGAGCGCTGAGTGAAGGTGAGACGGGGGGCGAAGCAATTGTTGGGGTAAAGAAGGCTTCCTCGGAGTGGAGAAGGAGGTGGGACCTCTGGGTGGGTGCCAGGTTAGTTGCTGCTGGCTATCGAAAACGCTTCCCCAGTCATGGTTCTGTTGCGTTCCATCCCTATTGGTCCTCTATAATCCAGAAATCATTTGATTTCAACAGCCAGCGAATTCTGCAGATGGAGACAGAGAAGGGGAGAGAGGAGGAGAGGGAGATTTAAAGGACAGCGATACATAGAAAGAAAAAAACAGAAATAGAGAGAAAGAGGCAAAGGGGAGAGAGAAAGATAAGAGAGATTATAGCTTATCTGAAACAGAAATATATTCCATTCAGCGTTCTCAGTGCAACACTTTCAACCGTTGCCAAGCGAAGAAACATTTCCTGAAATGAAAACGGTGGAAATGAAACTAGCTCAACAGACAGTATTGTTAAGACCAAGTCATTTTGGGAGCATTCATGTGGTGATTAACTTGTTTCGCTTTACTTGATTACAACTGAGGCTATAAAACACAATTAAAAGCATGTAAAGAACAGTGTGATCAGATTTTACTTGGCCTGGTTTGTGTGGAAATCTCGTGTTTCCTCCATGTTGAGCGCACATTTCTGCATGACTCTCCCGTTGCATCATGGATAAAAAAACCCTAAATTGGATTTGTTGACTCTGTTTATGTCTGACCTGTGTGAGGACAAGCACCACATCCCTGCTGGTGAACTGTGTTTAATCTGCTAGTCTACTCCTAACACACTCACAACTCTTTAGAGAGCTAATGTAGCGCAGCTGATGCAGTGACGCCACCACATCAAGGCTTCCTCTGACAACACTGCCACTGATGCCGGAATATTTATGGTTATTAATTTCTTAAAGGCCCCAGTGCTGCTCTTGAAGATACAAGTACAGTAGACCGCACGGATGTAGAGTCAAGGGCGAAAGATTAGGGGGAGCCTTTCACTGCCCAGTAAGGCCAAAGGTCAGTAATATGCGCCTGTAAGCAGCTTATAACAGCCCTGGACAGTTCTGGGCTACATGTAGAGCATAGAGACACACACACACATGCGTTGCAATAAGCCTTAAATGACCCACACATGAATGAATGCCCGCACACTGTACGCCCATTCATGTAATCTACTGCACAAATGTGCAAATCCTCATGTAACAGACCCAGTCAGAAATGCATGAAGCATGGAGGAGATTATAGTCATAACATTGTTGGGTGGTGTTATGTAATGGATGAGGACACACATCATAGCAGTAATGAACACTGTACACTGTACAAAAAAAAAAACGAGAAATCTCTTTTATGTCAACACACATACACACACACAATCATATTCTATTTAAGTCTTATCTGATTTTTATGAAATTCACCGTTACCTCTTTCTCTCTTTCACACCGTCTTCTTGCTTTATCACCATGCTGTAATTGTCCCATTTAAAGTCATCATTAAGCGTATTATTGCATCGCCTGCACCCATTGAAGCGCCTCTGTGTTTTTGTTGTCTTTTTTTGCCCTCTCCCACTGCCAATAAAGCCATTTGAATTCGAAAGTATGGGAGTTAAGTGTCCTGAGGCAAAAAAAAAAAGGCAGATAATTAGAGTATACAGGCTGAGGAGCAAGAGAGCAGCCTCATTCAAACTGATGTTAGACGTACAATTAAGGAGGGTCATTCATGTAATAACAAAGTTTCTTATATACAACAAGCTCTTTGAGGGAAGCATATACTCAAAAACTGTGATGAGAACAGATTTGTGCTCTTTCAGAGAGTGGTTATTGGTCTGTAGCGTCTGTTTTGCTCTTTGTCGTCTTTTGCTAAAGTGCATTTCGGCGTATATGTATCGATGCCTGTCTTTGTTCCTCTCAGTGTGGACTTTGTTGTTCTGCCCACGCGCCCATGTGTGCATCTGGGAGCGTATCCTCTCATGGAGAAGTGGGCAGCGATGTGTGCTCTAATTAAACCATGGAGAGTCTAGAGGCCGGCCTTCTTTGCACCGCACACAGGGACGAGCCCTCCACCCACACACACACACACACACACAGAAACACACACAGAGCAACATCCACCATTCAATTTTTATTCTCCAAAACACATAAAAGAGACTTGGAGATAGAAAAGGCAGAGATAAAGAGAGAGTAGGGGGAAAAAAAAGGAGCAGGGATAGGAAGAGACAAATGAGAAATGATAAGTGAGAGTGAAGATGGAGAGGAAACAGATCCTGGTGTTAATGAAAAGCTTCTCCTTTGGTCAGCAGAGACCCTTCAGGGTCCTTTATCAAAAGGGACATGAGATGCTGCTTCACTGACCCTGAAAGTCTGTCAGAGAAGTGGGCATCTAATAGACCCACATCTAAAGGCCCACTGAGGGGGTCTGTCATGCCCTAAACTCGCAGCTTATGCATGGGCAGGCGCACGGAGGCCCCACAAACCAGAACCCCTGGTAAAAATCCAATGCAGACCTGGCAGACATAAGGACTGTGGGGACCTTCAGAATTTTTGGGTGCATCTGAGTGTTTAATTGCTAATTGGCTCAATTAGAGAGCCTAATAGCTCCAGCTTTGCAGTGAGCAGTGGAAGGGTTTAAGTAATTGATGCAGGAGGGGGAGGGAGAGTGGAGTTCAGCAACAGAGCTATATAGGAGAAATCCATGGGTGTTTCAGTGGTATTTGGAGTAAACGCAGCACACACTATCACACTTATAGACACAGATTTAAAGGAACAGGATATCCACACACACAGAGACATGCACGCACACACACACAGATGCACACTCATCCATGATTCATGTCATCAGGAGAATATTTTTCCTCAACCCCGGGAGGCAGAGAGAAGGAGGGGACCACACAGGTCGTTCAGTGGCAGACCATCTGTATAAACCTCATCTTTCTCTGCACCTTGCCTTCATCTCCCAGTCTCTCTCACTTGGTATGTATTATCTAGATGTGCTCTGCTGGTAGAAAACTCTGGAGTACAATGCAACACAAAAAAATTCTATTTTCACTTCCTGACCAGCCTGTTTACTGCAGGCCGTACTGCTTCAGGGTTTTGTGACTCTGTATCATTGTGGATAATCGTAAAAAGAAGCAAAATAACGGTAACAATCTTTTCCGTGACTAAATAATATTCAAATTGGTTACAAAGCAGGCTTTTGGTAGACAAGTCCATCCAGAGAAACATGCAATCTGCAGGTAGTGAGGTGTTTTGTATCATGCTTCAGACCTGTTAATGGTCACAGGTCTCAAACTTGAGACCTTGTGGCTTTCACAGACTGCTTTGCCCTTCATCATTTAGTGAAAGGATGGTTTAACTAGGCCCACAGGCTGTGGACCAGAGCCAGCCTGTCAAACATTTTAATCAGGCCCACAAATCTGGAAGTGATACAATTTGGTTGCTTAATTAGTTGACCTGAAATGTCTCTCGTCGTGTAACAAATTCCTAAAAATGGTGCAATCATACTCCTATTATTAGACTCTACGCCTGTCTGTAACAATGTCACCATCGCTCAGTTTGGCTGAAATTCCTTTTGGTGCAAAATAAAAGAGTACCATGAAAAGAGGAAAGTCAATAGTGAATACAGGGCTAAAGATGCGGAATGGATAGCTAAATACTTTTGATAAAGTCAGAGAGGAAAGCAGAATGGTTGCTCTGTCAGGAGTCTATTGCAGAGTAAAGCATCACACACCATTTCCCAGCATCTACACAAAAACTAAAGGGAAAATAAGGCAGATTATTGTCTCATAAGCTAGCAAGCTCAGCAGGATAATGCATGTTTACAGAGCAACGTGCAATAAAGAGCAGGTAAACCACTCAAGTCATATGCTCATAAAAAAGCAAATAACAGAAGCAGTTCATTACAGAGGTGTTTGAAAATGATGCTAAGGTGGAGAAATAGTTTGAAAAGCTACTTTAACAGTTTCACTCTCAGTCACAGTACAGAAATGACAAAAAAAATGGCGTCCAATAACTTCTTGGGGAAATATTTGGCTCTTTAGCAGCTAAACACTCTTCTACGTTCATTAGCCAGACTCTAACTCTGTCTGCAGTTTAGTGCTGAGCAAGTAGAGTGCATTCATTTATCAAGGCTTTTTAACTGAGAACTCTGTGTCGTGCCCAAAAAAATCGCCTTGAGAAAGGCATGAGTAAACAATAATAGCAAAGTCGTGGGCCGTAAAACCGAAACAATGAGTCGAAGGACGCAATGCAACAATATAGATCTGAGGAGAACTGCAGATCAATTTTCTCATCAACCCCTCAGCGAGGAAGCCAATAAATATATTCTATAAAATGTCTGACTATTTCTTTAAGTAAAGGAACGCTAAACACACACTGCTCGATTAAATACATGTTTAACTCGACCTTTGGTGTAAGGAACCTATTGCGGAGAGGTAATTATGCAGGGTGAGATTTATCTGACAGAGTTTGGCAAAAGTGAGACACAGCATAAGGATCATCAAACCTCTTTAGAGGGAAACCACCTCTTGATTAAAATAGAAGAGAAAGTGATTTTTCTTTACAGTGGCATCGATCAAACAAGCACCGTTAGGGGATGAGTTGACACTCTGCCATGTTGTGAAGGTGTTTGTGACACTTATGGATTATATTTTATATAAAATGCTAATTCTTTTTTTTTCAGATAAACATAACATCGTACAGGGATGAAAACAATTTTTAGACAAAGGTTAATAAATGGCCAAGAGAATAATTGCTGTATCACGAAAAGGGTTTGTAGGTTCAGAATAAGTGAATGGCTGTCTGACCTATTTATGTCTCTGCAGTTTAAATAAGGATTACATATGCAATCAGTGGTAACATATAAGGTCTTTTTATACGTC
Organism: Ctenochaetus striatus; assembly: GCA_034780835.1. Classification (NCBI taxonomy): domain Eukaryota; kingdom Metazoa; phylum Chordata; class Actinopteri; order Acanthuriformes; family Acanthuridae; genus Ctenochaetus; species Ctenochaetus striatus. The sequence continues at coordinate 3,922,237 of JAUZTA010000019.1, read as the reverse complement.
ATCCAGAGAGGAAAAACTTAGCACATTCAGTGGAAACGTATGTGGCCACATGAACAGCTCTCTGCAACTTACAAGTCAGTCAAATGTTCCAATCTTAACCGAACTCTAACCCTGACAAGAAGTACTTGAACTGAAATAAATTACCCCATTTAGATCCTCAGTCCAAGTGTTTCTTTTTTGTTGTTGTTGTTCTGTTGTTTTGTTGCTGCTATGGTTATCAAGGCCTGTTGGGGAAGTCTGCAGGGGGTTAAATCTTTGGCTGTCGTACTGAAAACTTGGTATTTGAATGTGTATATATCTGGCTGCAAGTATTTATGTTTCAAATGCATGTTTCTATGTTGCTGAAAAAGAAGTAAATTGATTTAAATAAGAATATTATGGAGTAACAACATCTAACACACCGTAACAAACTATGACTTGAAACATGTAGGCGAAAGTTTCAGCAAAAACTGAAAGCTTTATAATTTACTGCATGGACCATTAGAATGCAATGTAATTTGCAGGTGGTTTTATTATTTTGTCTTTCTCTTGCCTATGTGTGAACAATTTTCTCCCCCATTAATTATAATAAGTCTCACCAGAGACCATATTCCACAAATTATTATTCGTCCTTTATTCTGCGGATCTCTACTTCAAAAATGACACCAGACTTTGATGTTGTTGCCATGAGGGGGAGAGCTGCTTTACTGCTCAAATCAAGACGAGAATTACACAAAGTGCTTATGATTTCTTGTTTTTCACAGCAAGCCTACTTTGTTATCTTTAATTGCTGTAAGGAGTGTTGGGTACCACTTTTATGAGAGGCTTCCTCCAATTAACCTGCCATTAATCTTCCATATGAAGGTCATGTCTCTGCTCATGGTGACTGAAGTGTAATCAGGGAGTGTGATTGAAACTCCACTTCATTTGAGAGGAAATACACACTATTCCTTGATGTTTCCAAAGGCTTGGAAGGATCTGGATTAGATAAGGTTATGTAATTGACTTGTGCATACATCAAAAAATGGAACATGGTTTAAGGCTTGAGCCTTCATATTCAGCTCCCTCTTTTTCCAAGGTCATCATATACCAGTGCTTTGTCATGCCCATCAGTGTCTTACACAGGCACATGGTGCCCTTGAGAGTCTGTATGAGACCAGGCTTTAAAAAAACTAAAGGTAAAAGCAAAAGGTAAAACCAAATGTGTTAGAACTAGACGTTTGTAGCAATTGTTTGACCTAAAATAGAAGAAAGAGCAACAGAGACCCAAGAGGGTTAGAGGCTGGTGTCAAGTAATGAGACTGAATTCCATGCAAAACCAAAACTGTAACAGAAAGTGTAAAATCAATAATGTTTTCCAAAACCCAGCCAAGTAGTTTTGTTGTCCTGTGCCTAACCAAGTTGTTTTGGTGCCCAAACAAAACCCCACTGCACTTCTAGCACATCATTCACATGTTTAGAATCTATTCTAGAATGTTCCATTTTGGAGTTGGACTTAAAATCCTTTGTTAAAAAGAAAAATCCCTTCATAAATAGAACACTGCATTTCTGAACATTCTAATGACATGGATTTTCTATTCAGTTTTTATATTATAGAATAGAACATTTCATTGAGCTACTTGGAACCAATAGACACAATTGAAAACAGTACTATATAAACTTACCTACCAATATTCGGTGCTCTGAACTGAATTTGGTCAGCAGGATCCAAACTTTTTATGCTGTGCTCTTCCTGAACCTTACTGTTCCGCATAGAGGAAACAAGACGGAAGTGAATTAGTCTATTCGGTGTTTTTCTCAGTACACACATCCGTTAATTTGGCTCCACAAGTTTAACGTAGCTTCTTTGCTAAAAAGTTTCCCAAGTTTTCCTGTAGTGGACAAATCGGCCTGGAAATCACTGTCTAAGAAACAAATCCATCACCATTCTGCCACACTGCTTATCGACTCTCCCACTAAAACCAATCCCACCCAATTCTACTCCAATACAGTTGCAGAATCACCACTAAGACCTCTCCTGTAATTGCTTGCCACCTTTCCCTCCATGTTGTGTTGCCAGTCAGTCTTTCAGTGCACTGGGTTCAACTTAATGATAGATAATAACCTGACTTTGCCAGGCTGCCGGTGCAGACTATTAGCTGGAATTCAGTGTGTGAGGTTGCTGGACAGATGAGGTCAACGGATGAAGACCAATCAAAGAGCCGTTGCTTTAATCTACACAAATATGTAGAGTACATTTACCATGCCAGTATCTATGTGCAGCCCAGCCATGAACACACACATCCGCCCACGCACACAAAAACACTACGCTCATTATCATCTCAAGGCTTTCAAAAGCTGACAGTATTTGAATCAGCACAGCTCATTTGTTTTCACATTTTCTAATTAATTCATCAAGGCTGAGACATGAAAATTGGACATTAGAAAGTCAATGTGTGCCGGTATGTCTGCGTGTGTGTGTGTGTCTGCGTATGTGTCTCTATATACGAGTCCAAACACATTTATCAGTATATATATATTTTTTAAAAAAAGAATATATAACATTCCTTGAAGTTTCTCTGTAAAACTCTGATGTGTGTGCTTTTATCTTCGTGACAGCATTTTTTGACGTGTTGATCGCAAAGTAATTTTGAGGGCATGGTTGAGTGGATGGTGAGTGGTTGAACAGAAAAGGGCCGCTTCATCTCTGCAGATGCCACATTAATGCCAGTAGACGGGTTGGGCATAAGTGTGTGTGCGTGCGCTTGCGTTCGTATGTTTGCCGTCCTGCTGTCAGCCTCAGTGTGGGCTCCGAATAGAAAAGAGCCGGCGGGCAGGTCAGTGCTCACTCAGGCTTCTGTCAATCCCTTATTTTCATTATTTTTTCATCCCTACTCCCCTCCCTTTGTGTGTGGGAAAGAAGGAATCTGAATCAGGCCACAGTTCAACAGTTATAGCTGAAGGGAAGAGGGAGGCCTGTGTTAAAAAGATGCAGGAGTGCGAGGCCTGTCAGCTTACTTTGAGATCTTTTGGAAAATTGTAATAGCAGAAATGTGAAGAAACAAACATTGTTAGGTCATTGCAGTGATCTTGCTTTAGATAAAAGCATGGAAAAGCCCTGGAAAGAAACACTTCCTGCTGTAGCGGTTAGAATATCACGTATAATGACCCTTCCAAAGTTTGACCGCTTGTTATCACTCTGTTACACATGACTCATTATCTGTGTCCATATGCAGCATTTGTGATCTATTATTTACACTCTATTATTACGTTCTTTCACAGAGAGCACACTGCCATGTCTTAATTACTTATAAAATTCATGAGTGACAGAATTGATTTTTCCTGTTTTTTGGTGGCTGAACAACATGTTGCACCCTTTCGTTACACTGCTCATGCCACAGTAGTGTCAGTCAACAGAATGCATTTACAATCATTACATACACTCATTGTATGTATGATTAGGTTGTTTAAATTCTAAAGTCTTCATTTGGGTATTAAATGATGAAGAAAACCCATGTTAGGTCTAAGAATGGTATTACTAATATAACTGTGTTAAAGAATTACTTTAAAAAATGCTTAGGGACATTGGGTCAATCAAATCAATTAAGATATATAATGTAATAAAGTATGGAATTTTCTAAGGGAGAACCTAAGTATGCAGAGGTTTTAGATGGATCACAAGGATTTCATGGAGATAAACTGAAATTAAAATGACTCTGCAAAGCAGAAAATAATGGTCTTTTCCTTCCACTTTGTTGCGACAGCTTATAATAAAGCAATAAGGGCTTTTGGGTGACTTTTGGGTTAAAGAATATGCAGTTCCAACTCCACTCTCAGCGCTGCACTCCTGTAATGCTCTCATATTCTTTAACCCGAAACGCTGTCTTTATAATTCTACTCACTCCTTGTCAAAGCCTGTCATTTTCATTACCCAAGATGCAACTCACAGCAGTCATTTTTTGATCTGGGATGCTGGAGGGTTATGCTAGTCATGGCTAGTGTAGCTTTGTGTTGCTATGGACAGATAGAAGCTGGCCTCAGGGTCTTGTATACTTCTTCCTTTTTGTCTCTACAAACCCCATATTTTTCATTTTCAAACTTGCAATCTTCAGTCCCAACCAATGCTGACTAAGTGACATAACTTTTTATGACTAATTTTTATCCTAACCAGTATTAAAGTGCATTTTGATGACTTTATTGCAACTTTTAGCAGATCCTGCAGGGCCACAAACAAGACTTACTTCTCGGCAAAAGTGGTTAAAAAAGTCATATCCTTGACATAATGACAGTTATCGCAGGAATTTACATGTAACATGCAGCTGTAGCAAAGCAGCTTGACAGTACAAATCATTTTTTTATGAGCAGACACTTTATATTTTATACAGAACACCCTTCAACTGTTCACAACATCCTGTAAACAGCAATTTATTTAATGGCCAAAACTTTTCTCCCTCACAAAAGCAAAAAACTTTTCTGCTATATCGGAGAAATCCTATCGAAATTGACTGTTTTCTCTTCAGCCTTTCTATCTTTAAACATTGTACATTGTCTTCCCTCCCACCCCAGACTCTATTCACTTATTATAGAGTCCAGACTGGGCTGACAGTGTAAAAGAATGGGCTGATAGACTGCCAGCCACAATACAGACACAATGGGAGGATGAGAAGATGGAGGGCGGGCTCGACACAGAGGGAGGAGAGTGTAGGGGCTGTCAGTAAACTTGTTGTCAAACCAGAGATGTTCACACATACACAGCAGCGGTGGGTAGCGGCTGTATGAGTGTGAAGTGTGCGCGCATGCGGCGGAGGAGGACAGAGGGGGGGGTGTTGAGGCTTCGGACCACCGGAGCGCAAAATTGGAAACAATGTGTCGGCAAGAGTTAAAAGCAAATATTTACAGGGCTTTAATTTGCATTGGGAGCACAGAGTTTCCGGTGTGGGTCAGCGCGTCTATGACAGAGCGGAGGAACACGGAGGGGCATGGGTGGTAATTAAACAGACAGAGCTAGATTAATCACAGGCTGACAGCGAGGCCTCGCAGCCACACAACACACACACAAAGACACGTTCGCGAGCCATACACAGCTCCATCACTTAGTCTGGCAAAAACACTCAAGCCATTTTACACTCACCAAAAGAGTGATGGGATCCAGCTTTTGAGAACATAACTTATTCTATCTAATTGTTTTCCATTAAAACACACGCGCTTGTTCAGACTCGATGCCTCCTCGTTTGATTACCTGCTTCCTCCTCTTCCTCTGTGACCTCAATAAATCACTAGCTTTAAAATCCCCTTCCTCTCCTCCACACTTCGAGACAGCTCCTGAGCTGCTCACTTTGTCCAAATAGTAGAAGCATCCAGGAGAAGCAGGGGACGGCATGGTCCTGCCCCCATGACGAAGAGCTCTTTCAAGGGGCTGAAGGATGCTGCAACAGCTCAGTGAAACATGAGGGAGGAAAGAGGGAGGTATAGCAGTTGGCTGAGAGTGCTGCCATTAAACACGTTCCATATATCATAAATATTTTACAGTCTTCTAAGTGGTTTTGACCTTGGATCAGAGTACTGTAGGTTATATCATAATGTAGGAGAGAGACAAGCATAGTTTTAAAACTTTTAAGAGTTTCTCACAGAGATAATGATTTTTTTAACAGGGAGGGACCACAACTTCTTTTTGTAGTCAAACAAGATCAAACACTGGGTTTAACTGAACACCACTCACGACATGTCTAATGCATACTGAACAATAATGTTACAGCTGCTGTTTCAGAAAAAAATTACCCTTAACTTCAAGGACCTTCTGCTACAATACAGATTTATTATCTCTTATTTGATCATAAATGTTACATTTTTACTGTTGCAAGTGAATTCGCTAATTGTGGCTCTGCTTGCAGAAAGAAGTAAATTATTTTTTATGGAAGGTTGACTTTGGTAACCTTTGACGGAGAAATTGGAATGATGACCATTTACAAGCTGTCTTAACAAGGCCACAGCTTAATAAAGGGGCTATATGAAGCATTTTAGCACCAATAATAGTATATTTCCTATGACAAATTCTTTGCATTGTGTGTGTGTGTTACATTATATATCTTAATTAAAAACAAAGTTATGGAAGAAGAGGAGTTCAAAGCAACAGTTTACATATTAAGAATTGAACACAGGCTGCTTCAATGAAAACAGGACTCTTTACCACTAAACTGTATGAGAGCTGTGCATTACATAACCTTATATTGTTACCCCTAAATAAAAAGATTTGATGGGATTTGATTGATTTTTGAGCCAAACTTAAACATATTCATGAGTGATGAAGAACTGTACTTAAATTAGTGCTAAAATGCTGCATGAAGAACATGTTTTAGCATTCACTTTATTTAACCTTCTCTGTGTAAAAAAGGGTCAATGTTACAAATGTTTGTTTTAAAATTTAAATCAACAGTGTGAGGTTACTATTGTTTAAGTAACCGAGCTATGCAACCTGCCAAAATGCTTCCCTCTTAAGTTTAGCAACTCATTACATAATTATTTTATCTACAGTCTTTATCACAAAAAAGTGAGTAAATGGCTTACCACAGAGAAAAGACGGAAGATAAGGAAACCTATTGTCTCTAACTTACGATGACATTTGTTTCCAAAGCTAGCCCTACAAGGTATTTCTACATCATGAGCTTCTAGAAAGAAATATTTTGCGAAAATGTGCAGGTGACTTTTGCCATACCATTTATTTCAAAGAGCATCTGCTGTTTGTCAATAATGCAAAGAGAATAGAAAAGACCTAAGAGAGTGGTGAATAGAGGGTCACTTTTTAAACTGGGTGAGTGGGACACACCAAGCATGAGTGGGGAGGATTTAGCCCGAGGCAACATGGGTCGCAGCTTCAGAAAATGGCTACAGCGAGACGGGTCGAATGGGGTC
>JAUZTA010000019.1:3860724-3872280 GCA_034780835.1 Ctenochaetus striatus | reverse complement strand
ACATACAAATTGAGGTGATTTTTTTTAATAAAACCTCAAACCTGCAGAGCTATGTGTTGGTGAATTTGTAAAATATTGTACATGGAAACTGGGATTACACAGGTAACAAGTAGATAGATATAAATAGCATGAATCTTAGTGAAAAATACTAATACAAAATACTTGTGCATAAAATTCTTAATACAGGAAAATACGCATACAAACACACTAATTGAGGGGCTGGCAGGGATGCTAATCTCTAAATACTTCATCACTTTCATTTCATACCTTCTCACCCACCTAGTGTTAAAATGACCTTGACTTAAAGAACCTTTGGGAACTATTTTACTCTAATTCGTAAAACCACAATGTTTAACTTATTCTTTGTTCAGCTCTGACTCCAAATCCCTGTCTGTCGCAACTGACCTTGAAGTCTCTGGCGAGAGTAAATGTAATAGCATTATAACTGTTGTACAAAAAAGACTCTCCAGCTAGAGAGGGCACTTGGAAGATCAGATTATTCCCAAAAACATATTTACTCTTGTGCAGCAGTGACAGTTATAGTGAATGATGCCCAAAGCTATTAAAACCTGCATGTGTGTGTCCTTGCTTGTGTGCGTGTGCATGACGGGCTGAGCCATGAGAGCCACTTAGGCATACAGGAGTCAACAATCTCACAATGTCAACACAATGTAGTCAGACAACAAAGGGGAAAACTCACCTCCACAAGGCTGCCAAACTCCCCTGGATATCAACAGCAGGCGATAAAAGACACTTTTGCGCCTCATTCTGATAATATGCCTCAAAAACACACTTACACACACATTTGGATATTTTGCCCTTGCCTCCATGATAACATAAAATCCTGTTTCCTCATTATAAAAACAAAACAGAGGGTACATAGGTGTACAAATAACCCCATGGCAGACCTCGTAAGTTGGACCTCTCAAGTCACATATGGTAAAAAACATCTTCTGATTTTTTTTTCCCTCAGGCCATAGCAACTGTGGGCCACCACCTGAGCAGAAAGGAATCCATTCAGCACAACCCTGGGCATGCAGCTCCTCTTAGCCCTGCAGGCATTCTGTACCTTTGCATTTTCACTGTCTTTGCCTCCTTTTCATTTGCGGAAGGCCACGAGTGTTCACTCCTGAATGTCTTTATCACAGTTGTAAAAGCCATCCTTTCAGAGAGAAAAGAAGCACCACCTTCCATGGTTACAAAGGTTATCAAACACAACAAACATCAAATATGTTCAGTAGTAATATGCAGAATGGTCTAGTAGCAACACTCGAGCCACAAAAACACATCTATATAAGAGATCCTTTTTTCCCTTCCTCTGTTGGCACCTAGAACAGCTAAGAAACAGCTGGCCTTGTCACTGTTTACAACCTCTGTTTTCTTAGTGAGCAGACTGCAATGTGTCTCATCTTTTAGTCTTTTCACCTGCAAATGAAGAGCTTTAAAAAACAGGTGTGACAAAGGTGACAAAACAACATTCAATCTCCTCTACAGAGGCTCTTGTGGGGCCACTAGTGTAGCGCAGCAGAGATATGATCCACGACTGGCCTCCCTTCTAACTGGTACCTACTAAAGGTAAAGATGAAGCACCCTGCTAAGTTAAAAGCACCACAGCCAAGGAGCAAACCCAGCTCACAGTGCCGGCTGGTAAGTATATTTCCTATATGCCACCCAAGTTTTATTGTGATAAAGTTCTTGTTTCTGCACTGTTAACAGGGAATATTTCTCTTCTATAGTATGCATTCTCCTCTGCAGTTTGCCAAAGCATTCTATATTTAACAGACTTTCACAAGTGCACGCATAGCTTCTGGCTCAGTTAAAATTCTGGTCCCTGGCTGGGGCCTCAGCAGGAGACCTTGGGATATGAATAAATTACATACCAGTGAGCCAAGCCTTTAAAGCCGAAACTCTCATCCACCCTGAATAAGACCATAGACAACACATGTCCAATTTCAGATTCATTCAGCACCCCTCCGACGAACAAACAACACGTAAACGGGGGCACTGAGTGTGACACACAATGGAGCAGGGTACAAATTATACATTAAAGAAGAAATACGGCAGGCATGGGTAAGGATGATTTAAGTCATGAGGGAGTGTAACAATAGCGCAGGCTGTAGAAAGGATGACAGTCAGGAGAAATGTGAAAGAAAATGTATGGTAAGTGAAAAATGAAAAACAATGAAAGGGGATTTGGTCACGAATGAAGGGAGAGCGGAACTTCTTCAGGAGGTACAAGCAATGTTGACAAGGAAAAGGGTATGGAGGCAGGACCAGAACGGAAGAAATAAGCAAGAGGATGTTGGGGGGGGGGGTTGTTAGAGGGGCCTCCTTTTATAATGATATCTGAGATCCTAATTGGTCAAATCTCTGAGCAGGCACCAAGTACCCTGCTTGAGAGAACAGGTCAGACTGAGAGCCAAATTGAGAAGGAAAAAACATTTACAGACACAAGGGGGGTGCCATGAAAAGGTTGAGCAATGCGAGTCCAATGAATTGAGGGGTTGTATTAGTGCAGCACTGACCTCCACCCAATTTCCTGCTCCCTACTCGCCTTAATTTCTCTTTCTACTCTCCCAGGTTTCTGCTTTCAAACTGTTAACCTATGTGAAGCAAAATCGACCAAAATTTTGAAAAATACATTTGGCCTCGAAAGAAGACAGGACTGAGGTTTAGGATGGCCCAGGGACCTTGTTTGTGACGATGTGGCCAATGAAAAAAATCATGTCTTGGTGAAGGGTATGAGAGAAGGGGAAGAGTGCTCTATGAGGGCCTCTCAAGAGGACTAATTTATGAGCATCCTGATCAATCGGTTAATTAAGTGGAGAGAAGAGAAAATGGAGAGGGCAGGGGCTGGCCTGAGTAGCCTGTGGCAAGAAATAAAGGGAGAGGGATGGAAGGGCAAATGGGCGGAGGTTAGGTGGGTGACAACAGGAGAAGCAGGATGAGGACCCAATTGTGTGGGAGTCAAATTCCCTTGTGTGCTTAACCAAATTGACTGCAACTATCCAATAGTTCTCCGGTGGGAATGTCTTCATGTTAGCGATGATTATGAACAATCGGCTCACCTACTTAAATCAATACAACTCCACCTCTTCAGATTTGTCAAAGTCTTGCAAAATAAGATGTCACGAGCGCAATCCATGGGGTAGTCTTTCAGAGACCTTTGAAAAATCAATTCAGATATTTACTTGTCAACCAAATCTCAAAAGGAGGAATACACGTGGCAAGCACGCACGTTGACATCAATCATACTTACACAACATGCACCCTTGCAGCTGTTCTGTCTTCTAGAATGTGAAGCACGTTTTCCCTGAGAGAGGGACGGAGCTCATCCTTTGAAATGTGTTTATTCTCCACAAAAAATGGTAGAGAAAGAGGCAGTAACAGGGCCAGGAAATCCTGCTGACTCTCAACCTTCTAAATCGCCGCCCCTTTTTTCCTTTTCCCTCTCTTATTTCCAAGTCCCTGGAGTTTAAATTCAAGTAGAAAGAGATCGTTTCAAGTAAACACCAGGGGAGCATTGTTTGCTTTCTCCTCAGGTATTCATCTTTGCAGAAACATTTCCACCTTACCTTGTTCTGCCATCTAAAGGGCATACATGCTAACAAATATTCCAGCAATGCAATCTCAGCACTCATTAGCTGTTAGCACTAGCATGTGATTAAGGTTACACACCCTTACTCTGGCTAATTAAGGCGACAAGTCCGTATTTTTCTTTTTCTAATGCGGAGCTGCGCCCCTCTTTATGTGCCACAGGTACATCCTTGTGTCTTTTACCTTTTTTCCATGCTTCCTATGCTTGAAATTCTATCCCTCTATATTTCTATTGTCATCATTCTTCACCCCCAAATTCTTTAACGTGTTATCAAAAACACTGTATCCCAGCTCTTAACACTTTTCTCCTTCTTTCTTGCACCTTTGTAAAAGTCCAGACAGTCAGAGAGGACGCATGAAGGGCACTGCACATGGAAGATGAGTCATTTTCACCAAGATACTGTAGCCTGAGGGTAGCAGATAAGTGCACTCAATAAAGTTCGGTACAAGTCAGAACACTGACATTTATGTTCCTGGTTCTGTGAGCGGCTACCTGTGCAAGTATCATCTATAAAAATGTGCTCATGCAAGAGTGTTTGGCCCGGGAGAGATCCACACAGATTGGAACTTAACCCCTCGTTGCCAGCTGCCATATGTACGCAGAGGAATTGCTACAGCCTTGAGAGACAGACTGAAGAGCCACGGATGAATGATTTAACCAACACACATTGTTTTCTATGAAGGATGGATGATACACATGCCGCATCTTTAACTATTGAGCGAAAACAAAAAAGAGCCTTTGAAGCAGGAAGGTGTGCTTATGGTTTTCAGGCGATTCCTCTTTAGTGTATGTACAAGGACAAAACCTTTCACTGTTATGTGTGTACTCATGTAAACATGCGTGTGTGTTTCTGTTTATCCTCAGGGTTAGTGTGTGTTTTCTATGCTGATTGTGACAATAACAACAACGATCATTGCCTGCTTGGCATCATCGAGCACAAAAGTGTTACGCTGACATTCTGGTGCTCATTCATCACTGTCGTGCCTCTTCTTTTCGCTCCTAACCAGCAAACACACAAACATGCACACAAACACAAGCGGATTCTATCATGAGCCTGTGAAGGAACAGACATCCTAATTCACTATCTTAGAATAGGTTTAGTCTTATCATTATACCATTAGCGTCCCACGCTACAACTGCTAAAGCCCAGCAGCAAAACAACATATCAGCTGGTGCTCAGTGGCACACGGGAGTACTTTAGAAGCGGAGGTTCAATTCTTTGAGTAAAGTTGAGGATGTGACATGTATTTGTACACACATGCATGCAGTCACACACATATTGACTGCTAACCAAAAAATGTCTTAGCAGTAGAGTAAGTAGTTGCTGAAAACAGCTCATCCAGAGCTCCTTGAGGCAGCACTCTTAAGAGCAGCAGTAACCCCTGGGAGATCGACAGCAGCGACCGGTATCCCTGCATCCTCAAATGTTGCCATTAGCTGGCGGCTCTGGCCATGCCTCAAACCCAACCACTGCGACCCACCATCACTTATGTCAACAGATGGGCATCAAATGGATAACGGCCTAGCCTGTACAACGGGACGGCCATTGGCTATGTCGCCATGGAGGCTCATTATATTTGACTGACTGAGGCAGGCACTCAATGTGTGTGTGCCAGCACAAGAGGGAAATATGTGTTTTATAACAACCCTCATCATTATACAGTGCAGTCACAGTGATAACACTTCAGCATGTTGGCCAACACTGCCACTACTGCTGTGGCTTCCTTTGCCAGCATTACCATTCAACTGGTCTTTCTCTAGCTAGTTGTTAGTGTTTCAGCTGACAGCTCATACTAATACGTGTGCTGTTGTGTCAGCTCATACTAATGTGTGTGCAACAGCAGGGAAGAGGTAGCATAAAGCAGATGTTAGGAGTGCAAAATAGAGATGGTGGCATTGTAATGTTGTGGCATTCCTCACCATTTCTGTCTCCCTTTGGTACAGTATTCTCCCTCACAATTTGCTTTTCTGAACCCACCGCCCATTTGCTCCGGCTACCTCCTCTCTTTTCGATTTTCTTGTGACATCCATGGTCACTTGACTTTCAGAGCACATTCTCTCCTCCTCTATCTGTATGTGTCTGGGGTAGGAGGGCAGGAATACCGGCCTGCGTGCCTGCCCGGCTCTAGACCTGTGACCCAGAGCTTGTTTGCGATGCGGAGGGTTTACTGTGGAGTACTCATGGGGATGTGGCTACCCCTGACCTTGAGATGCTGTCAATACCATAACTCACTCAATTTCTTTGCGTCCCCACCGATGGTCAAATGTAACACGGCATGTACTTGTGAGAGAAAGATGCACTGCAGTGCTGTTTGTGTGAGAGACAGCAAAAGACTGTAATGACTAACACAGAAACAAAAAAAAGGATTTTTTATAAACACATTAATCTCCAAAGTTATGTTGCAGTGAGATTTCTGTGTAAAATCCCTGGACTATGAAAAGGATTGCAGAGGGGTATTAAGGGCAAAAACAAAGCACGCAGGTAGAATTCCTATGAATGCACCAGAGAAACACAGGCAGGCCACTGTGTTTGCCAGAGTGATGAGCTGCACTGCTCAGAGCAGCATGGATTCTGACTGTCAGTCAATCTGATTGGCCAGAAAGCAGGATGTATTTAATCCTTGCTGTTGCTGACTTCACTGTTGTTGATTCTATCAAAAACTGCATCATGCTCTCTATTCAGGACCAGACTCTGCTACTCAGGAGCATGAAATCCCATTGTAACCCTGCACCTCTACTACGAAGGAAATTATTTGTTCGAAAAACCACTCAACAGTTGTTTTAATCTTTGCAGGTTTTCAATTTTAAGAGGGAATGCGGAGCTGTATCCAACCTCCTGCACTGTCAAGGGAAGCTAGCAGTTCAGAGCTGGCCGATGGGTGTGTTCCGGGTGGTTTCTCACTGTCTCTGTGACTTCCTTTGGCTTTTATCTCTTTGAAGAAAAGAGGAGAAAATGTTCATTGATCCTGGCCGGTGGTCAGCCTGGCACTAGCAAGAGATGGGAGGGGGTGGTGATGTGAAGGTTGCTGCTCCTGTTGGCCAGAGATTTGAGAAGCGAAACATCAGGTTTTTTCGATCAAAATGTGTCAGAAAGTGTTCGACCTTGATCTAACCTTAACGAGCCCACTGGGGACGCTACAGTGCCTCAGATGACATGGGAGTTTGAAGACAGAGGAAGAAATGTTCAGAAAGAATGTGTGAGGGATAGGCATGAGAGACAGAAACAATATGGTGTTATAAAGAAAAAAAAAGAGGAAGACTGAGGCTAAGAGAGAGAGAACGGCAGAATGGAGCCGAGACGAGTAATGGCTCTAACCCCTCGTCTCCATCTTGCACCCCAGAGAGCAAAGATCTCATTCAACAGGCTCAGACAAAAGAGAGAGATGGGCCACTGTGAAGGGACTGTGGGAGACCAGCACTATAAGGGAATCACAACAAAACACACAAGGCTGAGCGAAAAAGATGGAGGTACTTTTCTCAAAAAAACACCCTCAACAATTTGATGTAATTCTTTTACCTTTAGTCTTTCAATAACTCTTAAAGAAAATTTGCCGGATCAATAGCATTCACCACGGCACACGCGAAGGATTGAATTATATAAAGAAATTGGTTATCCAATGTCTGGATGGAATCTTTTTTTTCCAGCTGCAAAAAATACTGGAGTTAACAAGACATGCCAATTCTTAGGTTTGCTCATTTCGATTGTAATAAAACATTTGGTCATAACGATTTGAATGTCAGGTTTCTGCACAGCACCGGAGAGCGTTGTTTACTGGGCTTCATCATAAAGAAAAAATGCAGCCTCCAGCTATTTGGACAGTGCTGTAGTCGATATGTTGATGTCAGTTGGTTTTTGATTAATTTTGCAGCCTTATTATACAAAGACACATTCTGAAGCACACATACAAACCGGTTAAAGCAAAACAAAAGCCTCAGGTTCAAAATCTTTGCGGGACTTATCCCTCCAAAAAGATGCTGCCATAGCAACGACACACACTTCTTGCAAAAAAAAAAAAAAAGAAAGGCTCCCTTTGAACTAAACAAACTAGTCAGCCAAAAAACTGGATGGAGAGGAGAAACAAACTGATGCACAAATGAGAAATAAAAAGTAAAAAAAATAAAGGAGTATATAGTCTTACAAAAGCGTTCTGTCCCAGGTGGAAGAGGGAAGCAGTCCAAAAATCCAATTTATCGTACGGGTGAGGAGTTCTGGCAGACAAATGTCAACAAAAACATGTAAAACACTAGCTGATTACATGAGAGACCGGTGTTCATTGGAGAATGGGAGTAATATTCCCATTGTGAACAGCTTGTTGTCAATTACCAAGCCTTGCAAAATAAAAAAGAGCATCCATTGTGGAGCCATTCCATTTAATCAGCTTTATTTTCTACTAGAAAAATGAGAAAAACACAATACCAGTTTGGTGGTGGAGTTCAGTAGTAACACTGATCAGGTCACATCAGGTACATGTCAAAGGAGTTGCCAAAATATGAAACATCCACTCAAGTAGTCCCATGGATACTGTGAATATTTCCGTGTTACTTCCATAAATAAGGTGTTCATTAAGTGTGTGTTTGTCTGCTCTCAGTTAACAGATTCTGTAAATGTGTAACCAGATCCCCACAATTATTTAGCATTTTTGCTGTTGGGAATCAAATTTACGCCAGCGGTCCCGAAAAAAAAAAACATTTCCGCTCCTTCAAAGCAATAAATGACACGCACAGTTTCCTTCCTCGGCTCCTCGTAACAAAAGGCAGATATGAACAACAGTGCCTCCCTCAGGACTTGTGTGTTCAGCCAGCCTTGGCTTTACTAATTCATTTCGACTTTGCTAAACAAACATTTAATTTCACTAGCATTCATCAAATGAGTCTCCAGCTCTCTAGTCAACATGTCAGCAGCCATAATACTGAAGACTTTTTACTCAGATGACATCTCTCACCTAAAATTAACAGCTACGGCTGTCATCTCCACAGTCAGAAAACATTCTAACACACCGAGGGACCTGCTGTCGCTGATTTATCTACAGTAAAAATAAATAGTGAGGGATAAAATTAGCAGCAGTGAATGGACAGGTAGGGTTTTGAAGGGCTGCTTGATTGTAATGGCTGTTTCAACCCTCCCTGCCACAACAAGAGCGTGCATCTGTTGACTGCTTAGCGACCCGAGTTAGAAGCCATCAATCTAGCAGACAACACGCTTTGAACGCTACAGCCCCATCTGCCTCCAGCTTTGCTGCACCTTGCAGGAGATGGATGGCACTGAGTACTGTTTTCAGGGGCCTTGCATTGGCGCAGAAATGCTCGACAGTCTCTAGTCCTCTTTTCCATTTTTCTCCCATTAAGTGTGTACATATTTGTCGCACACAAATGCCTGCAATCATTCTACAAACTGCATTAGTGTGCCAACTTTATCCCCCCATAAACATCTTCACAGGTCTGTGAAGTTTGCAGCCAGTCGCTGTATCAAGTTAAAAAAGAACCGCTCTCTGACAATATCCATTTAGCACAAGGACAGTTCACATCCCCTCCGCTCAGCCTATATTAAAATGCTTCCTCCTCACACAGGAGATGTCCCTATCTGCTATGTGGGCAAGCTAGCTGCCTTAACCAAGAAGAGAAGCCGAGCTGAGCCGAGCAGAGCGGCCTTTCCCTTCTCGTCGCACAGATAAGAACAGAGGTCTTCTTGTCCCTCCTGAATTCTATCATCTAGCAGGCCCTGCCTATCTGAAAGCCCCACATCGCCAGCCACAGCATATAAATGCGCCCCATTCTTCATGCTTTGTGTGTGCATCTATTTATGTGTGTGTGCAGGGGAGCATTTAGGGGAATATGTTTTTTTGGTCATGGTGTTTCCTGGGTCTTTGGAGTGTAACAACCTCATGCAAATATTCTTACATTAAGTTGATGGACAAATTAACTATTAAAGGGGTCCTTTTGTGAATGTGGGGGCATCATTTTAATCATCTGTCTGGGAAAACTTAGTTATTTGCAGGCAAATTGTCCTTGTCACTTTTATTTATCTCACTGTTAAAGATATTAAACAATTACAGATATGCAGGATGATCAACGTTCCAACACTGATGATAAGCAAAGCACTTTGATGAATAGGCTACAAATACCGCACGTTACAAGAACAGAGAAATGAGCTCAGCCTGACTGAATGGCAGCCTCTGTTTCTCTCATTCCACCAGAGGAGCTGTGAGTTCAAGTCCTCATTAATGGCACAGAGCATACATCTTCTCTGTTGTGAAGGAGCAGCAGCTCCTCTGCATTAAGCACGACTTATTCCAAACAGGTCTGACATCGCCAGACAATATATAAATAAATAAATAAATAAGCACATACATGCAACATACAAAAAACATACAAAAAAAAATCTCCAGATTGGCCACAGAGCTGTTGAATTACAACAAGATGTCATTTATTCCAGACATGTTTTGGACAACTTCGAATGCATTTTTTTGGAGGCTGTTGACATTCATCCCAATCGATTTTCCATCATTGCATTTTGAAAATATTCCAAATTTCAGTCCAGATTCACTGATATTTTTTCCACTTGAGGTGTCAAAGACACCGCTCGAGCGCGAGCACAATTAAAAATGCTAATTTAATGCAAATTCGGAGGAATAATCAGTGGGAACAACATATTCTACAGTTCAACTCGGATTTTATGGCGGAGATTCGTCTCCTCAGTAGAAATGAACACTGATGGAAACCTCAGCCTACCTGTTAATTTGTGATCGGCTGGTGTTGGTGGGGTGCCAGATTCCCACTGGTGTTTTTTTTTCCTGAGATTTCGTCCTTCTCCTCCTCGTCCTCTTCACTAAACCTTCATCCAGCAGCGGTAAATGTCAAGCGCGCAAAAAAAAAGTGCTTGAGAAAAACAAAAAAAAGCGAAATAAAAACAAAACAAAAAAGCTAAACCTTTAAAAAATGTCCCCCGACAGCAGTACCTCGTTCAATCCGGGTTGGCAGGTGGGACTTCATGACTGGAGACAATGACAGTGGAGACTGAAGACCAAAATTAAAGCTGCTCTACTGCATTACACACCACATACATCAGGATATAGTATGATTCCCCATCCGAACAGGCAGGCTCGGCACGGCTCGGCTCGACCCGTCCTCTCCAGCACGGCAATATATTAATTAATTTCTCGGCTGACAGTCCGGTTTGCCTCAAGAAGAATGTCTGTCTGTTTTTATCGACGCCTTAATAGGACAAAACAACCCCGAAATAAACCCGGACGTGAGTGCGGGGTCTCGGTGGATTTGACAGCCGGGGAAGTGTCACCTGTGCTGACCAATTGTCGCAGCTACTCAGTTTTTTTTTTTTTTGAGCGTTTTTCGTGGGACGTCGTCGATAAATCCTCAATAAATCCCGTCGTAGAGAAAATCGGAGCGACAGTCCAAGACACGGCGCAAGCCTCGGGCTCGCGTTAACTCGCCTCGGTGACAGCGGACACGCAAACTACGCGGTCGTCCCGTAGTCTTGTGAGAAGATGCTGCCTCTGCTACCGCTGCCGCTGCCGCCGCCGCTGCCGCCGCTGCTGCTGTGTGGACGCCGTGACCGCCTCGGCTAGCTGTCGCACACGCGCGCACGTGCGCAACCTCGCAGGCACGCACGCTCGTTCGTTCGTGGCGTGTGACGCGCGCCGCAGTGTCCTCCCTAGCAAGCCGGTCGCCTTGGAAACGCTTTCCTCTGACCTCAATATGGTCGCTTTTATACGAAATAATGTGTCGCGTTTTGCTGCAGTTTCAGCGGCGATGACAGCACGCTGGGGTCGACTCGGTGATGAAAACAGGTGTTAATCCCTCCCTTTGTTTGGCAGACGTTGTGACACGGTCGTTCTCCATCTTCTCCCGCAGAGGGATGAGGAAAAAAATAGTGCTGAGGAGTTTTATTTTTTCGGCATCCCTCTCCTCCTCTCCTCCGCTCGCATCCAGCCGGGCAGATC
>JAUZTA010000019.1:3838742-3854907 GCA_034780835.1 Ctenochaetus striatus | reverse complement strand
ATCCATCCATCTATCCATCCATCTGTTACTGCTAATCTTTTGCAGCTGATGAGCGATGAGCCAGTTCATCGCAGGGCTAACACATAGAGACACACAGCTATTCACACATATTCTCATCTACACGCAATAAAGAGTCGCCAGTTGACCTGCTTTTCATGTCTTTGTACTGTGAGAGAGTATCTGGGAGAAAAGCCACACATACAAGGGGAGAACTTGTAAACTCTTGAACTCCATTATAATTATATTCAATGAAAAGTTGATATGAAAAAAAAGAAGAAAATGCAAAACAAAAGACATAAGAATGTTATATCAAGTAGGTGGGCATTCTAAGCAAAACAAGGACATGTTTGACATGTTTTTTGTATGTAATTGTTTTGATGTAATTTCAATTGTAATTACCTTGATTAATTATTATTAGCAACAATTTAAAAAAATGTATATCTTAAGCAACTGTTTTTGATCAATTGAGATTTACATTAAAAAACGTATTTCTTACTAAAGCTCAGTCCTTGTGGTGACTTACTGCATCAGCTTTGTGCTTGCAATAACATAGAATAACTGAGTGACCAAAAACAACTTGACCAAATGATTTGATACACACACACCAACACACAAAGTGGGATTTCTATTCTAAATGTATAGTAAAAGCTTGATTGGCTTTTGTATGGTCAGGTACACATTGGGCTGTTTGGCTGAGGTTGGGAGTGGTTAGCCTCTGCAAAGAGGTTCAATGTGCCTCTTTGCAGCTCCAAAGTGGCCTTATTTACACATTGATTCTGGGCAGCTAGTTAGCCGTTAGTTATCATACAGTAATGATTTACCTGGGTTTTTTTGGTGTAACTATAGGGATACTAGCTATTGATATTGAGAAAATTCCTTCAGTTTGCATCCTGACTAGTCAGTCATATAAGCCGCACTGTCTCATTTCTTACTTATGCTTAATATAGAGTGCGTGAAGTGTGGAGCTTTAAAAAAGCGCTAGGCACCTTTAAAGAAACTGGTTTGAGCAGTGAAAGTAAAGTAACAAGTGATATGTATACTTACTTTTGTCAATGAGTAGTTTCTAAAGGACTATAAATATTATTTAAATAAGTGATAAATAATAAATTAGTAAATAAAAGTGAATGATGACAAGTAAAATTGCTAAATACATTTGATAGAAAGGACAACTAGAACAACAAAAATAAAGCACAAGCTGTAATAAACTGCAATCATCTGTAAACTCTGCAATATACTCTATCATTTTTATCGCACACACACTCACACACGCACAAGTGCAGAAACTAGTGTGTGTGTGTGCTTCTGTGTCCTCATGCGCACTTCAGAATGAATAAAGCAGAGCAAGACATCATATTACAGGTTATTAGGCAGGCTTATTCTGGCCTGACATTTTGCTGACTGTAATTGTTTTTGATATATTTAATTCATCCACTGCTCGCATTTCTTTTGTTTTCATTGCAGCTTTCTGCCTTGTTAGAAAAGCATTCGGAAACTGATAGACGACATAAGCAGCGGAGCTAAATCAACATAATGAAAGCAGAAAGTGGCTCCTCTGGGAAGAATATCCGAATGACAGACATCTCAACGACTCTATCATGAGCTACATCATTGTTCCAGATGGATGGCATTCAGCTTAAAGCAATAGTTTGCTTGCAATCTGTACAACACTTAAACTTTTCAGCATTATTAGATTAGGTGATTAGATGAAACCTTAATGGTCCCTGTGGGGAAACTGGGCTTGTTGCAGCAGCAAAGTGGAGGCTCTAGATAAGAATTAAACAAATAGAAAGTACTAAAGATAATACTACATGCAATTTGTACAACGGAGTGTAATGGCTGGCAGATTTGTAATGGACATAGAAGGATGGAACACTGGCTGGTTCATTAGGTGAGTGTGTTGATGTGAGGACATACACAAATAGAGAGCTGAGGTATTTCCTCAGGGGCATACCTTACTGGAATAAAAATGTGTAGTTTAAAGCTGCACAAATCAATACATATTTTTTTAGAATAACTGATTAGGACATACTGGCTACATAAGGATTAAATTTAACTGTTAAAAAAATGAACAACATGACAGCTCTTTATATGTGAAGCCAAAACCTCTTGATCACCTCCTAGTGTCTGGCTACAGTACAGGTAGTTGCCTCACTGTTTATGCAGATGGGACACTGGTCAAGCTAAAAAAAAAATAAAGCACACATCATGCCGGTGTGTTCAAATGATCATTTTCCTTTATTTTGGTTTTAATTAGCTATTGGATGTAATTTCACAATGAACAGCTAACTGTATTATGTAATTGAGTCATGTTTTGTTGAGTTGTTGCACTTGCATTATCCAATATGTATTAAAAAGTGTTTAAAGCTCAAAGAAAGGCAACAGTGTATTTCCTCTTGTCACCTGTTGATAACTTCCCTGTTAACACAAGTCACAAAGCAGGGAAGGATGTCAGCAACCAAACTTAGCATGAATAAAACTTAAATACACAACCTGAGACAGTCAGATGGATCTGACCATCTGCAATCACAGCTGTATAACAATGATATAAACAAAACCCATGATCCAAAGTTATTTCACAAGATCATCAAAATGTCTTTTGTTCTCATTGATTTGATAAAGAAACATCTAGAAGCAAAAATACATGATGTGCATTTAAAATTAATACCCGCCTCCCTAGGAATTTGTAGTAAAATGGAATAACACTCTTTTTTAAAATAAATTATCTCTAAACTTGCACCTGTGTTATCACAAATAAGTGCAACTCGAAAAACATTACTTTCAAATATTTGTCAGTTTTTTTCTGACCAAACTTGGCAAAAGGTAATTACTGTATGTCTTTTCTGTAATTATAGATAACAGCAGTAAAAAACTAGCCTTACTGTGAAAGCTGCATACAGATTAACTTTATAGTTAAGGCAGACTGTGGGTGCACTCATTTTAACGTGACTGTTTAGAGAATGAAAATGAATTAAAAGAAGAAAATATTTTTCCTGAGTAAAACTTGCTCATAGGGCTATTAAAATTAACCACAGTGGGTGGATTTAGGTGTAGCACAGTGTTGGTTGTATTTTATGTCTCCTGCACATGATGGGACCATCTGTGCTGCAAATATAAAAAAAAAAAAGGATTTATTTTGGCCTCCATTATGCTGGTCGAGCAAAGCAGCATTAAATGAGAGACCTGCATTTCACCTTTGGAGCACATTCACAGATGTATGGAGACATTCCAGTGTGAAAATGTTGCCGTGATACTTTTCTTTTGAGAAAGTACAAATAAAACACATCTCCTTTTTTGTTCAACTTCCTGCTTCCAACCTCCAACTTCTCTCCAGGTACATGACTAATGAGCCCTGAATTATTCTATAGAAAAAATCCTGCAGTGAAGCTGCTGTAAAAGTTTGCTTTTCTATTCCTTTTTGCTCTTGTTTCCTCCAAACAAAGATAACTTTGTAACCTGGAGAAGCCCTACATCTTTCACTGTGAATTCTGGTTGTCCACTGGACACGGAGGCTTAACCTTCAATATAGTGTCTTATTATCTATGTTAGATGTCTCCAGATATCCTCAAAAAATAGCCAAACCACACTCATCATAAATTAGCAACTAATTCCTGTGATGGAATTCAGGCTTAAAGGGATGTTGATCACCTTTCCAGGCAACATTCACCTTGTTATAATATTCAAAGCCTCATAATGTTGAATTTGTGGACACAAAAATTCACTCCCCTCCTCCGATTGCCGGCCTTGGATTTAGCTCCCAGCGTCTTCATGTCCATCTTTATGGTGCCATGGAAATACTGGTGTTGTTGTAGAAAAATAAGCAGGCAAGGGGGATCATTAGAGGTGTGAAAACAGACTGATGGAACAGGTAAAGTGGATGAGATGGATGACCGGAGCTGCAGCAGCCCCGAGGACGAATCCAGGATGTGACTGGTATACATGGTGTGTGACAGCTCTGATTAAGACGCGTGCCAGCTTATCTGCTCCCTCTCTGTCTTTTTGCATCTCACATTCTGACTCTCACACAAACATAAACCAGCGAAATGGAGCAGTGGTGGAAAACGCCGGGGACGTGGGGAGAGGAGACATTCATGTTTATGAGGCTGATCAAGGACATGAAATCGCAGCAACTAATCAAAATCAACACGATTCCAAGGCAGTGCTACAGCTCACATGCAGTACTTATTCTGCCTTTTGAGTAGGAAAAGAAAAATCAAGAGCGATAGCCCAGAGACACAGAAGATTCAAGTGCTACCAGCTTGTTCGCAACCACAAATTGACCTTTGTTAATTATAACATGTAAAAACAATCTTAACATTCTGTGGATATTCATTTCATTTGCTAAATTCAAAAAAAAAAAAATTAGAAATACATGCAATACTGTACTGTTGCTAACCATTTCACAGGATGTGCATTTGAAAATGTCTTTTTCTTACCTTTCCAGACAGCCTTGGTTTTCATGGACTTCTTAATTGTGTCATACAATGTTAAGTCTGTATGTAAACACAAACATTGCCATTGTGCAAACGTTCAGAGCAGACGGATTTGAAAAGTCTCAATGGCTTCATCTCATTTAATTACTTTTGACAAAAATAACTGAGAACCTGAAATTCACCTTGACAGATGACACAACTCAGACAAAGAAAAGATCACACAACACCATTTAGGTTTTTGATTGAGGTTAAAAAAAAAAACATCTTTAAATTAGGTAAATTTCTAACCTTGTCTGTTGCACTCACATGACATCTTTTCTATTGAAATAGCTAAAAAGCAGTCACTTATGAATAGTTTCATTTTTTAATTTGAATTTTAGCAAACTTTCATGAATCAGGAGTAATTAATGCATTTGCAGGGATCTTTTGTCAGCCGACCTTCTGCAAAGTAATAGATACATACAGCTGTCAGACAACATATGTGGGGAAGGCTCAAAATAAAATACAATTATGGATAATTCAAGGGTTTTAATAATTATTTCACAGCAATTGAACTGTAATGTACAGAGGAAGAAGTCACATTGAGCCGTGGATACCTAGATAATACTTGTAATGTAAATTTATTGACTGTTAAGTCATTTTATAGAATTTGTCTAGGATAAGAGAAATAAAGAATATCCTCAGTCTTACACTTTCAACTAAAAAATCTAATAAATTCCAACACTAATTTATTAATGGTATATAACACTGCTCTAATCACTTTTTAATTATCAGTAAACATCTTCCTGTTTAAAATTCAAACAGTACAAAAGCAAAAAAAAAAGATAATATAGAATCAGTTTCATTTTAAGTTCTGTGACTAGAAAAATAATTCCATGCTTTCATGTTGTTCTTTGACGGAACCTTCACAGTTAGACGGTGATGACGTCACTGTTCTACATCGCATGTTCTGTGTACTTGGGTTGTACTTGGCAGTCGGATTCTCACTCACTTGGTATCTGATTGCTCAGCTGCCCAAAACCCTCTGAGGAGACACATTAACCCATATCTTGCAGTCCAAATGGATATCATCAGGTCAGTCTTAATCCGTTTTTACAGCTTAGGAAGCTTTATGTTAGATTGTTTCTTCTCTTTGCAATGCTTTGGTAGGGGCTAAAGTGCAGTTGTATTGTTTTTGTATGGCAGCGCTTTGTTGGGGTTCTGTTATGATGTTACTGTGCCATCATTTTGTCATGAAGAGCCAGATATTTCAGATGAGAATAAGCTAATAGCTAACTCTGGTGCATATACATTGGGGTTAAATTGAAATGTTAATAAATGTGCATTGTTCCTGATTAAATACATAATAAAATACAAAAAAACAAAGGGGGAGTTGATAAATGACTTTCTAAATCAAATTTGTGTTTAGTGGTGAACAGAAATGTCTGAGTGATTCTGTTGGAAGTTTTTTTTTCACATCTGGCTATCATTGTGTCTGCATGTATTTTTGTATGCATGTTGTCCTAAAAGAAGGCGTGACAGTTGAAATAATAGTGTTTAATTCTCTGTTGATAATTTTTATGTTGATTATGTTGTGTTGATTTGTGATGAGGGGGTTTGTAGCTAGAAGGAGGAATCACATCTTTATCTGGAATCTTTGATTTGTTATATTTAATATTGTGAGCTTTTATTTTATTGTATCAGACACATCTAATTAATATTATCTTAATTAGTTGACATTTTCCTCTAGGGGGGACTTTTGCACAATACATGATTATATTCTAACTCCTTGTTTGCTAGCTCTAGTTTTCTTCATGTAAGATCAATATGAGAACAGTTTTCCTGTATTACTGTTTATGCAGTTTCCCAGATTAATGTTAGTAAGTAGTTTGTAAAATTATTTCTGTCCATGAATAATTATCATTCTCTCCTTTTAAATGTGTTGAAGTGTGGGTCTTTGAGTAGTGTTATGCTAAAGCACCATCCAGGGAAATGTTTAAGGAACTACTTGCTGTGGAGATGTAAGGGATCGGAGCAAGGTTACTTATTACATTTGAATAGTGTGGAAGAAGTTTATAAAAGAAAATGATAGATGTAGCTGTGAGAAATACAAAAATTACTGTGCTTTTGGACTATTGTCGCCAACTGTTGTCGAGTAAAATCTCCTCCATATTGTTCATTATCTCAGTGGATTGTCATTTTCTGCTCGCTGTTCCTGAACAGTGCCGGTTTGAGAAGTACTAAAATCACCTCAAATTATAATTTTGGAGTTTGTGAAATTGCACGAGGATGTGAAGAACCTATGAAATAGGTCGGGATCATCTGTGCTGGGCTCATAAATACCTGCTAAGGTCAGATTTATATTGTTGAAGTATTTTTTTATGAAGTTAAATCTTGCATCAGTGATGATGGAGATATGAGCTGTTGTGATTTTCCTGTAAATCAATACGGATTCACCTCTTTGTTTAAACTACAGGAAGCAGATAACATTTGATTGACTTGTGTTGATTCTAATTTATGGTCATTAGAGTTTGACATGTGTGTTTTTTGAAGTAGGCATTTAAATCTAGATCAAATTGATTTTTATTCCTATTGTATATTTTATTCCTTGTAGCCTAGGAGCCAGTCCTCTGTAAGTTGCAAACTTAGGAATTTAAGTGGGTTGTTGTTAAATACATCCAAGTGCATTGAGTTGTGTGTGTGTCTGTGTATGCGTGTAAGTTTTTGTTTTGTGGGTGTGCAAGCGAGGACAGATTATCATGCTCACTCATGCTGTCGCTTAATGACATGGGAGAGGTTCATTCCAAGTCAGTCTGTCGATCAGGCCGCCACTTTGGTCCAGACTGACTCATATCTTAACAAGTACTGGATGGATTGCCATGAAATATGGTACAGACGTTAAAGTGAGCCAAGGGGCTGACGCCTATACTGACTTAAGTGTTGACTGCTTCTCATTCTCAGAAAAAAAAAAAAAATCTCCCGCAAATACCAAAACTAATGATGCATTAGTCCCTTTCTCATTAATTTAAAACTTGCCCACAATGTCTGAGGCTCTCAGCCACAAACCCATTTTCTAAGTGCTAATGATCTTAATCTTAAAAAAAAAAAAAGAAACCCTTAAATGTGTATTTCTTTTTTTAAAAAACAGCCTAGTTTTTCACAGTGTTACTCAAACAGGAGTAAATATTGAATTCCTTGGGGACTATCTCAACTGCAGATTTAGACACATTTTGTGTTCTGGTTAAGTTTTACAAAAATTGGGTCCATGTTTGTGCGATTGAGTCCAAATAACCTACTGTGTCTTCGTGTGTGCTCATGGTAATGAAGGAACATGTTATCCAGTACAATAGTGGGGCTCATTTATGTGTTTTTAATACTTTTGGGACAATAAAGGAGCTCTCTGGCACAGAGGAATAAAACACATCAGGATCCAGTGACACAGCCAACACTTGTTAGCAGAATAAATTGGTGACAGTGTAGCATTTTCCTAATGAAACTTTATTCTCCCTCAAGCCCAGGATGATGTGATAACCAGGAGGTGCTGGTGCTGCATGTGGGTAAACAGAACTCAGTTTGACATGCGAATAAATGAAAGCATTTGTTTTTGGATTCTATTACGTGCTCCGTGCAGGGGCAGAAAATGCATTTATTCCCCCGCGATGAAACCAGCTTTGCCTCGCTGTAACCGAGTTTCTCCAGCTTTAGATATTTTTTTGGCCTAATTGTTGCCCGTGGCTAAATCCTATCCATTTGCATCGATCTCCTTTGAAGAGAGATGCAGATGAGCTTAACGAGTGTGCTAATTATGCTCGCTCAGCGTGGGGAGCCTGCTGTAACCGCAACTTTGTGTGTGTATATATGTGTGTGTGTGTGTGCATATTTGAAACTTAATGCTTGTGCAGGCCTGAGTGTTTGTTTTTGCACATGCATAAATACTAGAGACAAACAACTTGACGTTAAGAGAGTGACTTAGTTTGAATACCATTCGGTGGATTAATAATGAGTGTGAACGGGCTTTGATTGCTGTGTTCAGAGCTGCACATATCAGAAACAATCCATTATTCTACACAAAGGGGGAAAAAAATTGAACTATGTTTTTCTCAAAACAGCCACAGAACAATATTTTTCAGAGTTGACACGAGAATGATGACAAATACTATTGTTTGTGCGTGTGTTTGTGTGTGTGTGTGTGCACCTGAGGCTGTTTTGGTCTAGAGTATGTGTGTGCATGCTGCTCTGCCAGCCAGTGTAATGGCAATGACTGGTGTTGTCTCCCCTAGCACACAATAGCCTGGACACCCAGACAAAATGTCACTCGACAGGCCTGTCTCTTCTATCTCTCTCACTCTCCCTTCCTCTCTCTCTCTCTCTCTTTTCCCTCATTCTTTCCTCTTTGCTGAAAGGGATGTAATGACATGGACGAGTGACAGAGCTGGAGCATGAAAAGCTGCGACACCGGGGCACAATACGTACATTTGTGACTAAACATCTCGGAGACATGAAAGCGCTCTAACAGATAAGATAATTGGCCGTGGTTGAAGCTCCTCGAAACGAGCCAAAAGACAGCGAAGGGCCGCATCCGTCAAAACACATCAAGGTTAATGGAGAATTTGAGAAATGTTAGGTTTCTTTTTTAAAAATCTCAGTATTTGGAGGAGGGGAAGGAGCGCGCCACCCAGCAGGCGAAGCTTTCGGCACACAAAGGATGTATCATTGCTTACAGGATGAGGCTGTCCTGTTTCTGACTTTTTAGCTGTTTCCCTGCTGCATTTTCACTGGGAGAAAAAGAGAAACCCAGAGTTTTACAACGTAGGAGACGGATGACACATCTGACATTTTAAACAGTATGACCACGTCAGATTCCCATTTCACGAGGCGTCACACAGAGTGTAGCTTATTTCTTCAAAGGATGACAACTCTGAGGTCTTGTCGTTGTGTTTCCGTCTCTCTTGTTATCTGCTAACTAAAAACAAAGCAGAATCTATATTTTTCTGTTGACAAGGCGGTCTGTTTCCATTTTATTTGCCCTAAATTTAAATTTGCTGCAGAACAAATATGCATTACCAACAGATATACCTGACAATATAGCTAACAAGTATTGGAAATTGGATTTTCAAAACAACCCAAGGGCAGTACATTACGTTGAAAGAAAAGTGAGATTCCAAGCATTCATACACTTAATTTTAAATTTGCAAAATGGAAGGCGAGAAAGAAACATTTCATGTTTTTTTTTCCTAGATGGAAGCATCTTTCTTGCAACAGTCATATTGCAGAAAAAAGGTTAACAATAGAATTAAATAAAGCAAGCAAGCAAGAGCAGCAGTCATGTAAATGTGCACGCAGCAAGACGAGCTCTATCCAGTTCCCCATTTGCAGGAACTGCTCCCTTTGAATTCCTCGTTTAAAACAAGCAGTGTTCTCCTTGTCATGCGCCCGACTGTGAGAGAGCCGAATGTTTTCCTCGGACGTTAGCCTGATTACGACAAGACAGGCCGGGGGCAAACAATCTGAGGAGATCAGACACATACGTGCACATGTTTGGACTCAAATGTGCCGAGGTTTGGCGGAGAGTGCAGCAGTCACTAGAGAAGAGAGGAGAGAGGAGAGAGAACAGGCAGGCGGGCTGGCTGGCTGAAGTGAGATGGATGTTGGCTCTTGGAGGAACCTCACAGCACACGGCTGCTGGGACTTAGAGATAATTCGCTGCTTGTCTCTGAAAACAAGATGTAAAGCCATACTTCATTGTTGTCCTTGCTGTCCCATCTGCCATGGGCCAGAATGAAAATGACCTGTGTTTATGCTCGAGTGCGGCATCCTTCTGCATACAACCCAGCGTGCGGGCGATGCGGCAAATCCTGCCAAACTCAAGTCCACACATAGACAAGAGGATCTTCATCCCTAGGTGGACTTGTCTCAAAACTCACGCGCCTTTACACAAACACCCACAATTGGCTACAGGTTCAGTTCACAGTTGATGATGAAGCCTTGTGACTCATAAAGCTTATTTTAATTAGCTACATGGTCATTAAAATGTGTTAATTGTAAGCATTGTGTTAATGCTGTGTCAAAGTCAGCTAAGGACGAGGGCTCGGCGGAAACTGTGGTTTAGCCACTCTCCAGTAATGCGGTGTGACCCTGTGTAATTTCAGTATGATAATTGGAAGAAGTCCCCCTGCCCCCTAAATTAACACACACACACAAACACACTCACAGACACACACTCCCCCTCTGGACGAACTTTGGCAGATGACAAAGCAATACAGCACCCCCTTTTGGTGGGCTCTCTGTAGGGAAAATGGTCTCCAACACCTCTGCTGGCAGGAAAAACACACCAAACATAAGGACTAATTCACCATAGCACGGAAATTCACTACTGCCACCGGATTTGCAGATATGGGCAAAATTGCTAAGTGCTGCACATTAATGCACCTGCCGTAGCGCCTAGCATATTATTCAGTGTTATGTGGCAATTTGGTGCATATTGTAATGCAGAAAAAAGGGATGCGTAAACCCCATTGTAAAGCCAAGCAACCCCTCTGTGAGGAAAATTAATTATTCATACAAAAGCAGCACAATAGTATAATTCAGAAGTGCCATGAATAATGCATTTCAGATGTGAGGTCTTAAACAAAGCAGAGGTAAAAAATAACAATGTGCTTATTGTTATTTTTCATCTGTGAAGTGGGGGTCAGCGCCGTAAATAATAGTGAGATTTAAGCCTGTTGATAGCATGAGATTCACACGAAAATCTAGTAAGATGACAGGTATAATAATAAAAATGTGATGCATTTTCACTTTATGTGCAACTGCAGCGTCTTCTGTTACACTGAGAGCTTTGAAAGTCAGAACTGACCGGCCATAGGAGTGTAAAATCCCCACTCTCATATATACGTAGCCTGAGTACAGAGCCTGAAGGCATCACAGTGCCCGCTGAAGTGTCATGTCAGTGTCAGATTCACTTGGCAGAGTTACGAAATTTGCCCATGGGCTGAAACCGTAGCACGGCATTCGCCATTTTGGTTCAAGCTTCCACACGGATAACGGATGTGCTTAGCGGTCAAGAGCCCTGGGTTGGAAACGCAGTTCCATCTCCCCGTGGCGCTGCTTTCAAGGACTCAGCCGAATGTCGTAGTTAAGAATACAATTGGGCGAGTCATTCACGTGCTGGAGCCTATTACACAATAAGTGAGACGTGAGGGACGTGAGGGAGATAAGTATCACTGTGAATAGGGATAGGTCATTGGATATTGTTCTTTCATTGATTTTTATTTCTTGTAGTTGCACTAGTATGGACCTAAAGTAGGCTATTTTAAATTATGCAAACGTATAGTCAGTACCAAAATTAAATAAACAAAAGTGTAAACAAACGTTTCTGGGTGAATGTTTTACTATTTTTGAACAATTCCTCAGCTGAAGTGAATATCTGTTCTTTCCCTCCCTTAGGTTACATATTCGTATTGTCTCTGACTGCTGTAGTTTATGGCACATTTTCTTACAAATATTGGCTATTTTTGATAAGCCTTATTCGAAGTTATGACTTCGTCTACAGACCTCGAGTTCAGAAGTGGGAGTTAACATAAAGACCGTGAAGGCAGCATTGCCGTTTGTCTTCCGCTTGTCGGATACACGCAGCAACGAACATGACCGCTTCTGTTATTGTCCGAAGGCTAGCAGCTCTGTCAGGGGCTTCGGCGGTGACAGCTGGAGCGTACGGGGCTCACGGTAGGAACTCTTCGTTTGCTAATACTCCATACTTAAGCTAGAGTTTTTCCATTCATTGGGCTGGATAGTATCAGTCAAGAAAGACTCTTAGGTCAACCGCAAACTGCTCCAGCCTCCTTCCTCAAACAAGCCAATTTAACGGTGACTTCCTCACTGACACAGACACATAACGCCAAAACATTAGCAACCAACATTTATTATTGGTTTAGAAGCTAATTGTTAATTCGGCATACATAGGTCATGCATTGTAACACGGTGTTTTGGTAAAATAACCAATTGTGTAATTGAGGTGACCCGCCCCCACAGGGTGTCATGGTGGGAGTCCAGTTATTTTAAATGGGCCAACGGTAAAAAGTCAAGAGTGCGAGTTGGCATTTGGTAGTTGTAGTTTAATGAAAAGGTAAACTCGTTTACTGTTGCTAACTTTTTGAAATGCTATCAGTCAGTATGCTGACTCGTATGAAGGCTGCACTGCCCCTGTTTTTTTATGTATGATAACAATGTTTACACCACACTTTGGATGGCAGTATGAGAGTACTCAAAAGACTGTTGTTACCACAAAAGACAATAAGAGTGGACAAAAGTCTGAACTAACACAAAGCTTCATGACAACAGAGGTTCCGTATGGTAAAATCTCTCAAAAGTTTGTGGAAACACAAGAAAGCCTTCATTAAAATATTTTTGTTTGATTGTGTTCAGATTGTACAGAAAAGTAACATTTACATAACATAGTGATTTGTGTCATTTTTCTCGATTAGGTTTTAAAAACACCGACCCTGATGACTACCAGAGAGTGGTATGTATATACTACTTGAAGAAGCAAATACAAGCTCCATTAAACTTCCACTTTCATTGCTGCTGCAGCCTCCCAAAGTAGTTTCTACCTCAGTGATCTTGTTTGAAGTCATGATGTTTACTATGATGTTTTGAAATTGGTTTTAGAGTCACTGTAGCAATGCTTTTTCTCCATGGTATGTAAAAAACAGAAAAATACCAGTAAAAAAATATTTTCGAACTTGACTTTAACTATTGTTATGGAAGCTTTCTGAATATCAGAAGACAGGGAAATGGTGTTAAAATATCTCTAAGATATTTTTATAGTCTCTTGTGCTTAATTGATGAGAATTTTTTTGGTAGATGAAAGGTATCAACCCATTCCTCTTTTCACTACCATCTTGTAGTCCATTTACACTACACAGCAGAAGCCCACATCAAGCCTTTACTGGAAATCTCAGACTGACTAAAATGAAGAATTTTTCTGAAAGCTTTGTCTCTGTGTGCCTGCCTCTCCAGCTATATGAAACTGCCAACAAGTATCATTTCTACCACAGCCTGGCCCTGCTGGGTGCTGCCCATTCTGGCAAACCTGCTGTGGTAAGTATGGCAGACTAATACCAGCTCTCAGGCCTGGATGCACTTGAGCATTCTCTAAAATTGAACCAGTGTGATATTGTCAGTCTGACCTCACTTGGAACATCAGTAGTCAATAATTACAGAGGTGCTGTTTTGAACACACCTGTGGATAACTGTTGGTAATGGAGCAGTGAAACTTAAGTAAAAATTTTGTTTTGTGCGTCCTTTTTTACCACATGTATGACTAATGGAGCTACCATCATGTGCAAAACATGCTTCCAAGTATGTATAGTAAGAGTTCTCCCATCAGGATTTTGCAACTGATAGTTGGAAGCAGTATTTGTTGATGCTCACTACCAATCAAAATGCATTTTTTAAGCTTTATTCTTATCTACAGTTGCTAGTTATTAGTGGCATAATAAAAACACCTTTAAGACACTGAGGGAGCAAATGATTATATTTAGACTCAGTCTCTGTTGAAACACTCCATGCTTTATGTTTCTCTGATCATAAACTCTCAGTCCTGCTGTGTGTTAAGCTCCATTATCCACACAAACTGCTGTATTTTGATGCACACCCTGCGACAACAGCTAGCTAGCACTCTTCCTACGGATAGTAATACAGGTTTACAATGCATTCTGGGTTCAACCAGTTAATTTCACTTATAAATAATCAACATTTCTGTGTTAGTGTTAGTGTTAGCCAGGCTAGTTTTCAACCTAACATAGTCCTGTCAGCTAACTGTTTGCGACAGGGAATGGAGGGACAAGTGTTACAGGAACATTTCAGAATATTATTGTTTTCTTAGGTTCATTAGCAAACCAGTGGCATGTTAACCACAGTGAAAGCATGGCTAAGCTTGTCTTTTGCTAATAGCTAGTTATACAGCTATACCTATATCCACACAAGAAAAAATTGCTTTGAGGCATTTGTTAAATCTTTAATTAATCTTAATCTGAAATCTAATAATAACCTACAGTTATCAGATCAATGTCGTGTACTAAATATTACAATATTTTCTCTGAAATTTAGTAAAATTAATCAGTGAAGTAATAAAACATTAAGCTGGTTAAATGAAGTACTCGAGTAAATCTACAAAGTTACCTCCTGTCGCATTCAAGTTGCAGGAGTACATAATGTAGATGTTCATTTCACGGAGGGAAAGAATTGTCAGTATCCTGGGCAGAAATAGATGTTTGTCAGATCATTAAATCGCCCTTTAGAGACGTAAATCGCTGCTGGATAAATAAAGAATAACGTGTGATTCATCCCCGTGTTTGCGTAGGAAACTCGACTGACCGAATAACCGAGTGGCGTCAGAAGTGCTGAGGTCACAGAGTTGGAGAGATGATAATTCCGACCGTCGACCGTCATATTGAACGCACCATGAAAAAATACGACGAACCCGCCCATTTGAGGTCACCTGACGCAGTTTTATCGATTTTGTTTGGTCCTTTCCACCTGTCAATCATTACTTCACCACGTGGTTGATAATAACAGAGGTGGGCTCGAGGGGGCGGTGGTGGACTGTCAGCGGTTATTTGGGAAAATGTCGTCACGCGTGGATGAAGTTGAGTAATGATTCATCTCACGGGCTTAAACGTTAAATTGTGTTTTAGGAAACCGGCGTCGGTAACGTTTTAACACAACCGGAGCTCGACGGGCGACCTTTGGGCTGTCGTCGTCGTCGCCGCGGCGGTGTGTGAAGAGACCCGTGTGACAAACGTTAGCTTAACGTCAGTTTAGCTCGGAGACGGTAACGTTAGCCATCAGGAGGAAGTGTCACCGCCCGCTCCAGCTTTCTCAGCAGGGACCAGAAGAGCCAGTCTGCGGTCATGGCCGCCCTCGGAAACTCGGGGGCCACTTCCAGTCCCATGGTGATCCTGGCGCCCAAGACGAAAACGAAAAAGAAGCACTTTGTGCAGCAGAAAGTGAAGGTGTTTCGAGCCAGCGACCCCGTCCTGAGCGTCTTCATGTGGGGCGTCAATCACTCGGTGAGTCGCGGGAAGCTAACCGCAGCTAGCTCAGTTAGCCGCGGCGTTAGCTAGCAAAGCAAACTGCCAGCTGGTTAACACCGAAACCGGGGACTCCTGCACCGGTGTGCCTGCCGAAAACAAGAAAAACACCTTTCACCAGAAGTCCACAGGTGGAGAGCTGCAGACTTTCACACCTGGGCACCTGTTTTGTGTCACACAGCTGTCTAAATACACAACCAGATGTTAACATTATGGGGGTCATAATTTTTAACAGCTATTAAATTATTATTATTATTTGATAGAAGAAAGACTGCAGCATGCCGCGTGTAGCTTATCAATTGTTATTCTGTAACATACATCATATTTTAGTCTGAATCTGCACCTGATCAACAGAAAATTAATCATTTAAATTTGAGAAAACATGAAATATCTTTAATGTTTCGGATTGTTCATAACATCACTGTGGTAATAAAGTTGTGCTAGTGGTGATTTTATTGTTTTATGTTTACTCAGAGGCCAATTCAGTCAATCAGTTCATAATCTGGGCTGCAATTGCAAATTATTTTCATGGCGAATTATTTTAGCAATTAATCCATGAACCTTTAAGCCTATAAAATGTTAAAAGTTTCCAGAGCTAAATGTGGCAAACTTGAAGATATCCTGTTTACAGTGATATTAATTAGACAAAAATTATTTTAGTTTGGA
>JAUZTA010000019.1:3786285-3797798 GCA_034780835.1 Ctenochaetus striatus | reverse complement strand
AAACAGGTGCAGAAAAGAATGAAGATGGTCGGAAATGAACTAGGAGATTTAATGATAAAACTTTTGTGTCCTGTGTCTGTGACTGAAAGACTCTGAACTTCACCATCAAAAAAAGACAAGACGAGGAAGTTCTGCCTCAGGGCCTCGAAGGAAAAGGTGTCAGATGAAGTTTTCACTTTTTAGACAAAGCTCAAGGCTGGTCTAAATAATTTAGACTCAAATTTTAAATATGCTACAAAGTCTTTGAAAAGCTGGCAGAACAAAGAATACTGTGTGTTTGGTAGGTGATTTAAAAAAATATAAACAACCAATTTGATAATCACAACTGTTTTAACCAAACATTAGAAAAAAATTT
The DNA here is from genome assembly GCA_034780835.1 of Ctenochaetus striatus. Classification (NCBI taxonomy): domain Eukaryota; kingdom Metazoa; phylum Chordata; class Actinopteri; order Acanthuriformes; family Acanthuridae; genus Ctenochaetus; species Ctenochaetus striatus. The sequence goes on along the minus strand of JAUZTA010000019.1, from coordinate 3,797,443 downwards.
CTAGGTTTCAGCTTATCAATTGGAATATTTAGTGTTTTTATATATCTTTTTTTAAGTTCTTCTTTTAAAGACCCAGTTGCTTAGCCCTGATTCTGTGACTGCTATCAAATGGCTCAAAAAACAAGATTGTGAATGTTTCTTAAACTCACAGTGTCTTCACTATCCAGCACCAACTGTTGTCAGTGAACATTTGAGGCCAAACTAAGAGGCATTTTTCCCATAAAATATAATCCTGAGTGCTGTAAAGCGTTAGGCAGTGTAAACTTACCTGCTAACTTAAGTTTCTTAGTGCAGTAACTGGTAATCACAGCACAGAGTGACGAACACAGAGACACCATTCATAAATACTAGTCAGCGTGTATAACAATTTCACCTATTTTAAGGGGTTGAATTTTTACATAATTTACGGCTACACTTGCCTACATTTTTGTTCTTTTATTGCTTAGATGGACATTTGAATTATGTAATTGAAAATTACACAAGTAATTCGACAAAACTCTCTTCTGTGCACTGTAATGCAGGTAATATCTGTATGTGAATGAAGATGCAGTATGTAGAATTATTTTAGGAGCCAAGGGTTTATAATGCAAAGACCATTTTGTATCTCTTCCATTCCTGGATCATAGCCTACAGGCACAAATACTGTTTGTCAGAATGGTTAACAAGATTTAGACTTGCCTGTTGCATCCTGGACAATACAACTAACACATTATGCAGCAAATCAGTGTGTTTTCTTTTAGGGAAAATGGATCCATGTGGTGGATCAATAGTTGAGGTAAAGACTTAAAGGAAGATGAACACGTCAGGCACTGAAATAAATACAAAATAACAAAAAATACAGTAACTTGCACTTTATTTTCACTTCTTTTAATTTACCCAGGCCAAGAGGAGATGTCACACACTGATGCCTGCCTTGGGAGCACATGAGAGGCAACTTATCAAAGATTTGTGAGTTGTGAACGATGTCTCGAACATCTAGAGAGGAGGAAAGGAAGAGAAAAGTAAATATGAAGAAGGACAGAGATACATTTGAAAAAAAAAAAAGGGAATCCAAAGGTTTTTTCGTTTTAATTTAGTTAAAATGCCACAGCTAAGACCAGAGGAGAAAAAGACAGTTAAAAATCAAACACCACTGGTGATTAACTTCACTTAGGATTTCCAAAGACTCTTTTTGAAATTAATTTCAAAATTCTGTCATGCAAAGCAATAGCAGGCCAAGGTTTAACTGTGTCTTTTAATTACAAGAGTTATTTTATTTCGTAGTTGTGCATCTCACCTGACTTATAGGATGATGCATGGTCTAATATGATGGTATTTAGTTACTTCATATAATTTTGAACAAAGCGACATTTTCTACATAGAACGCTGAAACACATATGCTGTCATGTCGATATCCAAGCTTTCATAGATTGAGATGAAGTTGCACATCTATCCATTATGAATCACAAGTACACTCACCAAGACAGTGTGCAACTTCCTGCTCTGTTTGTGTGTGTGTGTGTGTGTGTGCGCGTGTGTGTGTGTGTACAGAGCAGAGAATTGCTCTTTTTGTGAGTGACTGTGACAGGTTTCTCATCGGGCCCTGAAGCCTCCTCGCAGTTAGAGACCATGCACAGCACAGCCCCCCGAAACAACAACCACACACACACACACGCACGCACAAATGAATGCATGCTGAACTGGATGATGGTGTAAAAAAGAGTTTCATGTCAAACCACAGCGTACTGGAGACGTAGTTGGTATCTCATGTGTGTGTGTGTGTATTTCCTTGTGTTTGTGCATCTGCACCGGCTGCTGGAACTAAGCAGGGCTCTTAATCACGGTTGTAACAGGCAACATTACCGGCAGCGGCAGCAGACTAATGATGAATGCCCGAGTCTCCCTGCAAACCCTGACCTCCTTTTCTGCTGTGATGCACAAAAAACTCCAGCTCTTTCATGAAAACACACATACATGTGCATTTGTATACATGTACCAAGAATGATACGTTTACACAAACACAAACACCTTGACAACAACAACAACAAAAACAAGATGCAAATGAACATGGACAACAAGGACCACATGCACAAACACACAAACACACACAAACCCACTTTGCTGTTCCTCACGTGATTTTGACCCCACTTTTATATTATTCATGTTTGCATGTGTTTGTGAGTGTGTGTAGGTTTGCAATTATACAACACTTCACCAATTTACTCTGTTAACTAATCATTTAAATGATCTGGAAAACAGCGTTGCTTCCAAAAAGTCAGAAAAACACATCTTAAGCTGAGTACTATAAGAAGACAGAGAACTGAAATACAGAGAGAGAATTAAAGGGAGAGACAAACAGACAGACAGAAATGGGGATGTAAGAGTATTACGTAAATGAGAGGGCAAGAGTTGGAGAAACAGAGATATAGGAGAGAAAGAGGGACCAGGACATGAGAGAGAAAGATGGCGAAAAAAGAAGCAAACGAAGGAGGTTTTGCAACAGAGGGAGTGAGTAGTTATAAACGAGTGTAAAGTTTTGATGAAGGACAAACTAATGTCAGGGACTGGGGCGGTTCGGTCTTCCTGCTCCCCGGCTACCACATGTGATCCCGCCTGTCACTCACACTCCATCGTCATGACAATCATCGTAATGCCGACGCCTGGGGGCGGGGACAAGCCTGTCCTTGTAACAAACAGAACCCCTCCGCGATCTGACGCCAGCAACTGCCGAGAAGATCTCACACACAAACGCACACACACACATACACAACCACAAATGCCACACAAATAGAAACTCTTGCGCACAAAAGTTGAAGCAAATTCCAGTTTAAATCAAGTTACGTTTTTCAGTAACAATGATGTGATGTGATGTGTGACTGCCACAGTGTTCAGAGCATGCTGCAAGTTCACATTCAGTGCACAAATGTATTTTGTCAAACACGTTTGTGTAAAATGCATTATGTTGCTGCCTGCACATCAGGATATGTGTGTGTGTGTGTCTGCTGATACATTTACTCATTGTATGCATTCAGTATGCATTCATACAGCACATGCTTGTGAGAGAGATGGTGTGTGTGTGTGTGTATGTTAGCCATGGGGTAGAGAGCAGGGACTTGTCAAGCTGAGGAAGAGATGGCAAACTGGATGGTGATGCCAGCCCTGTGTGACAGTTCCTTCACACACATATGCACACAATCGCACACATACACATACACACATTCTGTAACCCCCCCAAACCAGCCCTAGCCAACGCTGTAGAGCTGTGAAAGCTGGGACGTAGAAAGAAAACGAGACTGGTGGAACCTCCTTTTGACTGGAGGCTGATCGGTGTGCGTATGCATGTGTCTGTGTGTGCGTGTGTGTGTAGGTTTGTGGGAGGTGATGGGCTGGCAGCAAAGGGGGGGAGTGAGGGGGTTCAAAGTGTCACATCAATTTGTGGCTGTGCTGATTCTGAAAGAGGCTAACCCCACTGCCACTTAAACTTAGCACAAAAGTGAACAGCATACTGGCAGACAGGACACATACATAAGGTATACACATGAAAGAGCACACACACAAACACATGCAGACATACACAGACACACAGACACACACACACACACATGCACACAGTCCACTTGCAGATAAAAAATGCAAAATTTATTAGTAAAAATCCTAATCCTTCACTGGATGAATCCTTGTAGTTTTAAGTTGTCAGTATATCTTGTATTACAGCACAAAATGCTGTAATACAAGATATACTGACAGTATTTGTTGCCATTTCACATACAGGATGGCATCAGTGCAGCAAAGCCAGAGAAAATAAACACCATGCAATTGCTAAACAGTCCTCGATTCATTTGATAACTTCATCTCTGTGTGCGCACACACACACACACACACACACACACACACACACACACACACACACACACACACATAGATGAGTTGAATGTCATTTTATGCAAATCTATCAAAGCCTGAAAACGGAGGGACTGGGCATCACATTAGAAATCCATTTAACTTCACCATGTCTCCTGTTTCATTCATATTCTGTGTGTGTGTGTTTGTGAGTGTGTGGCTTCAACGCTGTGTGTACATAACGCGTGTAGCTCAAACCACACATGTTTCTTTGCAAGTGTATAATTGATTTGTGTGTGTGTGTGTGTGTATGCGTGTGCAAAACCATTTACATTTACATCCATTTCACGTGTGCAAAGATGCAGCATGCCTTTGTTGTCTCGTTGTTTGTGTGTGAGTGCGTGTGCATCAGTGCGCTCCTGCAGAACTTTTTGCATTTAAGCCCAACAACGTACATGTATACCATAAATCTGTTCATGCATATGCATATATTCGCAACACACACTGCACTATTATAAGCTCCTCCTGTGGGGCTTCTATTTGAGCTCAAAGAAGAAAAAAACAGGTAATACAATTTTTCACATGGGTTTTTCCTGATGGGATGGCAAATTGAAGAAGAAAAAGGGTTGAAAACAGGCTGATTGGAGGAAAAGAGGAGTACTCCGGGGAGAGATAATGGAAACAGATGAAGGGAGCTGAGGAGAAGAAGAATGTGGAGGTATGAAATGGAGTAATACTCTGAATGTAATCTTGCTTTTTATGTAAGGCCACTGGTGTGAACTTATTATTAAAACAGTAGGAGAGAGAGAGAGAGAGTGTGTCTGTGTGTGCACGTGTTTCTATACATGCGTTTTGTGTTTGTGGGTAATCCATCATTCTAGAATCTATACTTATAATACAAAGCAATCCCACAATGCAAACATGCACAGAAATCACAGGTCACATATACAGATTCACAACAGAACTGTTATTAAAAAGTCTTCCTGGAGCACAAACACAGACACAGTTACAGTTACAGCAGAGCTCAGCTATATCAACTGTAGCATGACATGAACAAGTGACAGTAACACATTTTTGCATCTAAATATAAAAAAAAAATGTAGAATAGACGAGAAGAAAAACTGCAGATTCTTTTCCCTTGTTTCTTTGAGCATATTAAGCAAATTTATTAAAAAAAAAATCACTGGCCTTGCATTATTTTAACTCGATTCACCAAATAAGACAGGGAAAGAATGGAAAACTGTGGTAAATTATGGGAGAATTATTTGCACGGTTTATGTACTACTTGCTCTTTTTTCGCAAGAGAAAATTAAACTAAAATATATGGAGCGAGAGAAATTTAAAAGCCCTTTCTCCGCTCTCTCCCCAAAAAAGGAAAACACCTACATAACTCTCTCCCCTTTCCCCCTTTACTTTCTAATAATTTTAATAAAGTGCCACAGCAAGTTTAAACCTCTGTCCAGAATCTCAAATAAGTCATATAAGGCCATTTGCACATTTTTTCTTAGTCCCAGTAAGAATAAATCGCCAACACAGCACCGGCATCACTCGGAATTCATAACTGATATTTTTGCATTTGAATTGAAAAAGGAGATGGAATAAGTCGTATTTAAACTCATATATATGTGTGCCCTTGGATTAAATGGAGAGGTCTTTTCTGCAGGGGCCTGTGCTCAGGTAGTCCAGCATAATGCGATATGCTGCTCTGTTAAACAAACACGGATATCACGAAGCAGATGTGAAGCTTTTGTGCAGAATAAATGAATATCCTCTCAGGAAAGACCATATATAACTCACATTGTATATAAAGTAGAATATTAAGGGACATAGTCAAACATTTTAGACAAGAAAGTCAAGAAAGAGTGAGTTTAAGCTATAACTATTTACAGCATTGCATGGATTCAATATCGTGGGTTGCATAATTTTCATCGTTAAGCACTGTAATGGTTCAAAGGTAGTAGGTAAACATCAGATTTTTTGATTGCTGTTTTTTTTTTTTACTGTCATTTTACTTTAAAATATTTCTTGGATGTCCTAGATGCAAGAAAACCTCATTCTGTGGAATCCATAGTGTCTTTAGCAACATGAAAATAAGAAAACTTGCTAACAGGGATATAAATCTGAGTAAAAGATTCAAACTGGTCTGCTCCTTTTTAAAACAAAGTCTTCAGAAGAGTAGGGTTCTGTCTCAGTCACATTTGAAGTGAACTGTGAAAATAGCAGGACTCTTGACTGTCATGTCCGGGCTGTGGCACCGAGGCATCCGGTGATGTGTACAATAACAGTCAGTTGCAGCGAGGTGACATGAGGTGACTGTCAGACAGCTTTATCTGCATATATAACATGTGCTCCTTTGTCGCAGCCACTTATTCCCCCTGTCCATCAACGTCTGCGTATGACGAAGCCGGGCTACAGATCGGTGCCTCATAGACGGAGGGAGGGAGGGGAAGGACAGCGAGAGTGAGTAGGGAGGTGGGGGGGTGGGGGGGCTGGAAGCAGACCAAGCGCTGGGATGAACACAGAGAGCAATTCACGTCTTTCACACCGTAGGATGAGTCATCTCGCTCGGCACTGCGCTGTGAATGAAACAGAACGGGGAGGGATGCCTGCAGAGAGAGGCTTTGGAGTGTGTGTGTGTGTGTGTGTGTGTGAAAGCATTAAACACTCACTGAAGGGAGTGAGAAAAAAAAAAAACAACAAGCACATGATGTCTACCTCAGATTCTGTCAATGAAAGTGGGAGGGAGAGAGGAGTGCCGGTCACAGACAGGAGGGAGTGAGCAGTGTGTGTGTGTGTGAAAGGAAACTGCATGGAGATACTGGAGTGAAGTCATGTGACGATGCTGTCAGCTGAAGGACTGATGTCAGAGGATGGGAGAGATACCAACAATTTATAGTCTTAATGAAACAGACTCAATTACTTATTATCTTTCGTATGTGCTGTGTAATGTAGTGAATGAGAAACCATGATTCATCATTCATTACTGTGACTACACTCTCTTCAGTGAGAAAGATTAGCAAACAAGCTAACCAGACTAAACCAAATAATGTTTACAGTGTATGAGTACATAAAGGACCTAAAGGCGGAGGCGGAGCTACAGTTATGGATGGATTAGTAAATTAAAGACTGCAGTATGATTGGTCCTACATGTGTTGTACTTATATGCCTGTTTCCTGTGAAAAATGTGGGAAGTTAAAGAGTGGCAGTTAAAAAACAAAGAAATCATAGTTAAGTCAGGACCACTTTTGTCATAACAATCTTTATTTACTTTGCACAAGTTATATTTGGCAGCATGGTTCTGTTTCTGGGACTCCCTGCTACATTTATCCTCTGCCTACAGAGCGTGATCTTTTCCGTGCCCTAACCAAATAGTTTCAGTGCCTGAACGTCACCAAACCGCAACTGTTCCAAAAGGCTAAAGCTAAAGTGCACCAATCAATAACCTCAGTTCTTAACAGGTTGCACCATTTTGCTGGTTGACCTGCCCTGTGAGGTGAGCCATTTTGAGTAAAGATAACTGATACTTCAACTCAACACCGAAGCAACCAGCCTCAGGCTCCATCAGACGCTACGACCAGTCATCCACGGTAATTGCAGTCTGCAGTTACATGTGTGGAAAAAAAAAACACATTTGACCAATCACAAGCATGAGGACATCTTCTGTAATGAAAGTAAATTGACTTCTTACCATGAGAAGTCTTTCCTCCTACCTCTGCTGTTACCTCCCAAGGGTAATTATTGTTTCAACCTCACACCCAGGCTTTTGTATGGAACACTAATACAGACAGAAATCTCACATGTGTTTGTACACAGAATGGCTTTGCATCGTGTACCTTCTCCTAAAGGTCATTATTTCTGGTATTTATTAAGTTTATCTTGTGTTTTCCAAGGAATCCAAGTATCAAGCAGATTAGAAAACAAGGGGTTTTGGAAGATAAAGGTTGCTAACTCTGCAACACATGTTTGAAGATGTTCAGTTGAACAGGACATTCCTGCAGAGCTCGAGCATGTTCAGGTCTTCAGTTGATTCCAGTGGAATAATCTGCTGATGTATGTCCTTACCCTTTAGGTGTTTAGCCTCTGGGTGTGCACTAGTTTTAATTAGAGGTCAATGAGTGGATCAATCAAGCCATCAATCAGTTGTTTTAACCAATCACTTGTAAAGTCATTTGTCACAGCTCACCACCTCTCATCCAGTGCCAATAGGGACGCTGCCAAAGAACAACATGAATTAGATAGAAAGAGCGAGAGAAAGTCAAAGGAATCCTGTGAGGCTATTATGCATTCATCAAATAAGTCAAAGCGAAGCTGCCAATATCCAAATGCCAATGGCGGAATCTGTTAATGCGGAGAGAGACAAAACCCCAAACAATGAGAGATCAATAAAATGAATTGAGATCTATTGCTGAGCTAGAGGTTTGGTCAAAGACTTGAATCTGGATTGAGATCTATAGATCTGATTCTTTTGAAGTAACACCCATGGGACCACTGAATAGGAAATAACTGTTCCTTTACAGTGTGTCCACTCAGTGTTTCTGTTGTGTTGGATTTAACATGGTTTCTAAGATGTGAACATTTTAAAAAGTCTGGATATGATGCGTCTTGTTTTTAAGGATAGTTCCAGATGAATACGACTTGGGTTTCACTTTAACATCTTCCACAAATAAGCGCAGTAATTCATATGATCCAGAAATGCATTATAATCGCAACACAATGACAGTGGATGAGTGAGAACAGAAGACAATAGCTCACTGGGCAAAGACTCATTAAAAAAAGACCCCTATCAGTTGATAGTGGCTGTTCCCATAGAAGGGATTCCCCCCTACACTCTGTAGATGTATCATTACGTTACAAAAAAAGCACAAATACATAACAGTCAATTTCTCCTTAAATAATGAAAAAAAAAAAGTTGCTACTGTGACATGAGGCTGGAGGTTTCAGAGAAAAGCAGTTGATTAGTCACCGTTCAAAGCCTCTAGTTAACAGAGCACCACTGTAAATGAACTGTTTATCTTTAGTATTATGCAGTGTTAAAGCAGTTACAGTGAATGTACAGCAGATGTACGCAGCCAGGCACGCTGTGGGTAGCTAACACTGACAAACCATAGTTTTCATGCAGGACCTTTTTACTGTTAAGTGTGCGGCACAACAGCAGCAGATATGCTGTCATCTGAAGTTTGAATTTAGGTGCTTTCAATTTTATTTCGTTAACCTTTTCTGTCTTTTATTTCCTCATGTCCTGTCAGATTTCCCTCCTTTTGCGATCACCGTACTGTGCTTCACCTGTGTTGATCGCCCCACCTGCACCTGTGTCTCATCACTCCCACTGAGTATATAATCTCTGTGTTCAGCCTTTTTTCTCTGTCAGTGCTTGATTCACATCTGTTGTTGTTCCTGGCTCTGTTTCTGCTGTCTGGTTCTGTGTCCTTATTTCCCTCCTAATGTATTTCCTCCTTGTTTGTTGTTTAATTCTAGTTTTTGTATTTTCTTAGTTTGTTTGGATTTCATTGTGTTGCACCCAAGATATTTGTTTTGTAATAAACTTTTTTAATAAAGCTCGCTTTTTGTCAGTGATTTCTAAGTAAGTGTTCTTGCTCTTGGGTGTTTTTTTGTGAAAGTTATGACAAACATGCAGGAGACAGAAAGAAACATTACTGTGTGTCCTACAACCTGACTATATTTTACCAGAGCAAACATGAATTTGTTCGAAAAATTATTTTCCATGTAATGCCGATATTTAAAGTAATTGCCTGGAAGAAAGCAGTTGTGTTTTGACTGCAGTCCAACAGCATTTCAAGCCTTATGAGGATGCAGTCCAATCAGATCGCTGGCTCATTTGTATCCGGCCTCTCAGAGCCAATCATTGACTCTATCTCACCACCCTGCAAGCTGGTTCAGTTTTCATTAGTATATTCTTTCGTGATGGTATTTGAAAACATTTTTCATAACAAATTAATCATTTCAACTGTATAAAAGAATTGGACACACTGCTAGCTAATCGACTCACCAGCTGCTATTTGGAAAAGTCGCTCACAACTAAAATGCAGCAGTTGTGAATGTCCTACTTGGCACTAATGATGTTCATAGGAATAAAAGAAGATGAATTGATTTACTAACACAAATATACATAAGGTACACACAAAACAAGGCAGTGCTGATTGACATTTGACAGAAACTGGATGGATCTACTTGTGAACTGATTCTAGAGCTTGAAAACATTGCAGTGTTTGGCCTTGGGGATGGCTGTAATTAAGGGCCAGAATGTAAAAATATAAAAGCCATGCCTGAGGAATGATGCAGGGTCCAACTCAAGGTGTGTGTGTGTGTGTGTGTGTTGCCTCTGGGGAGGATGTTTACTCTGTGTATGTGCATGAGGTGTGCATATCCCTGGTTTGTTCACACTGGGCTAATCACATCGTGCTGTCCTGATTAGTTTGGAGCTAATCCCTGCAGGAACATTAGTCCTAACATCATCTTACAGATGAATACACACACACACACACACACACCCATACACACATATTGCATCCTGAGTATTAAAATCCTGGCTGCCTTGTTCTCATACATGAGTAACACCCCTTGTTGGCGTCTTCAGGAAGCACAGGTATTAGCTGATTGAGTTCATCTCAAGAACTCCCAAATTTGTTCATATGATTCAACATTAAAAACCTTTGTAGAGAACACACAACATAGTGTCTTCCTCTCTTGCTGTCCCAGCTTTACAAATCTTTCCAGTTTTGCCAAACTTTCCAAGTGACACAGGGATTTTGAAAAAAGAGGGTTGGGGGTCTTCAACCCTTCTTGGGTAATTTTTTCCTGTTGCTGAAACACGAGGAGGTTTGTTAGACCGCTCTAACCACATTCCCAGATAAAAGATCTTTGCAAAGATGCTGTAGCTTCTTTGGCTATAGAGTTTGCACAAATCACAGATTTTTGGTGCTCATGGTTCTCTCAGAACCACTAAAACCAATTGGGGTAATTGTTTTTGTTGGTCAACTTCCCTCCTCCAGTCCCTGAAAAAAATATTATCCCTGCCTGTTTATTTGTACTTCAAACCAAGAACAACTAAGTATCTATAATTGATATTCAAAAGAAGTATCATTTGAATAAGCCAAACACAAACAACTCTTTATTTCAAGCACTAAAAACAATACTCACTTTTCATATGTGGACAAAATGCTCTGTTAATGGCTTTTATTATTCATCCTGTTTAACTGATTACCTAGATATCCTTTTTTAAAGCTATGTCAATGTAAAAAACGATCAGCAAAAACATAACAGTTTCATTTCTGAGCAGTCTTATTCAAAATCATGTGAAATAACCTTCAACTCACAACAG
>JAUZTA010000019.1:3756145-3771854 GCA_034780835.1 Ctenochaetus striatus | reverse complement strand
GCACACTCACACACACACACACACACACACACACATATATACACACACACAGCACTGCAGATGAGAGGAAAGGGCTGTTTCTTGATCCGTGTATTGTTTCAGAGATTGCCAAAGAGCCCTCTGAACAGAGTCACTTTCATTCTGCTGTAAAAGCGAGCGTTTGGGGGAGTACAGCAGCTCCTAGGATCCTGCCTTAATTGGCTTGATTCTTTAGGTATCTCAACCCCTTTGTTCTTAAGTGTGTGTTCTTACATGAAAGCGAATCCTCAGAGGGAGCAAAAATACAAAGTGCTACATTTTAGAGTATTTCCTCATGCTTCCCGAACAAAGGCAAAGCACATTAGCTGCTAAAACACTGAAGCTGAGAGTCAAATATGTGGGTTTAGAGGCTGGCCTTACCTCGTAACAGAGTCTGAAACATTTATATGTTACATGTGGATTATTTCACTGCCCAAAACACACACATACATACACATACATGACATATGTTCAGGCCAGTGTTATGCCACAAACGTGTCATGTCACAGTTACAAGTAATCAGCACCTTAACACTTGTATTAACACTTTAAGATACTTGATATCTTTGAAACCAAAGTAGCAATTGTTCCAGTGCTATATTTTACTGTCACTCAAAGGTTGGACAGATACTCATTTCAATGTATTTTGCCACATTTCCTCCATGAAACATGATGAGTAAGAACACACCTCCATCCATAAGGCTCTTTATGCAATAAAAGGCCAATTTATTCTGCTGCTCCGCAAGCCAACATCCAACAAGCTGTCAGCATGAGTGGGTAACTGTAATAACTACTATTCTCTTGTGTGATTTACAATACATTAAAAACACTACAGACAGCGGAAGGACACTTAAATATGAGATTTTTATGTTTTAAACTTACAGTAATGTATCGGGTGAATTGCCTTATTAAAGCTGCAGAGCCTCATTTGCCTGCCAGCACCTCAGATGGCATTGCTGTGCAGAGCGATATGTAGTCTGGTAGTTTCAGTCTATAGTATGTTTGAAAATCATTTTCTGTTCTGTTTGGAATCCATACATCCAACTACATTTCCCACAATTCCTAAGGAAATCAGTAAATCCATCATCTGCTGGATATTCTACCTTTTTTTTAACCTGTGTAAATTGTTGCTAAGTATATTATTTTTATCTTAGTGAATGGAAAGTGGCTCCATTATATATTTTTTTACAATTTTGGAAAAAAATGACATCTTAATCAAGAAAAAAAGGCCTGATTACAAAAAACTCTAAAGTTAAAAGATCAAGTACATTTCTGTGAAGGTTCCCTATTGCTGAATGGCCTCTCTGCTCTTCGTCCTTCTCGTCCTTTCCTTCTTATGTCCCTTCACTGTCTGAACTGCCCGATCGCATTGTAAACAATCAATAACAGCATTTTTGTACCTGGAAACAGTACGATTTGATATATGATATGATCTTTCATACTATCACATCATCTCTTTCACAACCCTGGTTGCTGATTGGTTTTCTGGGTCACAACGGCCACTGGCAGGAAAAACAACCTTGACCAGGTGTCATAACACCTTTGTCTCTCAGTAAATACACACTGTCACAGAAACAGTTCAAGGTCTGGCTTCGCTAAAATGACTGATTACAGAAGATCGTGCAAAATTTATGACAAGTACATAACTAACAGGTCCTGCCAACAAAGCTCTTATTTGCTAACATTAGCTGCTGATTCGGGGCAAAAGCTCTGTACTATATATTTGTTACTTCAAATACAAACCTTTAGTGTATTAGCGCATTATTGCTTAAACTGTCCAGTCAATGACTATCTGGAATATCTGACCTCCTTATCAGGCTACAAAAATGTCTGATTTAAACCGACAAATGGCTTATGAAAGCTTTTTTACTTTAAGAAAGAAAAAGCTAAACAAACAAGCCTAGCCAAACTAATTTATGCCTCTTATATAACGTGTCACACACTGCATTGTTCTCTTTAACTGAAGCTAACAGCACCTACACTCAAATTATCTGCCATTTTGGTTCCAGTCAGCAGGCTTGAGTTGTGTACGGCAACGTTTGAGTTTGTTCGTTGAATCTTTAATGTGTCTCTGTGTGATTCTGTCTTGTTGCTTGTCTTGTACTTTCAGATGCAAATATGAAGGGAGGGATGCTTTACTGCGTTCTCACAATCATATTATGCGCAGGAAACAGGGTCTCCTTTTCATGCACAGCCGCAAACTTGATGCAACTGTGGACAAATAGGCAGTTAACTTGATTTAGTCTTACTTACAATAAGAAATACACCACAGCCCAGAGGCCTCTCCACCTCTTGAGTGAGTATTACTCTGCTCCATGGTTTAATGTGGTGTTATGTGTCACTATGAGGCTGGCAAGATTTGATGTGGGACAAAATACAGCTTGGCTCTACAAACCAGCTGCATCTGGCTCCACCTGGCCGGCTGATGTGGTTTGGGATGGCAGGAAGTTTCACTGTCTGTTCAGCTGCATGTTGGATGGTTGGCTGGTGTTCGGACCATTGACTGCATGCCTGAATGGCTGCATGATTAGCTGGAGTCGGTGTTGATCATACAGAAGAGTTACCCAGCTCTTTTACTGTAGAGGTAACAATTCACACTGTTTTCTCAGTATTGTAGAAACAGTGAATTCATTAAGATTAGAGCCTTACATTTGAGTTCTGCATGGTTTCCTGATTTTATCATATATTTTAACACCTTGTTGTGTTTCCTGTGTTGGGGTTGATGTGTTTCGTCATCTGTCAGTCAAACATCACATGACATTGAGCACATACCTGATTCTCCTGACACGTATGAGTCCTCTCTACTAAAACTGATGATATTTTAGTTAAAATCAAAATAAGTTTAATTGTAGGTTCCTGTTTATTTGAAACCTTTACAATAGCAACTGGCAAATGAAGTGGAAAATCAAAACACATGAAAGGTTTTTGTTTATACTTCTGCACATCGCATGGTGCAATTCAATGGGAGCTTTTTTTAAAAGTAGCATTGAGCAATGCACTCTAGATCAAACATCAAGTGTTGGCAGAGATCATCAGGAGTGGGAATAATGTTGACAACATTCCTGAAGCCTCTCATTTTCTTTACTTTCTTTACTCTTCTCAGCACAGTTAACTGTGGCAGCACCTTCTTTTTTCATTACTACCCTGCAAAATTTTTTAAAATGATCTGCTGACAACTCCCCCAAAAAACAGCTGAAGAGTTCTTCAGACGTATTTTTAATGTCAGCACTATCTCATCGTCCTTCCTGTGGCTGCTTCACAATAAAAGCCTCCACATTTTGCCATGAAACTGGCTGGTTTTAGTGTGAAACAGCAACGGTTTGCATTAGCAGTAACTTAATGCACCTCTGACATGGTATGAAGAGAAAGAACAGCACACAGTCAAGCTGTCATTAATAGATAAAATTGCGTAGAATTACATCATTGTATCGTTGCCTGTGAATCATGTTGAGGTTGACAATCCGAATTCAGTTTTGAAAGTGTCAAAAGCTGTCACCAAAACTGTTATACGTTTATTTAGAATCAATTACTGTATGTAAATTCATTGATTAATTGACTTGACATAAATCTTAAGAGTTAATTTTAAAAGTAGCTTTGCACATACATTTGTGTAATCTTTCACATTATTGTGATTACATCATTTTTAACTGCAAATATTCAGTTGGGTTGGGAAATTTTTTTGTCAAAAATTCTATAAGATATGATGAACTTCTCTATCAAAATCATCTCGCAGCCTCCAGCTTGATTATCACTGTTGTAAGATGAGGGGATGATGTCCACTAAATTCATGAAGTAGTGTTAACAACAATTCAGCAGTGAGAAGATGCACAGTTAGAATACACACCAACACACATCTGCTTCCCGGTCCGGTCTCAGTTGCTGTCACCAAGAATTTTATTTGCAGCATCTAGAGGGTGAAGCTCATACACCTGCATTATTTGTTAAAGCCCCCTGCAGAAAAAGCCCTCCATCTCAATTGCAATTTTGGGCCCATTTGTCTTGTCATTGGTTAACAGGCGCTGACGGACACGCCGGGATGGAGCATTATTGCATTATTTGAGGCAGCACAGCGCCGCTGAGCAATAATTTACCAGTGTCAAATCTACAGCTGTATCAGGGGATTTGGAGGTGAGCGGGGAGGGGGTAACACACAGATGGAGCGACACCAACAGACACACAAACTAACTGACGCGCACACGAACTCAGTTCAACAAGGTTCATAAAACACGCAAATGATAAACATGCACTTTTCAACCCCTAGTATCAGCTTTGACACGGCTCCATTTGTGGTTTTATAGATGCACCGTGTGTGTTTTCTATCTTTATTGGGCGTATTTATCTGTGACACCAAGTCTTGGTAGGACATAGGCTGATATATGAAGTCATAATGTATTAGTGCCCTGAGTTCCCCTCATGCAATTGCTGATGTCGAGATGACAAATTCTGAGCTGTATGTTATATAGCTCTATCTACAAGCATGACTTTTCTCTATACGGTGTGAGTGCTTGAATGCATATGATAAAGAGCACAGACACTTTTGAGCATTTTTGTCATGAATCTGTTACATTCCTTTATTACTTCTTTTGTTTTTGTCCCGATGCATAAAGCTTGTTTTTTTTTTCCTCTCTATATGTTTATATCCCTGTTCTGACTCATTTGGCTCTTCCTGTCTCTACACTCCCTTCTGTCCTCGTATCTTTTATCCTCCTGTCCACGCTTGTATACCCCTCCACCAGCCTGCTGCACCCTGAAGAAAATACAGACATAAAACAGGGCGCAAAACATCCAATTGTACTGTTTTCCATTTTGACTTTCTATCAAATGGTCTTATCTTATAACTTATCTAATTAAAAGTTTGAATAAATAACTTGTATTGAAGAGTCTAACCAGCAGTCTCTGATACCTCAGACTTGTGTTGTATTAAAAGTGTTATGGAAATATAAGCTAACCAATCAGTTCTTTTTTGGTCATCTGACTGCAGGCCTGTGTGTCCCTTGAATTCCCAATAGTCATTAATGAAGGTTCAATGGCAAATATTACCATACCAATAAAACAAAATAGAAAATAACACAATCAAAAGTTATAGAAAAATCCATAACTGACGCAGCCTGAAGAGAAAAAAGGCACTTCTGTCTTATATTAGTTTTTAATTCACCGCTTCTTTCCTATTGAGCACCTGGTGCCACAAGTTCTGTGTTCATTGTGGCTCTTCCTAAATAAAGCCAATGTTACTAATAAACAACAGGACATCTAAACAACAGCGACAAACAAAAAATATTACAATTTCTTTGCTGTCTTTTTCTATCAAGCTGCAAAGGTATAGCACAGAGCCATGTTAGCGAACAGTTGCACAATTATTGTCACACATCCAGCAGTTACACAGCAACACTGACATTCATATTGACTTGTGTTTCAGCCATCTAGCAATACCACAAGTGGATGTAACACATATTTGATTATATAATTGTGTTATGATTTAAACAGATAAGTTTCATACATTTCTTACATTCATCATTTACAAACACAAAATTGTTATGTATCATTAAAGAAAAAGTGCCTTTAAAGGTTGAAGTTATGAGAGAAGATTTAAAAATGAAAGTGATTAAATGTACAGTAATTAAAAAAATCAAGCGATAAATTGTCAGCTGCTTTCATAAACTTGACATCCAATGAGAGACCGTCATAAAAGTGTGTGCAGTGCTCATGAAGTTTAATCTATTGGACTCTGGCACACAGTCATAAATTCCTTTTTTTGTTTTCCATAAAAATAATGGACTATTTGTGTGCATTTAAACGAACCTATGAATTTCTAAACCGTCATATGTCATAGCAATCCAATTCACATTACAGGAATTTTATTTCCCCCGCCACAACTGGCAAAATTTACCCAGTAAATGACTTCTTCACAAAATAGAAATAAATGTATCACTGTAGTTACATTAGCCAGCACTGACCTCCAGTGCTTATATCACCTAGATTTATTTGCATTAAATAGAGCAGTTTCTACTCTCTCCCTTTCCTCCTGTGGCATTCTGCAACCCGCGCTGCACCGCTGAAATCTGAATATCAGTGAGCTGCCTACAGCAAAACACTCACTGTATGATTAGTCATGCAAACGCAAAATGGGAGGGTTTTTTAAGCGTAATACTCCCCATCTGTTTCAGGGAAAACAAAACAAAAATAATGTGTGCCTGGGGTTCACTCCTCAATATTTACATAAATACAAACAATGATGAAATACTTGAAGTGACACTGTTTTGCCATGAAAGATTGCGTGTAAATTAGTTTTAGCTCATATGCTCGCAGGTTAATGTGTGAGTCATATAGAAGGAAAACGTCTATGATTTCAGAGCAGGGGGGAGGAGTCCATCATTGTTGCTATCATTTACGTCAACAGATAACAGGATGGAGAAAGGAAAAGGAAAAAAAAAACAGACTTAATCAGGGTTATTGGAGCCAGAAATAACAAATGAGCCAACACGCCTTTACATAATGAGCCTGAGATTAGACTGAGAGGCAAAATAGGACTAGTCACCTCTACAGTGTCAAAGAGAGAAATAAAGAGGGTTACATGAGGGGAGGTGGCGGGATGGGGGAAGATGATGAGATGAGTAACATAGAGAGGAGGAGAGAGGTAAGGCCTGCTTAAATATGGAGAGGAGGAAGAAAGACACAGAAAAGAGGTGGTGTATTTTCTTTAAATCTTGAATTGAAAGCAATGCTATGAGCAAATATCTCCATATTGCGTTTCATATGTTCGGCGGTACTCTCTTTGCAAAACTTTAGCCAAGTTGTTGTGTGAAATTGAAGCAGAGAAACAGATGGTAAAGATGATGGGACGGGTGGATGAGGTGGGCAGACAAACATGGAGTGAGAGCAGGGACGACCTCATGATAAGCAATGTCAGTGTTCGTCACTCATTAGGTTTGACGTCTAAACAGAATAAAACACAGCCTTCAATGTTGATCCTTTAACTGTTAATCATCAATGGATAATTGTGTTCACTTGAAACGCTCAAATTTATGACATAAGAATGATTCTGTAATTATCTAATTCCTCTCTCACAGTACAGCCTTAACATTCCCATGGGAGCACACTAATGACAGTGTGCTAATATGCTGTCGCTGACTGACATTCAATAAATGGTATTCTTAATGTATGCCCGTTATGCTAACACGCAACCATTTACTCATCAGTCAAACTGACCTGCAGCAAACATTCACATTCACACACAGCCACCACAGCAAGGACGAAGAGGGAACCAACCAAAGGGGACATTAATGAACATATATAGAAAATGTTCATAAGACATAACACCCACTGAAACATGAGAACCCAGGCTGTCGTTTTGAATAAGAAACTGATTTAAGCATCTTGTCTGGTAAGAATAAAGGCTGGATGAAAAATAAAAATACATGAAAAAAAATGTTGACACCTTACAGGTAGCATTTTACAATGAACTGTAAGCAAATTATACCAAAATAAGCATCCCAAAGTGCTACCTAAACATCAGCATTTCTGCTAACAGCCACACTGGCTGCAAAAGTTCACTTGAGGCTGCAGAAATTACAGCTGAAGACTGGTGAATGCTAAATGTAATGTTCAGCTCAGATGTGCTTGGGGCACTCTACAAAGTATAAACCCTTGTTTCAGGTACCAACATGGCCTCTCTCCTCTGATTCAGACTCAGCAAATAGTGGCGCAGCCCACTGATAATTGACAAAATCTCTAACTGGGCCATTTACCCCTCCTCTTGTCGTTCATAGGGTAGATCACCATTGTATTGAAGTTTTTTTAAAGGGGGCAAAAGTTCTGCAAGCTAATTGTGAGTTAGCAAGTACGTCAGCTTGACCCTGCACAGTATGATGGGATTGAATAGACTTGCACCTTCAGATTTTATTTCATCACTCTCTGCAAATAATTCAGAGAACGGGGCTGTTAATAATCCCACAGAGGGTGTTAAAAACTGGCTAGTGGAACAATAAGCTATGATACCTTTCTTCATTCTGGACCCTTTGGCTCTCTGTTCCCTTTGTCACCATTGATATGATTTATATCCACTGTAAACTTTGGGCATTTTAAATGCTGTTGTGACGTGACCTCAGACTTCTTCTCCAGTGGTGTGTGGCTGTAGAAGTGAAATCTTTAATCTTTGACTGGTGAAATTTAACCTGGAACCACATCCACAAAACTCACTGCATTTTGCCTGTAATGAGAAATATGCAGGTTGTTTTTTTTTTTTAATTAATATGCTAAGCAATTTTTTCCACATACTTGACTATATGCTATGTGTGTTGGTGGAGAACGTGATGCAAATACATCTCTGACTTGCACGGATACAAAGTGATGTCCGGCCACCCGTGGATGACGCTGGTGCAGACACACATGTGTGCAAACACACCTGCACACATGCAAGTTTGTGCACAGATGCACAATACATACAACAAGCACGCAGACACAAACCACATATCTTTTCTTCTCTTGCCCTCTCTGTCCCAATTTGTTAGATTGTCTCTCTTTCTGTCTCGCTGTCTCTCTGTCTTGGCCAGTGTTCTCGTCTGTCTCCTTGGCGGCTCTGTTCTCCCTCCTGGCACTCTCTGTACCATGTCTTGGCTCGCCTGTGCGGAGTGATGTCTTCATCACAATCCACCAGCATCTGTTTCTCTACATCCCCCCCTAAACCAAATCTCGCCTCCGTACCAGCTTCCATCCTCTACTTATTGAAAAAAAACCACATCCTCTAAGCTGCCAGGCTTTTCCCACACTCTTCTGGACTGTCTGCCTCATCACTGGCCCAGAGTGTGATATAAGAGGGGCTGGAGCTGGAGATTGTTGGGTAACTTCTGCACTAGGTGGTTTAGTTTCCTTAAAGAGGGGTGAGAGATGCCCTTGAGTGGGGAGCTAGGAAAGATAGCCATGGTGCAGTGAGAGGACAGGACAGGGCGAGAGAGATAATTACGTTATTTAACAGCTCAGGAAACTGCAATACGGTGGTGATAGGTGATTGAGTGTATGTGTGTGTGTGAGAGTGTGTGTGTGTGTGTGTGTGTGTGTGTGTGTGCACAGGGGGAAATCCTGCAGGGTTTTCTCTTCTCGCTCCCTGCTAGGCCAGCAGAAACGGAGAGGGAGAGACCAGTAGCAGGTCTGCCTACAATCACAGAATCCTGCTATCATTTTACATTTGCTTTACTCAGGGGAACGCTGCCTGCTCCGGGGGCTGAGGCACTGTTGCTCTGCTGTCATCACAGTTTAATGCAAACCTTGTATCACAAACAAGAGGGAGGGGGGGGTCATTCTTTTCTTTTTTTCCCCCAGCACTGAGGGCAGTTTATCACTGCTCTGCCCTTGGTAATTCTCCACCAGTCACGTCTTATATTGCTAATAGAATATTACTCCAAACTGGCCATGTAAGAGAGAATGATGGTAAATTTTGATTTAGATTCATATGCTTTTAACGGAGCCTGATCATCGAACTAAACTGCAATCTTGTTTTTGTTTTTTAATTCAGTCCACCTATTTTGTTATTCCATTCTAAGCCATTTATTTGTCATAATTTGTCTGGTGCTGGCACCGCAAGATGATACTTCATCCTGCCAGTAAAGCTCTAATTGAATTGTTTTTTCAAAAGGGGAATCAGTCATTAAAGACAAAACCAAACACATTTGCATTGCTAATAAACAATCAGGAGAATGTCAGTTATAAGTTTCAAATTTTACTACACTTAGACTTGATTGATTCATGAGAGGTCAGTGTTTGGATTATAGTGATATAACTTGTCAATTTGGTCATTATATACAAGTTATACGGTTATTATGTTAAAACACAAATGTTTGCAGTTTTTTCAATATTTACTAGCTTCAAAAATACCACAACATCAAAACTGGCAGGACATTAGTGAGTGCAAGACTGTAACAAAAACATTGTGCCTTATTTAAATCAGTGATCAATGATGCAGGAAAATATAGAGGATATAAGATGGGTGGGCTGATGTGGCTCATTGTTTTACCACAACACTACATCTTTGGCCACGGGTTGATAAAAATCTCGCATGCTGTCACCTTATCACCAGTGTTATTCAGCCTGGACATTAACAAATCTGCTCTCACAGACCAGAGTTTGAATAGAGGCCAATGGAAAAGTTATAGAGACATCAACTGAAGTCAGAGGTAACACCGCCACTCTCGGAAGATTAAATTGCAGGCTAAATTTAATGCCTCTTGCAGTTGCTGGCTGAAACCATCACAATGTTTTACTTGTTTCTACTTTTTTAGTTTGCCCTTAATTTAGCCGAGGGTGGTCTCCTGAGATTGAAGCCGTAGTTTTTTTTTGTGAGTGCTGGAGAAACCTGGCCAATATGGCTGCAGTGTGTTACATCAAACCAACACCCAGCAAACATCCATTTACAGAAAAAGGTTTCTGTTGTTGTAGGTTAGTTTACCAATTTTCCTCTCTGCTATGTGGAGAGACATTTGGTACAAAAACATGACCAATAACTGTTAAGTTTTGCTAACATTCACTATAATCAGCCCTGAAAGATGTAATGTTTATTCCTTTTTCGTGACATACAAGTTTCAGTGAATTTTGCTGGAAGAAAAACATTGATGTCATTTCAAGATTTTAGAGCCATCTAAGTGATGAAGAATGAAGATGCACATGGATTAAGTTTGACAGACACTCAAGGTTCATCTTAATTATTGTTTTTTGTCAGAGTTTTCAACCACATTGTAGGTCCTCATCAGCAGACAAAGGTTGCTCAGTTGTCTTCATTTGACCTCAGTGTGATGACACTTTTGCTTATACATGTGACACTTTCACATTAAAATGTCTAATAACAACAATACCTCTGTTGAACCCGGATTTTGCTTTTAAAAATAATTTCTGTGTATTTCTAATGTGTCGTGATTTAATGTTGAAAGCAAAAAACTAAAGGTCTTAGGGGAAATATCAGAGATGCTCCATTTCCTCTGGGCTTGCTAGAGGGGCGTGTCGGGGTGCGTGTTTGATTGACAGCAGCTGGAGGGGGCGTGTCATGTCTGCGTCTGATTGACAGCAGCTGGCAGGCTCAGCTCTGACCGGAGAACACGAGAAAAAGTAAACTAATATGCACCAAAGCTCACAAGTCAAGGATAAATGGAGTGTTGTCAGTGGGACCAAGGACCTCACCGGCATCTAAACGTAGTAAATTGACACTAACAGGTATGTTTACATGCTGTTAAATGGGCTTCAGCTTACCTGCCAATTAGCCTTCTTGTTTGCGTTAGCAAGATATTTGTTTGCTAGCTACAAGCTAAGGTGCAGGACAAGACGTGTGGTCTTAGTCGGTAATTAGATAAGAAAATTTTAGCAAGAAGCTAACTCAGGTTGTTATTCAAAGTGTGTCTTTGACTCTCGTAACATTCTTCTAACCTGCTGTTGTTAGAGTGACTGTCTGCCTTTGACACAACGCTGCCATCACTTTACATGTGTGCACCTGCTCGTCTACGACTGGCACTAAAAAACAAAGAAACAAATATATTATAAATTTGTCCTTTTTGATTTTTGATTTGTTCATTTCTTTAATGGAGAAGAATCCAGGAAAAGTGATTTACAGGGCAGGTATGCTGTGTCAGACTCCTAAAAGCAGTTTAGTCTGACTGCAAGAGACCTCAAAATTTATCTGGAAGAAAAAAAAAGGGTGAAATCTAAAATAATTACCCAGAATGCCTGTTTTTGATATCATAATAAATATAAGACTTTTTGGTTGACTTTTTTTTTGGTCTACCTTCCCTACTGTAGGCCTTGTCCTGTCTGCACAGTTTTGCTTTGAGCTTAATGATTGTAATCCATATTTTAGTTGCAGTTTTAGTTCAACCATCAAACAAATAGTTTGAGGTAATCTGACCAAACTGCTGGCTCATACACAGCTGATCTGACTGCTACTTACTTGATGTTTGTGACTTGTTTGTTCAAGCTAGTGTGTGTGCAGAGTATGTTATATAGGTGTTTACGTGACTGACTGCTGCATTTACAGCTGTATGGCTGATGCGACTGCAGTGACACAAGCTCCTGACTGACTCAGACTATGTCACGACATCTATATGTCCTTGTCATAGCTGGGAGCACGGCACTGACAGTCCCACTTAGTTTGTCTCTTTAAGCCAACATCACATCAGAGATGGTGGGGTGGGGCAGAGAGAGAGAGAGAGAGAGTGGGAGAGTGAGCTGTGGCGGGGGGGTGGGGGGAGAAGCACCCCAGTTCTGACCCGGGCCCGGCTCAGCCCGGCTTGGTACGGTACCAGAAAAGTAATGAAAACAGCAGGGGAGACAGGGGGAGGATGGGACTTTGAATTGCAGACATCAGGGGAGGGATCAGAGTGACAGAGGGGGAGGAGAAAAGGGAGGGAGAATGAAGAGCAAAGGGGAGGGTTTAGGGAAATAGATTTGAGAGAGAGAGAGTGAGTGAGGGAAAGAGTGTGTGTGTGTGTGTGTGTGTGTGAGAGAGAGACAGAGAGAGCATGTGAAACATGCTGCCAGCACTCTCTCCGTAATGCACTGTGAACAGGGACAAGCAGGAGAGCGAGTCTCACACACACTCACTCACACACGCACACTCACACACACACACTCACTCACATGCGTACATGCTGCCTCTGTCACACACCCTCACACTCGTACACCTTCGCACTGTGTCGCTCCCTCTCACACACAGATACACACTCCCTCACATGTGTGTGCTGAGGCTGAGAGGTGCCTTGTTCTGGAGACACACTTTTTTTTTCCACGTCTCTCTCTCTCTCTCTCTCTCTCTCTCTCTCTCTCTTCCTCTTTCACAGACACACACATGGACACACACTGTGCAACTGGACTCAACAGAACCAGACCGGACTACTGTCACTCACCACTGGAGACTCTCGCATGAGCAGCGGCAACACAGCGTCTACCGTAAGGCACAGCTACATGCCAGCACACCCCCATCCCCTATTCCCCTTCACCTCTCCTCCTCTTCCTCCCTCTCTCTCTCTCTGTCTCCCTTCATTCATTCATCCCTCGTTCTCCCAGCTGCGAGGCAGCATGCGAGGCTGAAGGACACAGCGCTGCGCTCTGCTTTGGTGTAGCGTGCTGCCGAGAGAGTTGGAGTGCCCGATCTGATAGGGAGGACAGATAGACTAACTGCGCTCCCTCCCTCTCTCTCTCTCTCTCTGCTCTTTCTTTGTGTCCCTGTCTGTTTCTCTATCCCCGCGCTCTCTCGTTCATGAATGTCACCTCTATCTCTGGGAAATGCTTGGTGTACCAAGCCCCTGTCTTTTTTCCCCTTCTTCTCTCAGGGTGTGGGTGAACGTAAGGGTGATGCCAGGAGAGCTTGAGAGACAGCGAGGAAACAAGCCGCACTTCGTCCAGCAGCGTCCATCCACAGCCCTTCATCCTCGTCCCAGCTTGCGGAGCTGATACCTCAGGTCGGACGGCCCCTACTTCTTCTTTTACTTCTTCTGTCACCGTTTCGGATGGAGAAATTTTACAGGTGAGGGACAGAACGAACAGGAGCTGCGGTGTTGACTGACAGTGCCACTTCTGTTTCTTTTGGAGAGTTGATATTGAGACATTTTGCATCCCACTGAATTGATTCTGGCTCCTGATCTGTGGGACTGAGCAGGTTAAGAGGACTAAACGTGATTTTTGTTTGGGACTGTTTTCACCATGCGGCGAATGGTTTTGATGCTGAGGCTCTCCAGACGGGACTGAGTCAAACTTCACTGGAGCCCCAGGAAGGGGCTCGAGACAGGCTCGGACTGGGACAGAGACATTTGGAGACGTTGCCTCGAGTGCGTTAGTTTTTGGGCGGATAACAACATGACTTGCCCCAACAGAGGAACGGTGATGTATCAAGGCTTCACCTGAACCTCACCCCCAACCAGAAAACAAACAGCTAGAAGGACATTTAAAGGCTATCGCTAATTAATCCAAACGCCAACAGGCACCAGCTGTCAGTTTTGGGTGGGCCTTTCAGTGGATCCACCCTTTATTTTCTCCACCTCCTTGTCTTCTGCCCTTCCTCTCCCTCTTTTTCTGCCTTCCTCACCATCGCTTCAGTCCATCCTTAGAAGCCCACTCCTCCGCTCTGCAACCCTCCCTCAGCTGTGCTCCATCGCCCTGGGTGAGTGGGCAGGGGGGTGGCCCACGGTACCCCCCGACACCTGGGCGCCACCGAGCCGCCAGAGGCTGGTGAGGCGGCGGCAGGGTCAGCGCTGGGAAGATGGCCGCTCTCGCCAGCTCCCTCATTCGCCAGCGCAGGGAGGTCAAGGACCCCCAGGCAAACCGGCAGATCGCCAGCAAGCGCAAGCCCTGCCCAAAGAGCAACAAGTCGCTGTGCCAGAAGCAAATCCTAATATTAATATCGAAGGTTCGACTATGTGGCAGTCGAGGGAGAAAAATGGAGAAAAGACCAGGTGAGCTCTCACAGGCCCTCCTATCAAAATCTCACATTTTCTAGTTCCTTCCCTTATTCCTTCCCTCCTACACCCTCGTCATCTTCCCTTCTTCTTTTGCTCTCTTTTCTGCCTGTACTGGATAACTGGATTTTGATGGTTTACTTGCCAGACTACAGATTAATCCTCAACTGTAAAGCCTGAATAGAGAACATCCCCAGCCTGTAATTTCCAGTTCAGGTCTTAATCTGAATCTGGGAAACATCCCAGCCCATCTTCCTGGTAGCTGCACACATCACGTCCTGTATTTATGGTAGCACAGGAAATGGCCAGCTTAACACACACAGATTTGTACCACTGACCAAGGGCACGACCTAGCCTGTGTTGTGGCTGTAGTGATGACTTTGTTGAGGAACATGTCAACACAACCAAACGCACGCTGGTAATCTACAAGCACACAACGAACTTGGCTCGTACGTACGGTGATTTACTATGATATAAAAATGTCAAGAGGCACCTCATTTGCAATTCTAGGGGCCATTACTCTTGCTGTGCTTCCCTCAAGGCAAGTGAAACACAGTGCAGCCTAATTTGTCTTGTGTGTTTGCATGTTAAATGTAATTGCAAAATTATTCATTGAAGCTAAATGAGACAGTGACACCTGATTTGTGCAATGAGTGTGTTTATGTTTTTGTCATTATGAGGCAAAGATGAATTAATGCAAATTTTGAGAATACAATTTTTATAGTGTTAATAATGTTCTAATAATTGAAGAATGTCACTGCCTTACAATAATATGGCTCTTCAGAGGTCATGCGGTCTAGATGAAACTTTTTGGATCTATCTGTAAATACATTTCTAAATTTAGACCGAAGCAGGACTGAGCAGTAAAAACACACCAGTGGAGCTGGACGGTTGACCACGAACAAAATGTGATTTTGTAGACCACATCACTTTAATGCCAAGATTTGTTTGGTATTAGCAGTTTGAGTATTTGAGTATGTGAGTATTATTATAGTTTTAATATTTGAACAGTAACTAATATATAGTTGCCTTTTTTCAAAATAGAATAACAAGGCTCTTTCAAGAGTCATGTCATATTCTATTTTTTGAGCTTTATTTAAAAATTTTGGCCTCTTTTGCTCCTAAAGAAGAGCTCACTTTCCTTTTTTAAAGTTATATTAGTGTTTTTTCTTTATGATCATTTTCAGAGTTGTTATCTTTTTGTGGCATCTTATCTGTTTTCTGCCTTTTTCTGAAGATATATTCCTTTTTCTATAGAAGTCTATT
>JAUZTA010000019.1:3717610-3731091 GCA_034780835.1 Ctenochaetus striatus | reverse complement strand
GTGTCATATTCACATTAATGTTGTTTGCTCTCTCATGGGAGACGCATGAGAAAGAGAGTGACAGGAGCAAGTGTTATGACCTATTGTTTGTCCCGACTTGAGCATTTGTGTGTGTGTGTGTGTGTGTGTGTGTGTGTGTATGCTGGTGGACTCATTTTGCTTCTAAATAACTGAGGAGTAACACTGGCACACTCATAAACAACAGAAGAAATGAACATCTAAACAACAGCAGCACATAAAATAAAAATCTAAAATCATATTTAAGCAGGTGAACATTAGCAGAGAATTCTCCATTCTGATCAAATTAGGATTACAAATGATTTTTTTCAAATAATTTTCAATAAAAGACTTTGTAATCCGGCGCTGATTATTTATTTACTCTATTTTTTAATCGTTACCTAATTTTGTTAAACATAAAGACCAAAAAACTGACAAAAAAACTGAAAGATTAAGAAACAAAAAGAAATTTAAAGTATTCTAGCTCTACATTATAAATAAATACTTGCTTAGCCATAATCTTAAGTTTTGACCTTAATTTTTCCAAGTTCAGACGGAATGTGGACGGAATTTTAGAGGCTTCATGACTGAGTAAAAATCAATACAAAAAGTGCTTGTGTTGGTGCCTGCGTGCAAGAATCTAGAGATAAAACCTAATACAGGGCCAAAATCTGTTTTTTATTCAGTCTGAGCACATTTTAAACACAAAGGTTCAAGGTGGTCTGGTATTAAGAGAAGAACTCATCCTTCAGCTGCTGTGTGCTTTACTGAAGTGTCCTTGTTTTACCAGCTCTGCTCACTGTTATGTGCTTAACACATTGACCCCTTAGCTGTGGACGATAAGTGTAACCTGTTAATAGAAAAATGTTATTTTCCTGCAAGAGCCTGTGTGGTATTACCTTAAATTCAGTGTTTACATTCCATTATAGCTGCATTTGAAGAAGATTGAACAAAAACTGAGGAAAAACAATGAGGGCTTTGTCACACCGGCATTGGATTTTTAAGAACCCCCATATTAAAACCTCCGACTTTACATCAAAAATAAACATGTTTACAGCCAAATAAGCAGTTTTGGTCTCAGTAGCTAATTTTCCTGATCAGGACAACTGTTGGGGTAAATTTTTTAAACAACCCACTCACTCAAGTTATACAAGGACTAAAAATTTTGCATAATTTAGGATGTGGCCACTTTGACTGACGGTAGTCTGCTAGTTGTCTCTAAGGTGTCACCTCAGCTAATTAAAGTCATTTAATCTGACTTTGGCCATTGTTTGTGGTCCTGGTGCATTTTGGAGAATTTTTCATGCAAAATCAGACAATATGGCTGCGATTTAAGAAGTGTGGCTCCACCGATGCCCAACCTCCTTCTCCGGTGTTGGATTAGCAGGGGGTTGAGTGCAGTCAAGCACTGTCAAGGTGGCAAAGGCCAGAGCCGTGAATCAGAGCTTTACGACTGTACTTCAGGGTAATGTTAGAGACTTTGTTCATCTTTTATGCTATCGTCGTTTATTCTACAGTATATGAACCTTTTTAGTTTTTAAAATTTGGAGGACTTTCATGCTTTTGGAGATACATTTTGGGTAAACTTTGACTGGCAACTTTGCACCATTGACCAATCCCAAACAGCCTTGAAGGTGCTGAAAGTTGAATAAATGCAAACAAGTTCAATGCTGAGCTGGATGACAGAGAACTTTTCACTACATCGTTAGGTCACTGCATCATTACTCTACTTTATCTTCAGTTTAATTAAGTTGAGTAGAGTCCTGTCTGACCGGGTCTGTGGTGTTTGTGAATCTCAGTGGACACTTGGCATCACAAGAGAAAAATGTGTTTTTTGATCTGAGACATTGCATCATCAAACGTGATGAGCTGGAGAGAATTACATGTATCACTTTCAAACTTATGTTGTAGCTTGCCTGTAGTTAAGCTTTGAGTATGCTTCATGAGGAACTTTTCTCGCAAGCTTTCAATTTAACACAACTATTTCTGTCACATTGCAGCGTAACAAATGCTTTCCAAGAGAGAATACTGTTATTCCTTTCCTTAAAACACTGTTGTTTCTGCCTCTCTCTAATATGGCTGGCATTTTTGCTCTGTCTTCCAGCATGGCAGACAGAGTATGGCAGATTTCCAGAAGAGGTCTGACAAGATGTTGTAAAAAGTGGCCTTTTCTGGCATAACTTGACCTTTTGGATGAGGCTGTGGACACGTGAACTTTGTATTTATCAGCACCTATTATATTTTGGAATGAATTTTGCTTTCCCACTCTTTAAGAGTGTCCAGATACACACTTCCAACAGCACCTGCAAACATAAGCCAGACAGAAGAGAACCACACTTGTTTATTTACAGTATATCGCTTTATGTCCACCAACAGTAGACATGCACCCTATTTGCCGGTTCTTGATCGAGCTGAAATTCTAATTTTTTCAACATGGCAGTGAGTCATTTAAGTTTCAGGACTAAAAGCCCAACATTTCTGCAAGTTCTACACTTTTTAACCAGTTTACAGCATCGTTCAGAGCTGTAAACTTTAAGGATTTGGCCAATTTGTGTCTTTTCGGGTACTGCTTTTACATTTTCATGCATGATATTTATTTCCTCTATTTGTGCTGGCTGTGAGTTATGGCATAATATGCTTTAAGTGTCATCTAGCGGGCTTCTATAGACAGTAAATTGGCTTGTATTTGCCTCTAATGGCTCCTTAGAGAATATTTCTATTTATCTGTGTATAGGTCAGCACTTAACAGAAAGAGGAGAAATATGGTACGGTGTAAAAACGGTGAAAGATGGAAGGTGTCGTTAAGAGCGAGGGAGGAAGGAAGTGGGAAACTGAGATTGTACAAGGGAGGAAAAAAGAGGGGTAGGGGTTTTTAAAGAGTGAGAGAGATGTTGGTGATGAAGAGAGGAGAAGTGTGTGGGTGGAAAGTTTGGTTCCTGGCCATTGACTCTTTTCAATGTTACAACACCAGGGCCATTGGTGATAGATCTCTTCACTCACCTCCCACCCTCCTCCCCCTCTGTGATTGCCCTCCACTCCTTCATCTCTTGCTGATTCACTTGCTCATTTTCACCCCCTCCCTCTGTAACACTTTACCTTTGTCCTTCTACCCGCCCCCCCCCCTTGTTTTTTACCCATGTTCCTCCTCAGGTGCAGTAGCCCCTTTATGCTCCACTCTGCTGTCAAGTTTCTCATCTCCTTCCATCCTTCCTTCTTCCCTCCTTCTAAATTTCTTCCATCTTCTTCGTTTCCTTCACTTTCTTCTGCCTTCCCTCCTGTTTCACCTTTCATTCCTCTCTCCTCCTCTATTTTAATTCCTTTTTATCTTCAATAATCCCTAAGTTCTTATTTTCCATCCTATTTTTCTATCTCCCTTACCTTGTCCTCTGTTCTTTCATCTTTCTTCCTAAATCCATCCTTTTTCTCCTTAACTTCACCCTGTCGTAGTCACCCTTTTTTGTAGTTCATCCTCTCAACTTCGAATGTCATTTTATTTTTTACTTATTTCTCCTTCTTAACTTCTGTTCAAAGTGTCCTTCTACCACCAAAGCTCCACCCGTCATTCCTTTTTTCAGTCTTCTTCCACCCTTTTTATCTACTCTCTTTAACTTCCACTGTCCTTTCCTCTTTCCTTTTCTACCTCACTCATTCGTGCTCTCCTGTTCACTTCTTTTCCTTCCACCCCTTCCCTTTCTCCCCTTGTGTATCTATTTGTCCTTCCTCCCCTCCCCCTCAGGTGATATCAGGTCCTGGCCTGAATCCACACTGGGTGGGCGGGGTCTCCCTGCTGATCGTTACAGTAATTAACATCAGTGGAAGACGGGTCCTGGGATTCTGAAAACCTCTGCACCGGCTGACTCACTCTGCTCTCTATCTCTGTCTTCTCCTCCTTCGATCAGGTCTCTGCAGTATTCTGCCACAACACGAGCTTTTGTAGTGAAGCTAGAACGCTGTAGCACAAAATAAGTTCTGTATTTGTGATATTTGTTGACCTTTGATAGCCAGAAAAACTAGCATCTGCCTCCTTTGTGCTGCTCTTTTTAAAGAAGTGAAGCATGTCTCGGGTTATTTCATCCCTGCCGCCAGACAAGAACATCCATATTGGATTCTACTAAACCTTAAATGCTATTTTCATTTTTAAATTGCTACTTTGTGAGATTTTTGAGCATGACATCGAACATGCTACACATCCATCCTCCACCCTTACTTCCAGTTGCTAACATTTTGCCTTATAAAATTTTACTTGAATGTTGGCATCAGGCATTAATCATGGACTGCAACTTTGCGCATTTGGACATAATTTGTGAAATTAATCGACACTAATCTGCTAGAAGGTCTAGGGCAAAAACTTTGCTGTGATTATAAAACATTATTTTTGGACTTTGCATAATAATAGCATGAAACTGTAATAATAAAGGCCTCAAATATCGAGGTGTTTGGATGATCGTCGATGACCAGTGATGTCCTCACACCAGTTAAGCTCATGTAGGCCATTTCAGGAGACCATGACGACCATCCTTTGAAGTTTGGATGACTTGTTGGCAAGGAGCCGCTACATTGTAGCCTGAATTTATAGATTTTTCCCTTTTCTTTTTCTGTCTTTGATATGATTTCTGTTCTTGGTCTCTCGTTTCCTCATTCTGTCTCTCTTTGACACTCACTCTCTCTCCCCTTCTTGTTTTCTGTCGCTCCGTCTCTGATCTTATGCTGTGTTATTTATTTATACAAGCTGTGGTTTGTTCTCCTACCCACTTCTTCCTCTCTGATCCAGGTTAGACCTGTCTCACTGGGCACCTCTCCCTCACTTTCAGTCATTCTTTTGCTCCTTCTCTTTCAACATGTCTATCTGTTTGCCTATTTCAAATACAACACCCCAGGGTATCTGTCCTTAAGCTTTTCTTTGTCGTCTCCCCCTCCTTTGTCTTGGCTCCTTCCTTGATTTATGCCCACTGTCTTTGTCTCACTCTTTCTCCTTCTCTTCCCATTTTCTATCTTGTTCTTTATCCCTTTCCCTTATCTTCCCCTCCATACACACTCTCTCACGCCTGAGACAGCTGCTTTTGTTTCTGTCTCTCTCTCTGACCTAATCATTAGGCTATTCATTTAAGCTTTAAATCATTAAGCTTTAGAGCGCAGACTGAAAAGTTCACCCGTTGCTTTTCTAATTAATCCACAACGTCTCACTCTGCCTGACCTGTGTGTGTGCGTGTTGTGTCACTTCTTGTTTGAGTGGTTTCTTGGTTCAAACTAACATTTTTCACAGTTTCTACTAACGGACCAATGCCTGCTCAGCCAGGAGTTGTTACTTTGCCAGTGTCCTCCCTGTAATTTTAGAAGAATAAATGAAATTATCCATCAATATTAACGACTTTAAGTCATGCTAGACTGAGATGATTCTTTGAAATGTGTTTCACAACACTGAATGTAGTTTTGGCTGCGTCAGCCATGTTCTGTCAGAGTCCAGACAGTTATGTAATCTAATGCTTTTACATCATTGTTGTATTTAGGACTTAATTTGCTGGAAGTAATTTTAATAAGGCTTTGATGTCTTTTAAATGTAATTACTTTACATAAACCAGATCTCATGTTTGGCTGGAAAAGCAGGTAAAATGGGTCATTGCCACTAGTTTTTCCGTGCGGTAATTTAAATTCCATTGCAGCGATTTTCATACAAAGCCTTAAAGTAGGTAAAAGTACACAGGCAGTCCTTTATAATCTGCTGCTGTCGGTGTGCTTGCATTCATCTCTTTTCTAGAAGACTGAGTTAAACACATTTGAATTGGATTTTCACATAAGTCCCTTACTAAATAGTTAATTTGCTTGTCTGCTTTAGCCAAACCCAGATCCAGACTGTTCTTTAGCCACTTGTCCTCAGCCAGTCGCCGTGTTGTCAACCCCACATGCACTTTATGGAACTACTGTGTGATTCATACTTTCCCTCCTATTGGTATTTTTAATTACAACAAAAAACATGTCAAAACAACACGAGAGTCTAGACAACTTTCCCCGAGATTGCACTTCATCACTTTCGGCATTATTGATTTTCCTGAAAGCTAAAGCCGAACCGCAGTGAGAGAAAGAAAAGCAGTGATGGGAGAGAGGGAGAAGCAGTTTGTTTTGAAGGTGTCCCGCCCCTTTCTCTCTCTCCGTCCTATGAGGGATGAGGCTGCTGGAGGTTTGGAGATGATTGATGGTCCTTGTAAATATGGTCATTACCATATAGGCTCTCCCCACGTTTATTCCCATTATTCACTGTCAGCTGAGGCCACTGTGAGCCCCTAATTTTATGCAATTTAGCTCCTCACTTGTGTGAATGTGGTTAAATATGAAAATATGGAAACACATGTGGGGCTTTCTCGTCCTGAATCCAGATGTTTTTGAGCTTTTTAGAGGAATGAAAATAAAAAAAACCCCTTTACTTTAATGTGAGAAAATAAAAATCTACATATCATACTCCACTTGTTCCCATTTCAATATGTTATTGCTTTTCGCGGTAGCCGTCAAGCGTTTACCTTCGGATGCAATAAATGCTGGGAGATGAAATACTAGCAGTTGTAAAATCCATATGTCCATGGATTAATAGCTTTAGGCTCTCTTGCTGGTGGTGAGAAAGACAATATTAGAGTCAGTGGGGAGTAACAAGCTTATTAACTCTGGAGAAAGCTGAGAAGTGTTTCTGGGACCAGTGTGCAGAGGCATGGCATGTTAAGTAGCAGCAACCAAGCAGGAATTTGCCCACAGTGCTATATTTGATAAAAGGGAATTATACTGAAATGACCTTTGTCCACTGGCTGCTGGAGAAAACAAAATGGTAGGATCATGAAGGGGATTTTCTGGCTTTATATGCACAAAACAAACACATACATAAAATGCAAAAGAGCCGAATACACTGTAGGTTTTTTTTGCATCAGATGCAGACATGTTCTTATGATCTAAAGTGGTGACAGTGCAGACAGGCCACAGAGTTTAGACACTTACTGCATGAACAGCATGCAACTGTAAATTACTGCTGCTCTGTTGCTCGGCCTCAAGGAGTAATTATATGAAAAATTCAGTGGTGCTTTGTTTCCACCTGTCAGGCAGCACAAAGAACAATCTGTCAGCCACTTGACTGAGAGTTTTGTGTTACAATATGCCTGTTTAATTCTGCTTGACAACTTAAAGAATGAAAAAAAAACCCTGAAAACAGCCTCTGTGACAATGTTAGTTTTGGCAACCAGTTGTGTTATTGGTTTGCCTAGTCGAGTCTAATTTTAGTCAAAT
Organism: Ctenochaetus striatus; assembly: GCA_034780835.1. Lineage (NCBI taxonomy): Eukaryota > Metazoa > Chordata > Actinopteri > Acanthuriformes > Acanthuridae > Ctenochaetus > Ctenochaetus striatus. The sequence goes on along the minus strand of JAUZTA010000019.1, from coordinate 3,723,831 downwards.
AAAACCAGCAAACAAAAAATCACTGTGAAACTTATGTGTATAAAAAAAAGTTTGTGTAAAATTTCATCCTTTTTTTGTCAAATTTTTTTTTTTTGTCAGAATGAAACTTTTAATGAAACAGTCTTTACTACATTTAATTGTTTTTCCATCATTCACTTATTTCTTAGTTTTTATATGTCCACAAAAATGTGATACCATAGACATAAGCATGGTATAATGTTCGGTAGGAGTGGATTCAAATGAGAGCTCCTCCTCCAGAATTTTTTTCTGAGTGCATTTCTCTCAAATATCACAGGATATTTTAAAAAAGTGCACATTTAAAACATAGTTTTTGAAGCCCACAATGACCATTTCAACTCAGATTTTACCCCTATTGTTATGTTATTAAATCAGAGTACAGAGTACCGATGTCCATGTAAATGCAGTTACCTCTAGTGACTTACAAAGCTGTGTATGTAGCTGGAAAATCACACCTAGAATGTGCTCCATTAAATTATAGTATAAAAATAATCTTACATTCCATTTCTCACGTCATCATCATCATCATCTTCTTCCAATTCCTCTCCATGTCCCTGTATGGCCACTGCTGACAGCATTTCTCTTCACATTTCCTTGTTTCACAAACATTGTAACCAGATTTCATTATTTTACCAGAAGAGCAATGACTGACCTTCATATTTAGGCAGGTTATGGTAGGCAAAAGATTAATCTCAATCAAAGTTTTCAGAGACTGTTTCTTCTGCACATGAAAGGAGCACTGCACAGCAAAATGCTTTGAGTAGGTTTGAGCCGTAACCCCTGCTGATTTGGGGTTTTTTTTCGACATTCACGTGGTGATCTGCTATTTTTTTTCAGCTTAACGTCTGTTGAGTAGTACTGTCACATGCTGCAGCATCACAAGGAGAAAATTCATCACAAACATTCTGAACTGTGGCGGGAAAACAACTTGGTTCTCCTCTGTGACAACAGCTCAGAGCACATCAGAAGCATCGACAGAGTCTGTGTCCAAATTGTATACCATATAAATAGTACATGATATTCTCTTTCATACACTTATTTTCCGTCACTCTTTTTGTTTGTTCATGTTTGTGCATCGTACAGGGAGGTGTTAATTTTTAATGTGAACATGCACAAAAATTACAGTACATTAATTTAATTATCCTTTTTAATGATTATTCCGAGACTTAAAGCCACTTTTGGCACATCTTTGACTGTCTGTCATTTGTTTTGTATGACTTAGTGACAGCCTGCATGACTGAATGTACTTTTAATGGAAAACGGATCATCCGGTCGGGGGTCTCTGTGTGTTACCAGCTCCTGTGGAGTACTTTCAAAGCATGAGCAGAGTTAGTGGGGTGAAGGGGTTAGAGGACTGGCATTGGGAGAGGTAGGAATAAGCAAAATCAAACTGTGTTTCAACAAAAAAAGGTTATGTTTTCCAAGGTTTTTTTGAACCATATTACAACTAAATGCAGTTTGTTTTAAAGGTATTTTCATTCATGAGATGCTCCTATTAATATACATATATAAAGACACACACGTACGCACCTCATACTCAAAATTTTGTAAACTATTTGAGTGCTTTTTCTAAATGTCTTCTTTGCAAAGTCCTGTTTCGATGGTTAATTTAAATCATCAGTTTTCCGGCTACTTCACTCAGTTTGTTGTGTTCACTTTGGGTTTTGCAATACGATAAGCTGCTGATTGTTTTAGATGAAGTTTTAAAACCTTAGTGCTGCTAAGCGCTGAAACTGTTAGTGAACTACAAAGGCCATAATCATCAGTGATGCGTCGGTGAAGTGGCACATCTGTGCTCCCTGGAGTTCGCCTGCGTCTGTGCTGACACGCACCGAACGGAGAACGTTTCAGATGACGTCTTGGCAAACAGATGGAAGTATTATAATCAACTATTGTTGCAGTCCCATCAGCCTCGAGAGCTTTGACAGACTTTAGTGCCTGGAAAAAAAAAAAAAAAAAAGAATTACTGCACTCGCTAAATGAAACATCAATATCAAGTCATCAGTGTGTCCCAGTGCTGCTGAAGTGAACTGACTACCTGTGGGAAACCAATAAAAGCAGAGTGTGACAATCACCGAGATTTACTCTCCTCTCCCCCTCTTTCATTTATTTTGTGCTCTGCTCCTGTTTTTTTTCTCCTCTTCCTCCATCCCTCTGCCACCTCCTCCTCTTCTGAATGACATGACAGTCAATCAGCAGAGTCTCTGCTGCTGTTAAGTGATGTTTTATTGATGCTTTGCAAGTAGGGGGCTTTCCTGCTGACTGGATGGGCAGTTTTTGGATAGGGAGGAAGAGAGGGAGATGAAGAGGGGAGAGGAAATAGAAGGGGTGAGAGTGAAAAAGACAAGGAGGTTGTATATAAGCTTTGTACATTTCACACACAGCATATCAATTTTTAAACAATACATATCATAGTGACGTGGTTCAGATTAGCTGTAGGCCTGCATGCTGGCTTTTCCCATCAGAAAGGTTGGAGGTGAAGGTGGTAGCATGACACCTGGGCAGAGCGGTGTTTTAAGACCACTTTCGGTAGCAAGAGAAGTGTTTGTTTCTTAGAAGATGTTAGGATGTACCCCAGCTGTTTTTGTGGCGATAAAACCAGGTGTTTTCAATGTAATTTTGCCATGTTTTTAGATGTTTTTGTTGGGTTTTAAAACAAGGTGACATTATGGAGATTTGGGGAAATTATCCTGCTCTTTCTATGAGGACATAACTGGGTATTTTAAATCAAAAATAAGTCTTTTTCTAATCTTTAGTAGTTTTTGTGCATATACCTAGCCAGACAGTAGCAACAGGAACCATTTTTTATTGTGGTTGTAGAAACAAACTGTGCCTACCTCAATAATGACAGTTGAACTGACAGAGCAGACTTTAGATAGATAGATAGATAGATAGATACTTTATTGATCTCCAAGAGAAATTCACATTTACAGCAGCTTGAGATAAGTGTAAAAAAGAGGCATGCAGGGTGCTAAACTATAGTCTAACGAATAGTCTATAGTCTAAGTACGATATAGAATAAAATAGAATAAAATATAAAAACAAAATATAAAAATAAGGTAACAAACGCTTTGCATGACGCTTCCTATATTTACATATATATATATGCATACATACATACATACATACATACATATATATATGCATATATCAATAATATACATTAGGAGACTGCAAGGCGAGCAAGCAGACAGACTTCAGAGGCACATGATAAGCCCTCTGTGATGCAAACACTAAGGTATCTAAAGCTCTCCACCCTGTTGAGTCTGAGGGAATGTTAATTTCTCTCCTGCATGCTTCCTCTGAAAGTCCACCATGAACTCCTTCGTCTCCCTGACATTCACAAAAGCTGTTCTCCTGGCACCAGTTCTGAGTTACTTCCTCTAGTTTGGCCTTCTAAAATCCAGTTTCTCTGAATTGTTTTCTGACTTTTGGTCTGAATTATCAAGCCGGAAGTTTTCTTTGTGACATACTGATGTCATGATGATATTCTCAGCTTATTTGAATAAAAGCAACAGAATAGGATCCATCAAGAGCACTTTGACTTTGAAGTCACAAGGCAGAGCTTCGAGCTTCAATTGCACAATTATGTTTAATCCTGCTTTCATCAGGCGCAGACTCGTGGACGTGAAGGCACACAGGGAGCACAATAGTCACAGTGTGCCCTGCTTCATATCACATAACATTTATTTTTGTGTTGTACCACGCACACACACACACATATGGGATGGGATGAATTAAATCTACAGAATGTGTGTAATGTTTGACAAAAAAGATTTTTTTTGTCTTTGAAGGAAACACGCTGCTGTTGAATAAGGAACAAGTGATGCACCTTCTTTGAAGTGAAGGATAAATTTTAACACGGTATATGAGGCGGTATTTCTAATAATAAAGCCGTAAGAAGCTCGGACAACCTAAATTCTTACAAGTTCTGGCCTAAAAAATTATTTAAAAAAATGTTTAAAGAGTGAGCTATGGATCATTTGTAGAAAGTGTTAATAAAAAATAAAATTTTAGAATGTAGATTTTATTTTTATTTAAGTGAACTTCCTGGAAGAAAAACAGCATAATGACAAGCTAGGAATCTTCACATTAATAATAAGAGTGCAGATTTAATACCTAAATGTTATTTAATTATTAATTCTGCAGTTTTATAATATGTGAAAGGATCACTGGTTTAAAATAGCTGAGGAAGGCTAAACATCCTCTGGTGCTTTATTAGTTTCATTGAACTAGTGGAATAAATTGATTACCTCTCATCATATCTCTCCGCTATGACCCTGATGTGTGCTCGCTTTGCATGTTTGAATTATGTCAGATTTGCGTCTGACTAACAGTTTTCCAGAGAGCCAGAGGAGAGCTTGCACATATCGAGTACAATGCACAGCAAACAGCGCAGTGTGTGAACAGTCCAGGTGCCTCTCCGGCTTTTGACGGCGTATGAAAGGCAGCGATAAGCCGTGACATAGATGGGTTTGCCCAAACCATCCTTCCTTCCTTTTAATGTGTGTTCATTCATTGTGGATTTTTTTTTTTTTTTAGAATGTCTCCGTCCTTGGTATTTGTTTGTGAGGAGTCATCATCCAGAACAAATATTGCTTTGTTCTAACACTCATCTTCTGTAATGCAATCAGACAGGATGAGAAGAGTGAATAGCAGAGAATGTTAGTTGTATCAACTATGAGAATATTCTCACTTTAATAATATAAAGTCAAATATTAACATTTAACAGTGTTTTGTTGCACATATTTGAATCACGGCAAAACCTTGAATTAGGGATTATTTAAAGATTGTGAAAAATATGTTTGTTTGCTTTGCTAAATGAGAAGATTGAACGTTTGTATTTGTTGTATAGAGTACGTTAAATGTATAGCTGGAGTAAACAGCCAGTTAGCTTAGCTTAGCACTACATCTGCAAACAGATGGAAACAGCTATCCTGGTTCTATCACCACCTTTAAAGGCTTTTAAGTTAGGATAAAGTATTATAAAATACGACTCTAAATCACTAATTTTCCTAACATTAAGTAACTTTAAGGGTTTTTTTGCAAAATATATCAAATACATTTGATATATTTTATAACAAATGTGCTGTGTATAGCCCAGATCATTGTAAGCTATATGTAACTCACTTCTGGACAAAATGTTCTTGAAATGATTCAAATTAATTTTGCCAACCCTGCTTTTGAGAAGGATTAAATCATGCAAACAACATCAAGAGTGATTCCTGACTTGTAGTTTGATTATTTAACATGGTCCATTCATAGTATATACTTAGGTCAGCCACTTTTAGCCAACTTCTAGCCAAAATTGTATAAACAGTAATAATTTGTTTTAGTCTGAAAATACTTACCTTCCAGAGAATTTGCTTTTTAAAAGTAAATTTGTTTTCTATTCCAGTCTTCCCACTTTGAGCTGCTTTGGGGCTGAGTAAACTGAGATTACAACCATTTCCCTATTTTCTCTTTGTACAGATCATACAATGGAAGACACACAATGGAAGATAAGTCCCTGGAGGCCAGGTGTGACTTCTGAAAGACACATGTAGAAAAAGAATTTAAACTTTTGAGGCAAAATTTCAAGACATTTACAAGAAATTGTTTTGAATTTATGTTGTTATTTGGGTTAGTTTCTGTCATATTTTTGTCATGAATCGGTACTAATACAGATACTTTAATGAAAGTACAGCAAACAAGGGAGTAACAACTGGGGATTTGATATGAAAAGAGAAATAAATTGCACTGTGAGTATTTCTGAAAGAACTGGGTACGTGCAGTTTACTGCTGTCTATAGGTAAACAGGAGTTTACAGTGATTGCAAGATGTTCAAAATTTTTTTGAAGTGGTCTATGCATAGCCATATTATAGCCACTTATTGAACTGACAAGATTAAAATTCTCTTAATCTGATAAATTTTCTTATGTTTTGGTGACAGTATTACATTTCTTTGTTACCTAATGTGCTTTTTCATCATTAAATAACGATACTTGCCCTCCATAGTTGCCTGCTCTTAATGAGCTGCTGTAGGGCTGGATAAACAAATACCACACCCATTTCTCAATGATCACTTATCCCAAAGCATACAATTAGTAGGATTCATGCATACAAAATCCCTGGAGTGCAGGTGTAGCTGAGTTGCTGAAGGCACACATGTAAAACATTTAATAATATTGTCAGCAATTAAGTTTAATCACTTGAACTCACAG
>JAUZTA010000019.1:3666203-3679793 GCA_034780835.1 Ctenochaetus striatus | reverse complement strand
TCTTTAAGTGTCAAGCGATGGAAATGAGACGAGGGCATGTGTGTGTCATTACTGACCAATAATCCTGCTGTACCTTCCCTGTTTCCTCTTCCTCATCTCTCATGTTGCCTTTTCCCATCCCATTCTTTTTCCTCTCTGTCTTCTTTCATCTTGTCCCCTCTTTACTGCGGCCTCTCGCTCTCGTTCCCTCCTTCCATCTTTTCCTCTCTTCTGTCTGCGGGAGTGAGTGATGAGGGAGGCGACTGGTCCATCCGTCACTGTTGAGATTGTGTGTGTGTGTGTATGCATGTCATCTGGCGCTGTGTGGCCTCCCACTGATGTAAGAGGGATCCGTCATGTCTCTCTGTCACAACAGCAGACACGCATGAGTGGATGAACACACCCTCACACACACAAACACACACCGACACAGACACACACACACACACACACACACACACAATCTTCTCATCTCAACTAAAAGTATCTGTGTGCAACAGTGGATTTAAGTAAATTTTGTGCCAAGAAGCATTTGGTCATGGATGTTTTTTATTGACCCTGACTTGATCTGATAAGTGAGTGTGTCTCTCTACTGTCTCTGTCTGTATCACTGTTTTTCTTTCTTACTTACTTTAATCTGTTGTAGCAAATGTTTTGAAACAGCAGTGCTGAACATGCTGCACATATGCTGAAAAAAAAAAAAATATATATACATCTTGGCCAAATGAAAGCCAAGTAATGAGATCAAATTTCAAACCTTTATAATTAAAGTTATTGAAAACAGCTTCTGGAGTTGACAATTGGCCCTGGATATCATATTGAATTATCATTGCATTGGGCAAATATCCATCTGCTCATCCTAAACCTCATGTCGCAACATGATGGGATGTTTAGCAACTCTGCTCAGGCTATGCAAACAACATTAAGGCTGTTGCATGAAAAATCCTTGTGGCTGTTGTACGACTGGAGTGGATTTTTATAAGCTAAAAGAGGCCCTTTGGAGAGAGCTGAGCATCATGGAGTGGCAAGCAGACGTAGGTTCATTTTGGAGCAGCAGCAGCAGGAGCAGGAGCAGCGACAGGAGCCCCTGTGTGTTTGGAGCAGCCCCTGCTGCCCACAAGAGGAACTGCAGCAGTCACAATAAAGTCTGCCAGATGAGGACAGTGAGAGTTATTGGACTCAGGTGACAGTTAGCTTTCACTGTTCATTTAGCGGAGGCTTCACTTCAGTATCTTGTTAGATGATGAAGTTGTGAGAAAGAGATGTGATGAAGTTGAGCCTTTTTTCTCAGTATTTTACAGAGAGGAAACGATGGTAAACTCAGCCTGAGGTCTCATCAGAGTAAGCGCTGTGCAGACAGATGCACATATGTCCCCTGTGTGTCTGCTGTGTGAATAATGTGCCTCTATAAATGACAGCTTAATAGTGTGTTATTCTATAAATGATAGTGCTGGTCCCTTAGTTGTGTGTGTATGATCAGACTGGCACAGAACGGAAGAAAGACTAATTTCGATCATTAATAATTTTAATCATTAATATTCAAAATTTCCAGACTGAAAAAAAAAAATGTACAAGCAGGAAAAGTGAAAAGTTTTGTAATATTTACTACTCTGACTTTGCAAACACAAAAAAGGATCAAATTAGCTTCCTTCATGTATACATACAGAGGTGAGCATGTTCATGCAGTTATTCATGCAAGCTGCACAGTGCTGAGGGATTCAGGCAGTGGAGCACAACGCTTCGCATTACACTGAGTTAAATGCCATGAAATGTTAAAGGTGTTTTTTAGGGAACACCATAAATGAATAATTCTCTGAAAACAGGTTGTTGCCTACGTATGTTCACATCATGTTTGCTAAGAGAAGATCACTGCTATCACAGCTATCTACTGTGCGTTTTAACCCTGAAGGCAACAAGTGCTCATCCCCTGTGCTGAGACGACTTTTGGCAAGACAACAAGTTATGTCTTTTTTTCCCCTGTTTTTGTTGTTTTTAAGGTCAAATCATTAATAGAACTGATTTAGAAAACAGTCCCTCCTCTGAGCATGCTTCTCTTATCTTTGTCTTTTTGGAAATATTGCAAAATTATAAAGCCATGTGAGAAGAGGAAAAAGTATCTTTGATGGAACTGACTTCTAGACCTAGGAAATGTGACAATGTGGCATAAATAAACACTACTATCTTGGGTCAATAGCCAAAACAGTCTGGAAGCAGATTTAAATTCAATTTAATTCACATAATTGATCAATTAACAAACCTGAGCATCTCTGTCTGGGAGGTGTGTAAGCTGGTGATCAAGGTTTACAAAGCAGGTTTTTATCCTGTAGATTTCTCCCCAGAACCCCCCACACACACACACACACCCAGCAGAGAAGATGAGATGCATCACGTTGCAGTGCAAACACTGTTAATGATAGCAATCTGATTACACCTTCCAAGAGACTCCAGACCTTTGGATTCCGCTCTGTGCTATTAGAACTAAGCTAATGGGTGGCTGAGGAAATGAATGGCTGCCTAAGTGAATGGATGTGTAATTAAAGAATGGGCGATGCAGTCAATGTAATTAGCTTGTTTATGTGGGGTACAATGGATATAGGCAGGCGTTAAGGCCCTGCGCCTGCGGTGGCAGACAAGCAGAGAAGCAGGAGAGGAGTTGCAGAGGAGGAGAGGGCGAGAAGGGTGATGAGAAATGAATGAGAGAGAGAGAGAGAGAGAGATAGCAAACTCCTTATTCAGGTCTTTTCTGCTTACCTGTCACATCAAGGCTCCAAATCAATCCTGCAAATTGGTTTGTTCCTCAACAAGGTTACCAAATGACGGACGGATGGAGGGAATGAAGTGGAGAAGGAGAGGCAGAAGATGAGATAGAGAGGGAAAATGTGAGAGCAGTAACGAGAGAGAGACAGAGGGAGGGGGACGTCCCGCTGTTGACATATCGTCTAATGCAGAGCTATGCATGTCTGTATGTGTGTGTGCGCGCGTGTGTGTGTGTGTGTATGTGCTGAAGGCCGACAGTGGGGTCGTTGAACTAATGTAGGAGGTGAAGGATCCAGTTGACTGTAGTTTGTTACAGGTAAACCAAATCTGCTGAATTATAGCATCCCAGATCAAAAATCACTTCCTCCATGGTGGAAATAGGTGTGTGCACATGTTGGAATGAGTTTTCAAGTGTGTGTGTGTGTGTGTGTAGTTTGTTGATGCAGCCACAGATGCTCCTGTAACCCTGTCAGGATGAAATGTGGGACCCATTTCCTTCCATTCCCAGCTGAGCGGTGGAATTGGAGAGTAAATATATAAATAATAAATGGCAGACAATGTGTTATTCCTCTGATCTGACTTAAGGTGTGTGCCTCCGTCTCTCTCTGTGTGTGTCTATGTGTCTGTCTTTCAGGAACACTTCACGCCGGAGTGTAAGTTTAAGGAGTGTGTGTTTGAGAACTACTACGTCACCTACTCGTCCATCCTGTACAGACAGACCCAGTCAGGTCGGGCGTGGTACATCGGTATCAACCGAGACGGACAAGTCATGAAAGGAAACCGCGTCAAAAAGACGAAGGGAGCCGCACACTTCCTGCCCAAACTCATCGAAGGTACTACAGATCAATAAATACTGCGCCAGCTGCTCCAGGAGCAGGAACCAGAGGGTGTTACTCTGCAAAACACAGTGCTTTAATTGTGTCAACATCTTTGGTGCTCAGCGCTCATGTCTTTGACCTTAAATGTTCTGGAAGAAGTTTGAGTTTCAGGTTCCACTCTTTTTTTTACCTTTACCTGATCAGACATGCTCGTTTATGCTGCCTGTGCCAGAGTTTTCTCTTGCTTGAATGTAAAAAGGATCACTTTCCCTGTGTCAGTAAATTTCCTATTAGCAAACATTGCAAGGTAAGTCATAGTGCAGTAAGTCATTTTAAATAAAGATATTTTTTTTTACATTAAGTGCATTTGTATAACAAAAGTAGTTGATGCACATCTAATCCTAATGTGCAGCAAAAGGCTGTGAGACAATTTTGCTCTTAGACTTAAATTTTAGCCATTTATCTTGAGCCAATTCAGAGCTGCATTAACTGGTTTGTTTTAAGGTCACATAAGGGGACAGTGGAACAAGCTGTAAACACAACACTGACACCGACAAATAAAGTTGATACGCTGCAAGTGTTCACAAACAGTTGCTTGTTTGCACAGTGTCATGGATTTGTAGCAGAGCGGGTGAATGCTTGAGTCTGGTTGGCTGCAGGGGTTCATTAGTTCCTGATAAAGGATCATTTCTAAGTAATTCTAAGAACACTATAGGAATGCACTACATTGAGTAACCATAGTTAAAGGGATGCAGTGAAAACCCACATTTAGAACATGATAACAAGCTAAAAGTGCATATGTTATCAGGGCTTGTTTAAAGCCTTAGATTTTAATGCAAACGACAAACATAAATTAATAGACTTACAGTCTCCCAATAAATATTTTGGGAATAATTCAGTATCCAAATCTTTTTTTCTTATCTACATTATATCTGTTTCATTATCCATTTAAAGGAAATGCATACTGAAAATACATCTGGTTATGTTTGCTTTGTTAAAGCCACTTGTTAAATGGCACAGTTACAGAAAAATAGATTGGTACTGCATAATTTAATCTGATGACATGCAACAAAGTGCTAAAAGCGTCTCAGATTGCTGTGGCGCTGCCTCCATTTTCTAAAATAAACAACAGCAACAACACCGGTGCCAAACATAAGAAGCATTAAAGTAAAGGAGCTTTAAAAAATGAAACTGATAAAAAAAAATTTCAAAGAATGAACTAAAGCAGCAGAGGAGCCAGTTCTCCTGTAAAACCTCATCCTCTGTAATAACCGTTGCAACTACACTGCCACTCATCTTTACCCGGTCTTAACTCTGACCTTCTCTCTCCCCAGTGGCCATGTACAGGGAGCCCTCTCTACACGACGTTGCCGAGCAGAGCCCGCCCAGGAAAACGCCCAAGACCTCTAGTGACTCGCCTGTGCTCCAGAACGGCAAGAAAGACCCTCAATCCAAAACCAAAACCTCCACCTCCTAGCGCTCAGAGACACGGGTGGGAGGAAGGGTGGAGGACACGGGGTACTGGGCACCAGCGGACACCTGAACAGGGTTGTTAGGGCTACCCTCCACCTGCTGCCTGCAGAACTGACCCCCACGAGAACTTCCCGTACCACAATGCACTGGTGTAAAGTTAGACAAAAAGAGCAGGTCCGTGCAGAGTGGAGCCGGCCAATCGGAAGTCCCTTTCAACTCTACAGACCCCCATCCACACCAGCCCTCCACCTTCTTGTTTATTAACCTCTGTGATTAATAAAAGCCTGGGATATAAAAGCAATAACTCCATGAAGAGGTGAACAGTCGCCTAGCATCGTGTAGCATGTCATCACAGTGTGTTTAACCTGCTGGAAGAAAATCCCACACACACCTTTTTAGCCATCATCAGTGACGTCCCTCCAGTCGACCAAACACCCGAGAAAAGTCTTCCTGGTTTCACCACAGCGGGCAAATCCATCCCTCTGCAGCACACACTTTACAAATGGGTTATGTTTTTTATCTCCCCGCGGGGTTTCATGCTAATGTTAGCCTGACACAGAGCCATGCTAATGCGAGGCGCGGAGACCCTTGCAGACTTTTGTTCTGCAGCCATCTGCTCAGTCCACATCTTCTGTGTGTGTCAGCGACTTTGTGAGATGGCCTGGATACTTGTCAGCCTTGCTCGTGTGTATTTGTAAGTGAGTGTGTGCTTGTGATGTGTTTGTCTGTGCGTGTGTGTGTGTGTGTGTGTGTGTGTGTGTGTGTTCTCCTCGTCTTCCATTCACCTTTGGCGCGATTTGATTAGTTTGTGACATGGACTCAATTTTCCACTCGGCGGCACAAGAAAACCCCTCCCATCCTCATGGCTCCGTTAATGGAGTCGAGGGCTGATCAAAATCTTTCGACCCTTAAACGAGGGGCCAAGAGCTCCCTCGGCACGCTGTGTTACCACACACACACACACACTCATTATTACATTGACATTTACACACACACACACAAGCGGAGGTGTGTGTACTGTGTGCACTCACTTCAGCGCTGTGGAATCCAGAGTGACGACCGCAGAAAATGATCTCACAATTTAACGCACTTAACACAATGACATGCATTAACACATACACACACACACACTCACACGCTCACAAATACACATGCTGGTGTGGAAGCGGTGGTGAGTGTGTGTGCAGGTTCTGGGAGATGATGAGGATATCATCAGTGAGATGGGGTACTGATGGAGCCTGACTGTGGAGCTTGTGATTGCACTGCAATAGCTTTTTTCACTGTGGCTGGTCTTGCATTGCACAACCCCCCCCAAGGCTCTCACAGTCTGTGTGGCCCCTCCATCACTCAGTGTGGTATACTCGTCTGAAAATATAGAAAATATATGTTTTATTCAATTTTTGCATCTTAGCCATGCTAGCAAACTTATGATACATTGTTTTTTTATTTGATAACAGTTTACCAAATTAATTTCCCAGTGCCAGAAATATTCCGTTAATTGTATCTAACCTAATAATGACTACATTTTGAAAGGGCACTCCACACATTAAACATGCTAAGTTAGCTTCAAAGTCATGAGCAGCACTGCTGTGTGGGTGAATACAGAATTATAGCATCCTCTGTGGTTCTTTCACAAGCTTGAGAAGATTACTTTACATACATAACTTAAGTAGAAATTTGGAATTGAGACATTGCAGTCTAACTCAAAGACCACAAAACGAACTGGAGCTATGTGGTACCACAAAAGCCTAAAACTGACACCCAAACCTGAGCTGCATTTGTATCTTTAAGACCTGACCTGACGTAACCCAACTGATGCTGCCAGTTGGGGACACAAATCTATATTTTAGCTCAGTTTCATTCATCTCTCACTGTTGCAAAATATCCATCCATTCTAGTCTAGTTGAAAATTGTGGTGATTGATGCTTGAAGCCGCTAATGTGGCTCGAGCCGCTAGCCTCAAACAGAGATGAAGACCAGACTACAGAGTCTGGTAAGCTAATTTCTTTCTAACTTCTCATCCCCAGATTCTCTTTATTTTCTAACCCGTAGCCTTCAGCCCCCTCTGAGAGTGATCCAAGTGACATCTCTGGAGGCAGTTTATCAGATTTAACGCAGCTCTCTCTGGAGCCACATTTTTCATATAAGCAGTAGTGCTCCTCGAGACCTGTAAACAGAATTTGATGCATCCAAAGTCCCCTGGTAGGGGGTTTAGAGCCTGAATGTAGAGTGTGGAAAATGTGAGTGCTTATCAGGCAAGGAGGGTGTAGTGAAAGACGTGTTCACACTGTAAACGTCATGGAAGGCAATACTAGATTACTGGAATGGTATTTTTCATTGATTTAGCTCCAAATCCAACAGATGCTTCTAAATGTGTTAATATAGATTATTGAAAATCTCTTCTGAAGACTCTGTGACCTTTATGACCTTTATGATGCAAAGGATTTCAAGCTTTCTTTACTTGTGTTTTAACCTGACATTTAGGAGTATTGACTGAAAGTTCATTGACTATAATTTATGTTACTTTTTTTGTCATGTGGAAAAATAAGAAGCCAAAGTCAAAAATTAATAATGAAAAAATTAAAGCTGGAGTTCATGAGAAGGATTTGCTGTATTTACACTGGTCACACTTTTTTTTATTATTTATCTGATGAACTCTCCTGCAAAGAAGCAAACCAAAATATTTTGCTATTTTTGGTTCAGGAGATCTTTTTTTTATGTGTTTTTAGTCGTTCTTTCCATTAAACATGAAAAGTAATCATTTCTCATATTAAGCTTCCTTGGTACAATACACCAGGAAGGGTGATTGTTTCTGCCTGATGTTTATGTATTGTGGGAAATGAGGGAGTCCCGGGTGTTCAGGAGGCAGAGGCGAGGCCAGATTGATGATCAGAGCTCAGAGAGGAGGACGCACCACCACAAAGAAGAGAAACATTTTTGGGCAGAATCATTTGCGGTGACTGGGAAAAAACAAAAAGAGCTTTAAGAGGGAATTATGGTAATGTGAAGAGACTTCCCCGAACACACACACAGATTTACACACACTCCTCTTTCATGCATAATCCTCTGCTCCCCTGTAACCTGCGGTTGTAAATAATAATAGCTGATAACCTGTGCGGAATACAGCCGAGCTGCTGAGCGAAGTAATCTGCTACCTGAGAGATGAGGCGAACTTAACCTCTGCTTTCCTGCAGAGAACAACAACAGGTTAGAAGGATGAGAAGAGGTAGTTTAAGAGGCAAATACAGAGGAAAGGAAGCAGGGAGAAAGGTAAACGATACAACAAATAAAAAGACTTGTAAAAGATTCAAGAAAAGAAACTTCCAGTTCAATGAATTGCACCCCATCAGCAAATTACTCCCATTATTTTTTATTAATTCAACACAAGCTACTGTTAAAGCCTCATATCCACACTAAAGACCTTAATTAAACTGTTAAATAGACCCTAACGTTGGTGTGTCACCAGTCACCCTCTGCTGAACACTAAATCCAGAATACAATGTTTGAATACTTTTCACAAAGTACTTAAACAAATATTTAGTTAAATCAGACTCCTGCAGATCAGAATATAATTAAGACTCTTTGAGACTAGATAAGGAGAGGCTATCAGATGAGAGGAGGGGAAGAATTCAACAAATAGACATAGCCGACTTCTGTGACTACTGCTGTGTTTTTAAGGGCTGGGAAATATATGTTGCAATATTTCTTTACATGTGTGTCTTGTTTGTTGTTTTCAGAGTTTTAAGCAGACTTAAGTTTTAAAGGCGAAGCAGCTGTGAAAGATAGTCAAGGGCTAGACTATGGAGATGATGAAAAATGTATGTTTTCTTATTTTAGATTTGGACAATAAAGCAATGTATCAATCATACGCACAATCGAGTGTGTAGTTAAAGGGGCACTCACCAATTTTACACATTCAAAGAACAACAACTACTCAAACTATAAAAACAGCTCTGAAGGTGTTTTTGAACAGAAAGTGAAGCAGATTTTTACTAAAATTATTGGTGCAAATTTGACAACTGAGGTGTTTGTGCGGTCAAAGTTAGTTCATCCCCTAAAGCCGATGTGCAGACTGCAGGTTTTAGCTAGCAACTGACCATTTGTGCTGTCAGTGCTTATGCATGTTTGATCCCAGAATTCACCAGGAGCTCTGTCTGTTATTTTCCTCGAGTATTTCTCTTTTTTCCCTCATGTTTGGATTATAGAGAAACAGCAATACTGCAATGCTAACTGGCTTGAGAGCCCCTTTAACTTTGAAAATGCAGTATTATTTCCTGTTTGAGAATATGCCTGTACTGATGCAAAAAAAAAATATTATTAATAATAGCACATTAGGTGGCATGTGTAGATATGTGGACCTGAATTTAGACTTTATTTTTAGTTTTTACAATGTTTGTAGGGCTACAATCATCTCATTTCCTGCCTCAAATTTGTGTCGAAATAACTTTAAAGCAAGAAAAGCCAAGATTTATTTTAAACCAACCCATCAGATCTCGTGACTGAGCGTCTGTCAATACTGTTATCTGCTGATGGATCCTTAAAGATTGTCAGTGATGGATTCACGTCTCAGTTTATTGAGATCTTCCATTTTGTGTGTCGACTTAACTGCAACTGTAATGATCCATCAGCCACTAACAGTTACAGGCAACAGTGTCTGTTCATTGTGTCAATGTAGAGGATGCTGATAGAACAGAATTTTTATTCCACGTTGCACACTGTTCTTTAAATTTTCATCCTCATGCTGTTCAACCAGAATTAATCTTTTGGTGGCAGAGCGTGTGTAGGCGCTCAGGCTTTTGTCAACAATCTGACAAATAGTCTCCTGTTTTTTTTTTTCATTTAGACACATTATTGTAATTCCTTGCAGAAGCTGTCATTGATGTTATCTTTTGTAATCAGATTTAATCCCATTAGATGTTCCGTGTTTTGGGGGTGTTTTTGAGCAGTAAACATGGGAAGTAGGTGGGGGTAAAGACTTTAAATGAAGAGGTGTGAAATTGTGTATTCCACTGTGTTTGCAGTGTTATTGATTTCACTTTGCAGAGGGGTTAGAATTACAGAATCATTTATCTTGTGTGAAAAGTTTGCATGATTGCATGTGCGTGCTTGTGTGTGTCACAAATGTATGTGTGTGTGTGTTTTGCAGTGTTCGTGCTCTCCCATTTTTCTCTGCTGTAAGTCCTTTGTGAAGCCTGAAATCAGTTTCTCTGTTCCAGCCTGTCTGCTCTCTGGCCTTCAGGCTTCACTTCAAACGATCCTTTGTGAATTACAGGATGTAAAGATTGCCATTTATCTCGGCGGCCGTCTATCTGAGGCACATGTTTGATTAGTGAACACCCCCACAAAGCTGAATTTACTGCTTTTAACTCGCTGACAAATGCCTCTGGATTCAGCTTTAAATGTTAAGTATTGGCCCTCTGGAGGGCTTGGCAGTGCCATTTTCTCTGGAGTACATGACAAAACGATAGGAGAGGTGTGAGTGTGTGTGTGTTTGAGTGTGTGTGTATGCATATCCGAGGGGGTTAAATGATGTATATCTGATTCAGCTGCAAGCTTCACACATCACACGCACACCCCTCTCTCCCCGGGGACTCCCTTCCCTCCCATTTTCTTCCGAGTCAGGGCACTCCCTGCTTACTGAGCGAATTACAACTGCAGAGAGGGTCATCCGGGGCTGTGAAGGACTCCGAGAGAAAAAGACTGAGAGAGAACCGTGTGTCACACGCTGTAGCGTAGCTAACTCTCGCCCTCACGGCGTCCTTTTGAAGTTCCCATTTCCTCTCTCCAATCCCCCTTTTGCAAACACAACTTCCCCCTTTAACCCGGCGGCAGTATATGTGCATGTGTGTGAGTCTCTACATCGTGTGTGTGTGTGTGTGCTGGGGTATTTTCTAGATCTCACTCATTAGCTCTGGTCTTTGTGTGTGTACTCGTTGTGTAACCGTGATTGAATACCTCTGTATGTCCATTATGTGTATCCCAGAAGAGAGGGAATAAAGTAGAGGCAGGGAGAAAGGGTGAGAGGGAAAATAGAGGATAAATCAAAGGCTGAATCAATGAGCACGAGTCCTTGGGCAGAGAGCAATAAACTCCATTAACAAGGTGCAGCCACATTATCTGGAAGGGTGTGAAAAAAAAAAAAAAGGATTAATATTGATACAGAACCCAACTGCGTGTTCTATTAGAGCTTTTATTTTTCTAACACTTTGCCCTTTTTGTGAGCCGGGTTGCTGTTTAAGTGTGTGAGGGTGTGTGTGTATGTGTGTGTGTGCATTACTTTGAGGTGGAGTCCCTTCACCACATCTGCAATGCAGCAGAAACACAAAAAAGAGAGGGAGGAATAGAGAGAGAGAGAGAGACAGAGAGAGAGAGAGAGAGGGGGGGGCTCACGTGACAAAAGAGTGACGCCGTCCTCGGACAGATTTTCTCTCCATCTCTCTCTTTCTCTTTTTCTCTTATTACAAAAAAAAAAGTGCTTTTATATTTGAACCCACGACCAGAGCACCGAATGTCACGTCCTCTGTGATGTCACCCCCAAAAATTAACAGCCCGATGTATGAAAATCAAGCTGTCTTTTTAAAAGCACATCCACAATTTATGAACACATCTGCATTGCACGCACACACACACAAACACACACACACACTCAGAGCACCCTGCACCAAGCCAGCGCAGATGTGGCTAAATGGGGTGACCTTTACAAACAGATCATGGAGGGGACTCCACCTCTCACAAGCTAATGCACCAACATTGTTTTAGTGGTGACTTTTTTTTTGAACATTATGCTAAAAATGTCTTTATTTACCCCTTTTTTTGAAAGTGTTTAAACAGTTTGAATTGTGTTTGGGAGTATTTCTCAGTGGAAGTACTGTGATGTGTAACAAAATAATATGAGGAATCCTGAGTGTTGGTATCCATTGTAACGCTCCTAATGAGCCTTTGTTGGTCTGTCCATGTGTGTTTGTCCATCTGATGTGCTTATTTTGCTGTTTAAATGCATATCCATGTCTTTTCTCTCATCACATGATGTGGGATTTTGAACAACAGAGTTAAACTTTTTTGAAGAGAGGAAAACTAAGAACGCCAACACTGTGGGGTCGTAAACCCCCTCCACCTAATCTCCCCCATCCAGTCTTTCAGTACTCACCCGTCAATCAAAGACCCAACTGACTGACCTCTGACCTTTGATCTCCTAATGAGATTCGGATTGGCTCACCGGCGAGATGTGGACTGCTCATTCACTGTCTGTCTCTCCCTGATAGAACACACACAAGCAAACACATCTTCTACCTGTGTGTGTGTGTGTGTTTGTGTGTGGTCCTGTGATCGATCCTTGAAGGATTTTTTTGGACTTTTTTGTTCCCCCCCTCCTCTTTGTACTGCATGGACGATCCGAGTTATTGTGACTAAGTCTTCCAGAAAAAGATTTTATGGAAATCAACCATAATCTTCCTTTCCTTCTCGTCTTCCAAATGCAAAAAGAGTGCTTCAGTCTTCCAGCTATCAAAGCCACAATGACACTATTTTTGTATACAAATGGGGCAAAAAATATATCCATATATCTCTATATATAAATATATCCATGCAAATGTGGTTTGGGGTGCAATAACTCCCCCTGTTGGCTGGCAAGGTGGAATAACACAACTACTATACGCCATCCAAACTCATGTATCACTTGGGGAAAAAAGAGCTGGAAAGGACTACAGAGAGCCATGGGACTTGAAGTTTCAAACTCCTGGGGTTGAGGTAGAGGATTACAGATGGGCGGGACTACAAGCATGCATGCGCCAATCATTTACTGGACACCTTCAAAGAAACAGTCCTTACCCAATATTTACTCTTGAACCCCTTAACCCCCCCACCCCCTCCTCTACACTCTATTATCCCAAACTCTTGTCTCTGCATTTGCAATATGATCTGTATTTATTTCTATTATAACTTACACAAAGTCAAGGGAGACGTATTATTGGATATAATTGAATAAAACAAACTAATATATTTGTATGATTGTAACGGTGGTCTGATGAGTTTCTTTCATTTGGGAAGGGGATTGTTTCGATGTCATATTTGTGTTTGACACTTTTCTGTTCGACAGTGCTCCTGTGTACAAAGCTCAGTCCATAAGGAAATGGTTTTCCCATCGTGTGGACGGACTTGACTCGCCTGCACAGAGTCTTGACTTCAACCTCATTCCAACAGCTCTGAGATAAATTGGCTTACCTTGTCTCCCAACATCAGTGGCCGACCTTATGCTGCTGAGTGGGAGCAAATCCCTGCAGCGAGGGTCCAAAATGTGATGGAAACGTTACCAGAAGTGTTGTGGCAGTTCATGCAGCAGACTCATGCCCATGATTTTGAAATGTTCAACAGTGTAAGATTAGTGTGTTGACTTGCTTTGCACAGCTGTCTACAAACTTCTAATTTATCAAGTGTACTTTGATTACTTTTGGTTGAAGTTTGAGAAAAAAATCAATTGGAAGACTTAGATAAAGCCTGGCTCACACTACAGGATTCTCGGGCCGATTTTAATGTAATTCGGACTTCCCGACAATCGGGCCGAACA
>JAUZTA010000019.1:3653850-3666103 GCA_034780835.1 Ctenochaetus striatus | reverse complement strand
TTCTCCTTATGTGTGTGATACCGCCCGATTTTAGAATCTTATAAGATTTTTAAAATCCTGTAGTGTGAGCCAGGCTTAAGACAGAGTTCATGTGGTTAGTGGTAATTAAGTAAATAAGCTAAACTGAAAGTGGCAACGCTGATGCATTATCAATTTAATTTAAGTAAGAAAGAAACAGGGAACTTTGACATCATGTTGGAATAAAATACAATGACCATCTCCAGGATAGAAATACATAATCTTTACAGTGACATTATGCAATTTTCATGTAATCTGATTACTATAATCATTCACCATGTTGTCTGTTCCTGTTTCAGCCCATGAGAGTAACAATTATGGGTAAACAATCAATCTAATTTAACTTAACTACTTTCTTCTGCATTAAACAGTGATCCATTATGGTTGCTTTGGGAGACATCCCTGGATTTGAGACAGTGCCAGCAGGGCCTTTATACACTCCCGCATGACCACAGTTTTGATGTGTGACTTGACACTGGCTGCTAGCTGTTAATAGTTAGCTTCTATGGTAATTAAATTGGCGGCAGGCCAAATGGCAGTGACGGCGGATCATAAATTAAGGCGGCGTGGATGGCCGATGAATGTGAGCGAGAGCAGCGTGGCATGAAGGGATGAGTCGAGGGATGCTGGGAGGATGGAGATGTTTTACTGCAGGAGCCTTCAGAAAATACAGCAGTGTGTGGCACTTAAAAGGGTTGATCAACTTAGCGTTAAACTGTAAGAATAATGGCTGCTGTATCACCTCTACATGTCCTGTTATCATAGCAGGTATATATACAAGAAGCATTTTTTTCAGCTTAAAGGCAAAATCTAAATCTTAACAGACAGGAAAAGAAAGCAGATATTATATAAAAAACATACTTTCTCCCAGTTCACATATCTTAGGCAAGATGTTTTAGCCACCAGATGATTAGTTTCTCAGCTATACTTTCCACAGCATTGCTACAAAGCTCCAGGCATGATATCACTCAATTTCAGAACTCAATTTTCCTCTTCACTTGGATTTGATATTCAGAGATAAGTTAAGATATATGACATCTATTAAAAGTAAGAAAGTTGGCAATGTGAATAAGAGACACTTCCCGGAGGGCAAACACTTGTATTAAGAAGCAAACAGTTTGTTTTATTTGTAAAAAAAGGACAAATATTAAATCTCATTTAGCGTGTTTTTAATTAACAATGTTTATAGAAAGGATGTTGGACATAGACAACACAAAAAAACAAGAATACACTTAATATCAAGTTTATTTTTATGTAAATTTTAAACTGCCTGCATAGTAAGCACAATGTGGTAAAATGGTTGCTGTTAAGCAACAGAAACACTTTTACTTTTTTACTTTTTACTTTCACTGTGCTGATTCCTCTATGCAGTCACATATTACAGGACTATGGAAGAATATAGTCTCTTTCACAATAGATATTAACAGCATTTTTTTCAAGCATATGCTCCTTGATTAATCCACTTTATTATATGTTACATATATGGTTGTAAAATATCTCATTTCAATAAGATATTATTGCCATGTCGGTATGAAAGTATGATTAAATAGCTGGTTGAACTTGGGAAAGTCAAGTCTTTTATCACACCAACCATACGATCATATCACTATATGATCCTCCAGTGAAATATTAGCAATGTCAGGTTTATTTATATAGTGCTAAATCACAATATACCATGACGGTTTTTATGTTAAGCAGTGAATTTTAAAATGGCTGATAAGTTAATGAAATCTAACCTTCCTTTTTTTCCCGTCTGGAAATCTAACAAGGACTCCTGTGGGAACCAGTGGTGTGTAAGTAGGCTCTCATTGGGTAGGATCCAGCCTGGTCCACACTGACACTGGGGGGTGAGTAGTGACACACACCCTCCCCTCCCCAAAGATGTAATTGGAGCAGACAGCAGTTGGCCAGGCCGGCGTGACTGACAGACAACAACAGTCTAAAGTGACCAAACCAAAACTTAGACTGAGGAGTTCCAGAAAGTCGCTGTGGAAAAGAAAAAGAAGGAAAAAAAAAGAAGAAGCTGAGGAACTTAACCAAGTGAGGATCTGTTTTTGTGAAGGAGAGAGTGTTATGGTTTTGGGGGTCGCCATGAAAAGCCTGGATCTGCTCCTACTGACATGTTGCTTATGCAGCCTGAGCACACTGGGAGGTAAGGAAAAAAAAAATGGATACCAGTTTAATATCACAAGTGAATACCAAATAACACAAAAGGAACCTAGAATCCATCAGCAAATACCAGATATACAACAAGCGCCCCCCAGAGAATTACTACAACAATGGTATTATGTCTCTGGGACATAGTGTACATAGTTGTGGAGATATTAAAAGGATATAGTCATGAAATTTTATTGGGAGAGATGCAGAGAGTGACAAATCATAACCCACAATGCTGGACAATGCTGGTCTTGTTCATACAAAATGAATTTCTGAAAGGACAATAAAGGAAACTTTAGTCATGCTTGTGTTGCTTTAGTGTTTATAAATGCCTTTTCCTATAATCTGTTTAAATTACATATTTATTAAGCTACGTGTAACAGTACACACACTGAATATACTGTATACATGTGTATGTGATTATATTTTGTTTATGTGGGGATAAACAATAATAAACACAGGAATAACAGTGACATCACATTGTTTTGAGCTAAATGCTAACACCAGGATGCTAACATGCTCAGCGTTACATGCTCATGTTTAGCAGGAAATGTTCAGGATATTTAACATCGTGCTTGTGTTCCAGGCTAACATTTGCTCATCAGCACTTGACAGCTGAGGCTGATGCTGATGCCAATGTATTTTGAATTTTGACCTCATGTTGACTCTGAGTGATCAGTTGGGGGATTGCTAATGAGATTTCATTCTTTAGGAGGCTTGAAAATCTGTAGCAGATCTCAGACAAAGCAGTTACTCAGATGCTAAGATACCTCACTCAGAACCTCAGTGTTAACCTCGCGATGCACTGAGGGAAGTCAGTGAATCTCCTCTAATGCCCATGAAAATCTGTTAAAAAAAAAACAAAAAAAACGAATGGCAGTTATTGAATATTTGTGAAAAATTATCAGTCTGGACCAAAATGCTGGATAAACAATCCAGCTACTGGCTTTAATGAATGGAGCTGTACCTCTAGCGTGCCTAAAAATGTCAAAAGAAAACTAAAATAATACCAAGTACCATAAACAGACACAGTATAGATAGAAATTTGAATAGAGCTGGCACAGGATATTAAATTTAAAAATTAAACAAGACTGGCAATTTGTCAGGTAGTCTTTATAGATTTATATTATCATCCATCAACTAGGCTGTTGTATTAGATAAAGCTGCAAGCTAGGTAACAAACTGGTTTCTAGATTATCAATGAATCATTACAGGGTATCAGCATATTTATGGTCTATTTTAATATTATATACTCTACAATATAAGGAAATAGGAAATGAACGTCAACTTCAAGGAAAAGTCCTGTATTGTTGCTAACAGCAGTCACGAATTTAACTCAAAACCATTAGGCACGTTAAAGTCATTACCAATCATTGTTAAAATTCCATTTGTTAAGAGAAACAAACCACTTTCTCGTCCTCAGGCAGCTGATTTAATAACCGACCGCTAGTTCCCAGACAAAAACAGTGCACTCAAACCACTCAGACAGAGATATGGTTCATTTTTAACTTTACTGCTGTCATTGTCAGTTTTTAAATCATGATTTTATTACTCCTCAGCAAGGGCACTCACTTGTGTTTAGTGAAGTTATCATGAAGGAAAACAGCTGAAAGCACATTTTAAGCGCCTCCTCAAGTAAGATGACTTATGAATTCTCCTTTGGTCCTTTTATCAAAGTGACTCCAGAGGCGCAAAGCTTACAAAATGACCAGTAAAATTTGTCTCTGTACTTTATGGCTGTCAGTTAGATCCATTGCAAGCATCCTTCACATGCTGAAGCCTTCAACATGGCCTTAACTCACCTGATCTCATTGGTTGTGATCGTTGCTTTGGTCTGACTTATTTACCAAGTCATCTGAACTACACAGGGAGAAGAAAATGCTAAATTCCAGCCTTCTACAGCCAACTTGCATGCAGCCTTGCGCATCAGCAGCCATGCTTCCCTGTGCCTAGCTAATGGGGGCGCCTTGCTGGGTGATCGCTGTCATTTATTCCTGTCAGGTCAGATCCTGCCGGGGCCACAGCTATGCCAAACGTGATGAATGCTGCGTCACCAGAGCTGCTGATTATAAATGTCTCTAACCTTCCAACACTGAGGAGGAAATGTGTGGAAATAAAATTGAAAATGCTGTTGAATATAGCCTAGAAGGGGATGAGTTTTGCTAGGTATGAGACATTAAAGGCCTGTTGTGAGACACTTCTATACTGCTGGTAATAGCAATACAATCTGCAAGCAATACACAGGTCTAAGGGCTGTTTATTTAATGGATTTGACAGTTTTTATATAGCTTTTATACGATATGTAAGTGCAGTAGCATCACAAGCTGATAGAAATGAAACAAATCCTATAGCATTGTTTAGTTTTCTGTTATTTTCCAGCAGATGTTTGATCATTGTAACTTTCAAGGAAAAGATTTATTCCTATAATAATGGAAACATAATTTTTTTCTAAACAATTTCAGGTTAAACCCCACAGATTTGGGACAATCACATCACATTCGTCTTTAAATTGGCCATCAGACACTATAGCACATCATTGTTGCAAAAAAGTCAAACTGCACTCACTGAAATCGCTCCACAAGCCACAACTCCACTCTCTCTTCTCCTCCAGACACTCATTTGAATTGAATGTGCACCAGTTGCGCCGCCTGCGGGCTTTGCGTTCATTGTGAGTGGGTGGTGGGGGCGAGGCGGAGGCTGGGACTCTTTTAGAAAGGACCTGGAGGAGGTTTCATTGATTGTGTTGGTTTTGAAGTTGCTAATTTGGCTACAAGTAGTCTGGCTTTCTTCTGCTGCAGACACATCCTCCTATAACAACTAATTCTGGGAAGCAGCCTCTGTCTGTGTAGTATTGACTCAGCTGCTGAGCTGGAGGGTTCAGCGGTGCTCATATTTGAATGCACCACACACCTTACCTGCCAGTCAGTTAGCTTTGCCCCCACTCATCGCCAGTGACAGGTTTGGCAGGGAGCGCTGGCAGAAACTTTAGTTAAAAGTGCTTTGGGTTTTTTTATGAATTCTAAGCTGTGAGAGAGAAAGATGATGGACAATATAAGTAAAAACTATTTTTTGAAATTTAATAACAATAGCAACCTCATTACTAATTATCATAAACATAAAACCAGCTGCAATGTTGTTAGCTGAACAATACAATTGCATCCTTCACTTGCTGATTTGGTATTAAATAGCATCCCAGAACTAAACCAGACTAAAAGCAGGTATGTTACATGAACCACCAGCATAATTTCCTGATAATCTATAAGTAAAAATCCATCATTCAGTTGAAATCTGAAGTCATATTTGAACCTGCCAAACTGTGTTAGCCCTTTTTTTTCCTGTTGTGCAGGTGCGTCTGAAGTGGAAAAGGCTCTGATGAAGACAGTCTTTGAAAACTACAACCTTAAGGTGCGGCCAGCAGCCACCCCTGAGGAGAGAGTGGTGGTCCGTATAGGCATGACCCTGTCTTCTTTCGTTGGACTGGTGAGACAATGACACTCACACATATTTGACACACATACATGCACAACTGGAAGGTAACTGTGAGAAAGATAAGTCCATATCGAGAGATTTTGAGAGACATATCATCCAAATTCAGCTTTGGACAACAGGGGACCTCCACACAGCAGGTTAAAACTGTGGTCCTGTTAACTTTTTCCAGTTTAAATTCTGAAATAATGTTAGCAATCCACAGAGGTAAGCAATTGTGATATAAGATACCTTATAGTCTGAATGTCTCAAGCTTAATAGCTCAATCCTGCATGTTGCCAAAGATAGTCTGGTAAGTTTTAAGGTTTATTATACACAAAATTTGGATTTAGAACAGAAAACATATGGGGCTTAGATCATAAGAGCCAGAGAAATTGAGATTTTTTAAGAGGATTCATGTTGGGTGCCTGTCTCCCCTGCGCCTCATTTCTCTTATTGCTTGACATTTTTAGTCTGCTTCAGTACTTCAGTGCCATCAGTTATCCATAAGTCTGATTTCCACAGAATGATGTCTCTGTAAAGGTCTTAAATACAGCGGTTCCTCCCCATGCTAAGGCCACCTTTAATCCCTAAGTTGCACATGACAAGATAACAAAATTTGGCATATTTAACCCAAAATGTAGTGCTAAAAAAAGGTATTTAAATGTTAGATATATTTTAAAGCCATCTGGTTCTGGAACCAGTGCTTGCTGCCCTGCTGAGTCAAATGGTACAAGGAGTCATGCTACTGTTGTGAAGCACTGCTGGGAAGTAGTGTTTTAGCAGCATGCACTGACCGGTCCTCCGCCTGTGTGACAGCATAAAAACACCACAGTGCACACACTCAAACACACTCAAACACATCCAGTTGCTTTATCTGGTCCTTAATTTCCCCTTGGCTTTTCGGCTCCCCTCTGTAGCACCCCAACGCACACAGTAACACACAGGAGAACATGTTCCTTGCACCTCCTCTCAAGGTCAGTCGCACTCTGTAGAGGAAGTCACATGAGACCCTTAAGTTCTGGACCGGAACGATCTTAAAGACTGACCCACTTGGACTATCAGTCCCTGCCTGCCCAGAACTAGCCAGCTGGATAACAGCAGTTTTATTATAACTGTAACATTCCCGCCCAGAGGGACACCCTGAGGTGAATTCAAACAGTTACAGGAAGTACGAGCAAGTCTGTGATGATGTCGGTATACGTGTGTTAGTGTGTGCGTGTGTGTGTGTGTGAGAGAGAGAGAGATGGTTTAAGCCCCCCCCTCCTCCTCTAATGTCCCAGCTGTCTCACTGACATTCCTCCCAGTGTTTTAAATAGCAGGCTTGGCTCAGGAAAAGCTCCACCTTCCTTCTGAACAGACAATCATATGCTTATGCACAACCATGCATGTGTACACTCACACTCTCACACACACACACACTGACACATACACACACTTTTACCAAAGCCTACATAATGAACTCTGTCCTGGAATTAGCTGGTGTGTGTCCATTGCTGTCAAACCAGCCACTATCTCAAATGACTGTCAGCTCTTTTGTCTTTTGATTTAGATAATGAACAAGTAGAGGCTGTATTTCCAGCATGTACCTGTATTATTCAATATAGTTTTGTCTTAAATCTCCTGGAAACTAAGTATAGTATGGTAGGGTTGTTGTAATCAGGCAGCAATACTGAAAATAAATTCACATATGTATATCAATCAATCATAATAAAGGAACTCTGGAGAAAAATTATTGTATATGTGAAAAGTTAAGGGTTTGATATAAAACTATTTCAAAAAATTTAAAAAATAGCATGAAATCGGTTTGTTATGGTTGTTCGCTGTCACAGCAAAGCAAAACTGACAGTAATCCAGCTAATGCATTGTCACTGGATTTGGTCCAAATTCTTAAAACTAATTTTAAACAAAGCCTTATAAAATATTAGCCGAAAGGACACGTTTGATGGCTTTGTTAGATGACTTTTGAAGGGACATTTCCCATTCAGATGTGCATCCCTTTATTTTTTATTGTCACTATAATCAGTGGATACATTTAGATCTAGAAATTCCACTACAGTAAAAATTCTTTCACACTGTTTTAACAAACTAATGTGAAACTACTGTGATTAGCCAGTTGCCCCGAAAGCAGAGCCTCATGCGGTGAGCTACAGTAGCTAATCCAGAGGACTAACTGACTGGGTTTGGAGACCTTCAGGGGTCCTTGATGGGAATCCAGGGGGTTCCTGACAAAAAGGAGAGCAATTATTACCACATTAATTCCCTTCATAAGTAACATGATAACAAACTATGTGACTATTTTGATCATGGGCTTTATATAGCGCAAACTCCTAAAAGCAAAGTTCTTACAAAAATGGGGATGCTGGGGCAATAAATTATAAAACAGTGGTTCTTGGTCTATTTTGTGTTAGTTTAGGTGTCCTTGACATTAAAAAAAGCTAAGTTATTTATTTTAACTTATTATCAGAATGAGGGCTTTTTTTAAAGTATTCCTTTATTTTATTTTTCAGATTGATTCAGCAAAACTTAGTTTTATTTTTAAGCCGAAAGAACTCAAGTTGCTCTTCCTGTGTTATAAAACAAAGTTGAAATATTAGACTGTTCTAAAATTATCAGGATGCAGCCTGAGGATGCCATGTTATTAGAGTGCTGTGTGTATATGATACTGTGCGTATGATAATTAAGAAAAGCACCGAATACAGATTATTTTTAATATTTTGTTTGCAGAACATGAAGAATGAAGAAATGAGCACAATTGTTCTTATGAATCTGGTAAGTGCCTCACTGTCTATTGACTGCAGCTGCAAGTTTGTGTTAATTGCAGAACTTTTGGGGGGTAAAGTTTAAGCCTTCCCAACACTCAGTGAATGAACTGTCATCAGTGTGCATATTGCTTTGCCAAAACTAAAAGTTGCATAAAAAGAAACACCTACACAGAGTCTTCACTAATGCAAAGTGCTGAAAGTTTTTTAAATTATTACTATCTCACATTAGTTTGACTAACTCATTCATTACTTCATCTCCACTGAAAATATGTGGATTTGCATAAGGCCTCCATCTTCTTGCACTGCTCTGTACCAATATACTACACAAATAACCAAGCAAGAGCACTTGGAGAAGTCATAATAACACAAAGTATATGCAAAATGAAAAATTATGCAAATGAAGTTTTGTTATGCGAGGACAAATGCACAGGGAAATTGTCCCAGTGGAATCTAATTACAGCAATGCAGAAAAAGAAAAATAAACTGATTAAATGACAAATTGGTTACATTTGTAAATGCAAAGTTTCTCCCCTCTGTCATTCTCTGTTTTCCTCTTGTCACTGCCCTTTTCATGCGCTCCTGTTTGAATTCCACCCTTTCCTGTGTGCACAAACGCTCTTTAAAACAGGAATGGACAGATTATCGCTTGACATGGAACCCTAAGGAACATGATGGGATTAAGGTGTTACGTGTCCCCTCAGGGAAGGTTTGGCTGCCTGACATCGTCCTCATCAATAAGTAAGCACAAGTCCTTAACTCAAACTGCTATGAATCAGGAAGAAAGAGCTGAGGATAGAATCCATCTGGCCACTTTTTTCCATTTTTTTTAGATTTTTGTTTTTGTCTAGGATGGTTCCCTTTCAGGCCTCAACAGACACGTTGTTTTCACTCTGCATACCTATAGATGTGCGTTTTCTCCATGTGAATGACATGGAATATTGCAGAATATCAAACGAGTCTATGAAGAAAAACAGCAGATTGTTAGTGGTGCAAAGCAGCCAGAACACCACACAGCTGCACCTAGTGGACATTAGGTTAAGGACACAGTACAGGTACAGTGCAGTTTCAATATGATATAAAACTCCACTGTATATCATATTATTAAATTAGAAAATTTAGATACTTAGAACTGTAAGTGCGGTCTCTTTTTCTTCCACCACTGCTCACACACACACACCCACACCCACACACACACCCACACCCATTAACACCACTGTAAATAACCCCACTGCTCCATTCATCAACACTTTATAGGCAATTAAGCAGCATGGCTCCCTGAAAACTGAGATGATGAAACTGCTCTGCTACATCAGCGTTGGAGGCGCTCACTTGAATCATGCACACAAATGTTTATGCACACACACAATTGCAAAAGCGTGCACACCCTTCTCTGTAAGTGTATGATCAATGCTGGTTATTTTAGCAGCAGCACTTTCACAGGGATGCAGTTTTTAGGAGGGCATGCTTTAAGGGTACGAGCATAAAACACCAAGCACAGCACCCTGACAGACGGCTAAATATGTGTCTAATTGACTTGATGTCTTTGTTGTGTACAGTGTTACGAGCTTAATGGCCAAAACAGCTCTGTATACATCCAACGCTGGTGCTGCACTTAGAAGTGTGCCGTGAAATGTGTCAAGTGCCTCCATTTTCATCCATGCCAATTAAAATGTTTTAGTGAGGTCTTGCAGAGTGGGACTGCAGCCAAGTGTTGATGTACTCTACAGCTGTGGGGAGAGAATGTAGGGAGCAGTGTGACTGCAATAATCAGACATAGAAGTCACACTTACTCAGATGTTACTCTTGCTTTGTAGGTGATGAGCTGCTTTATTGCAAAATACAAAGGGACAGGACAGTCCACTGACAGAAAATGGGATGACATGAAAAGGCCTCAGACTGCACCAAATGCCACTTTTTGACATTCAAAGCTTCTACTGAGGTGTATAAATAAAGCTATAAAAGTCTTTAGACTCATTTTATGATGTCATCACTATATAGAAAAGCTAATTTACTCTGTTTTTCTCTCTCTACAAACAGCTAGAATGCTGTACATTAGCTGTAAGCTAATGAGCAACTGCAGGCAGCAAGTGTGTTTGTCTGTGTTTGTTTTCAGTCCAGCCTCTGACTGAATTCAGCATTCAACAGACTGTTTTTCTAATTATTTTATACAGTCTTTTCTTTTCTCCCTCTTCTTTCTGCATTTTCATGGAATTAAGTACACTTGCCCTCCTGTAGGCAGGCAACAAATAGAGACTTGATACAGTAGAGGTTGGTAGCACCTCTGCAACTTTCTGTTGTCAAAGCAGAGTGAAGATTAATCCACTTCTTAGTTCCAAAAGTTTTATAAATAAATTCTGAACTCTCCTCCTGGCAGTTAATGGTTCAGGATCACAGTAAAATTCTGTGTTTATTTGTGTTTACAAGTGTCTATTCCCTAAAGAAGCTCCAGTCTGCCCCTGGCTTTCTCCCCTAGATCTCCCTGGCTCATAGCAACTGTCTGCCAGTCCAAGACAATAGCATATACATTCAAATATTTACTTAAAAGTTGAATGCTAGCCTCATGAATGAAGCTTAGACGTTTTGAACCATTCCTGCAAGACAAAAACCTGGAGTGGAAGGTCCTTTTTTAGCAATTTTTTGGTTTGGCTCTGTCTTCACCATGATTAAAGTTTGCTTTAAAGCAGCTTTGTTGAGGTTAGGAAAACAATGGCCGTGGTTTTTTGATTGTTGTAGGAGAGAATGCAAAAAGCACTCTCTGGTTCACAGTCAAATGCTTTGCAAACTCAAAAGATCTTGAGACTCTATAATGATATTGTCCCCCTACTTCTGTTATTTCCAGTTCATCTAACTGCAACAGTTTGATGTCAGAATAACAAAAACATAGGCTGTTCACAGTGTTTGAACAGATGACAAATGCTTTCATCTTTCTTGTCTTTGTATAACACAGTAGTCAAAATATATATTACATGACTATTTGAAATAAAGCAGTAAGATACAAGACATAGTACAATATGTCACTGTATTATCCTGTACAATAAAATGTAAAAATGACACTAAGACTGTTGTGCTCTTACTAATGGATTAGAAATACAGTGTTCTAAGTTTGTCTTTTGTTTGATCCTTAACTGAAGACCATCTCAGTATGTACAAATGGAAGGTAGGAGTTATACATAGGTCAAGTACTGTATGTAAATTTACTCTATGGCTGCAAGCTGTTACATTTGCATGTGGTTTAATATAGAGGAAGAAGGTTCAACATGCACACTTTGAATAAAAAGAACCAGAGACATATTTGCTGTGAGGTGATGTGGTAAAACAGGCAGGCCTCACTGTGTGGCTTTAGGTTGGCAGGTAGTTCCACCAGTAAGCACTGGATGGGGCCAGCATGCAGTGAACCACCACAGACAGGTCTTATAGTCAGTTCTTCATGCCAGTCTGTCCTGTCATATTTTGGCAAGAAAACAGTGATTTAGGACTTTTCCTTATAACAATAACGTTGTATCTAAATTTCTGTTTGCAGTAATGACGGTGTGTTTCATGTGGCCCTGAGTGTCCATGTTCAAGTTTATAATAATGGCAGAGTAACCTGGACTCCTCCTGCACTGTACTGCAGCTCCTGTGGAGTTAAGGTGAACTTCAGCACACATACATACACAAACTTAAATATTCTTATGCTCTTTCATTCATATCCTTCTGTAGCTTACTTTTTACTTTACCTCCTCCTTATCTCTGACTCCTGTAACATCCCTGTCTGTTGCTCTTTCCAGGTAACATATTTCCCCTTTGACTGGCAGAACTGCACCATGCAGTTCCGCTCCTACACCTACGACTCCACAGAGATCGACATA
>JAUZTA010000019.1:3556518-3567405 GCA_034780835.1 Ctenochaetus striatus | reverse complement strand
TCCCAGAGGCCATATCAATTGAGAAAGAATGAAAAGCAGAATGTATACGGCCTTTAAAAATATTGCGTCACACTGAAATAGACTAAGCACCTAAACCAGGTATCCAATTCTGCAAAACATTTTTAGGATTTGAACAATGAAACAAGCAAAGGAACAGAAAAGGCATTAACAGCTCAGAAGAATACGTGAACTGTAGACATGGTATCGTATGTTTTTAAGTACGAGGCTGTCCGCAATACAGTATCTTCCAGTAAGTCTCAGGTGAACGCAACGCAATCCGCCATAGACAAGGGGATGTATAGCGCCACGTGCATCAGCAGACAACGACGATCTTGTCATATTCTAAACCTGGAAAGAGAGCACACCAAACATGTCAAGAAGCGTGTTTTACTAAGGATTCGCGCAAGACTGATCTCTGATGTTAAAGCAGCAGTATTTTAGGATTCTATCAGAAATGTTTCATGGTTGTATAAATTAAATTAGTGGTTCGTCTAGATGTGCTGAAATTAAAAGCTCTGGCTGATGGTGATGGTTTAAAGTGTGATTCTGTTTCATATTATTGATTCAGCTCTCTCATTTCGGTACATATATCTTGAATATTTATCATGCCTACTTTTATCAATATGATTTATGGTGGCAAAAAATACCCACACCCTGCTCTCACCTTGTATTACACACTTCCAGGCCTAATATCCTGTATATCGAGGTGGTGGTGGTGGTGGTGGCAGCAGCATTCTGTCAGGGAAGGTATCCCTAGGACGAGGAGCTGCATACATTGGAGGCTTGGAGACCGGGGAGAGCCGTGACCGCTCATAGGAGTACCCATTACCAGCTGATGGAGCAGGCGGAGGGGGGGCTCTTCTGATCGGGCTTCGATCCCTAATGATGGAGGATGGAGGAGGAGGAGGGGGGAGCAGGCGGCGCTCGTATGGGTCATTGGTCCCAATTCCTAGACGTTCTCTGACCAGTGCAGAGGGAGGAGGCGGGGGAGGGGGGATGGTACTGGAACGCCTGTCACCATAGCCTCCAGCGCTATAAGGACGAGCTCTGAATCTCTCATAGTAATCAACCAACCCATAGCCGTCTCGCTCCCCGTAACCCTCAGGGTAAGCTGCTCGCCTAGGTGGAGGAGGCAGAGGAGGGTAAGCAGGCATGCGGCCTCTGTAGGGAGGCTCAGGCCTCTCCATTGGGTAGCGAGGAGGATAATAGCCACCTCTGCCTGGTGGAGGTGGATACTCCTCCTCCTCTGGTGCCCCTTTGGGTCTGCTTTTTGATATCTGAACATGTATGCGTTTTCCTGAGAGAGATAAAAAACAAAGTTTCCTAATATAAAAAAAAGACTGAATGTGAACAGTGTAAAAAACCACTTCCGATTCCTTTGATTCACAAAGTAGAATATCAAGTTGACTTACCTTGAAACTCTGTATTATCCAAACCCTGAATAGCATCCATGGCCTCCTCCGAATTGAGCATGTGCACAAAAGCAAAGTTCTTGACAATGGAACATTCTGTGACTGTGCCATACTCCTCAAACAGCTCACGGAGCTCTTTATCGTAGCCCTTCTCAACATTGGCTATGTGGAGCTTAACAGGACCCTGGTTCTTCCCTCTGCTGAGCTCCACATTGATGGGCCTGCCATTCAGCTTGTGGAGATGGAGTTCCCGGATGGCTTTGGTGGCTGACTTACGGTCTTCCATATGGACAAAAGCGTAGTTTTTGTATTTCGCACATTCTGTCACTGTGCCGTACTGGGTAAACAGGGCTTCCAACTCCTCCTTCTCAGCGTGCTGAGACAGATTCCCAATGAAAATTTTTACCATTGTTGCTCCAGTATACTTCTCTAAAAGAGGGAGAGAATAGCATGAGAAAAGAAAGGCCACCATGGAAAAAGAGAAAGTTAGCAGTGAGAGAGCAAATGGTGAATGTATAACGTCATGCCAGGAAATAGATATCATGTAATCGAAGCGACTTCAGGGCCCACTGGAGTAAAGCGATAAAGTCCGTACACAAGTTGTTTTCATTAACTGTCGGTGTTTTTAGTGCTTCAGTGTCTCTATACTAGTTCGAGTAAAGATGACCTTTTAAAAGTTTAAGCTTGAGAAGTTTCCGCCTTTTCTCTTCCTGGTCAAAGAGCTGCTACTAGCTCATTTCATTCGAAAGGCTGCTGTTAGCAAACTAACATTAGCTACCAGGTGATAGCCATTTTGCCTCATGTGACTATATCAAACAAAATACTGTTAAACCACTGACATTTTCTATAGCTACGTCCAAGAAACGTATCCTGCATCATTAATAAAAGTAGAATAGAGCCAGACAAGGGTAGGAAAGAAGGTAGATACGACACACTTACAGCTTGTGGTGGGCGCCACAACGAAGTATTCTTCTTCTTTGGTTAAACGCTGACGCTACAATGGCGCACTACGCTGCCCCACAACGACGCCTGACCGCAGAAGTTACGTGATGCCAGCCGCCGGCGATTTGAGAGCAGGGAAGACTCTGATAGGTAAATAAACCTGTCCATCAAAAGCTGCGGATTATGATTGGGTAGAGATACTGACAGAGTTGTATCCGGAAAAGAGTTTTGTAAAAGTTTGTTTTGCTCAACTAAAATACGTTACTCCATTTGTTTGTTTGTTTGTTTTTAACATCTAACAATGAGAGTCTGATTTACAAACTACAACCTTCTCCACACTGTTTTTTTTAACGAAAAACATGCAGATCTGCATTCAAACTGGAGTTAGAATATCACTTATCTTTGTCAACAGTGTTTGACAACGCAGGCAAACGTTTATTTTCTTTTTTCACATATTATCATTTATTACGCGTTTCTTGTATTTCTGTCTGTGTTTTCGAAATGCTTCCTTAAAATCTAAAAAAAAAGTGCTTATACTGTGTGCCGTTTTGTAAATACATTTATAAAATTAATCAAACAAGTCTCTTATTCTCGGTTTTAAGTACATTTTTGCATAAATTAAATACCCACGTTTGTGTGACACAATTTAATTTCCTTTTCTTCTTAGTTTCCATTTTTGTTTAACTTACACATTTGTATTCGATTATGTATGTGTTGTCATAGTTGTAAAATACTCGGGGGTAAAAGCATCAGCTAATGAGCCAGCGGCTGGCCCAGTATATCCTTTATACCCAATAGAAATATATTTTTTTTCAACAATTTCTAAAAGTGTTTTTTTTTTATTTAACCTGTTACTTACCAACTCTATTGGATATCACAATAACAGCAAATGTCCACTGGAGGGAGACACACCCTCACAGAAACAAAGTCAGAGTTTTTGTCCTTCAGCATCTGCTTAAACTGTTCATAACTTAACACACTGACATTTTAAATTTCAAGCGAACATTGTTCTAAACAGAATTGTTTGTTTGTATGTGTAATGAATGATAGGCCATTAAATTTTATCAGACGGAGTGAGAGGCCTTGTGTCTTGAGGCTTACCAATTCATCGAATAAAAACTTTGTTAGTATATGACTGAATCAGAACTAGTTATTTCATAGAGATGGGGAAAATTTCAAGGAAAATTTCAGGTAAAACGAAGTCTAGGCTATAGTGGTGCATCAGACTTCACCACAGAAGTGAGTCAAGAAGCCCCTTCAGACTTCTTCATGGTTGATGAGTGCCAACTCATTTATAAAAGGAGAAACACAAGAGGTACCTTCAGCATTCCGACTTTGAATGATCTGTATAAACAGTGTGATAGAAATGATTAAATAAAGGAGTAATGAATTAGCAATACACTGTTGGGTTTTGTATGACTTGTAATTTAAGGTAGGACCATTTCTTTTTAATATCAGCCACAGTTCTGTCCTTCTGCCCAACCTTCGCTATTCCTGACTTCACTGTTTTTTTGTGCTGGGATTACAAGAGAAAACTGCATGAAAGATAACATCATTTTAAGATGATTTTCAATTTCTAGATCTCGGCTGAGATAGTTATAAATTGTATTAACAGTACTGGCTTAACTACTTTTTCTGTAATTTTTTTCCACAGTCAGAAAGTTCAAGAACAGTTTTTCAGAACATTTTTTGAGGCCTGGGCTGCTTCAAAACCCCACCAGTGCAACTCTGGCAACTCTGGAGGAATTATTTTCTTTTAGAAAATTAATTTTCAGCCACGGATTTCTCGAGTTTTGCCCAATTCAGAGACTTTCTATGCCTACTCCAAGAAGGATTCCTCACTGAATAAGTCTGCAGCCACCATGTTTTACGGTGAGGATGATGTTTTTTTCCAATAATGTGTTAAGTGTAGTTGACAAAACACAGCATTCTATATTATGGCCAAAAGTCTGTTCTCATTAAAACAAATTATTATGAAGAAAGTTTCAATACAGTTCAGTATCTCCTAAATGCTGTTTGGCTAACTGCAGATGTTTTTTTTTTGTTTTTTTGTTTTTTTTTTAACTAATGTCATAAAGTTACGAACTAATTAAGTTCATAGGTGAAGCACCAAGCCAACAGATGCTGCATCTATGTGGTGCAATATTTTAGCCATACAACCCTGGAACATCAGAGGCTGCAGGCCTCTAGTTGACTCCCTTCAGTACATCACTCTTTCTATTATATTCGTCTATCATATGCTTAATTGGTTTAGCATGTTACTTTAATACTTTTTGCCTGTAAAGCACACATATATTTTTAATCTGGCATTGTTTTTCTTTCTTCATCAGTATTAAAACTAGATGTTGTTAAACAAGCAGACAAAGCGAAGTTCGAGGAGGAACAAATACTTTTGCCCTGTCAAGAGTCTATTCATTTCATTTGCATTTGCAGAGAGGGAAAGATGCCCCATGTCCTGTGTGTCAGTGGGTCTAGACAGTCGGACAACAGCAACCTGCTGAGTCACTCTACCGTGCAAAGTACCCGGTTCATATCGAAAGGAGAATAATATCATAAAACAAGGGCAGTATCCTGTCTCAACTGTTTTATCAGGGATGATCAGTTCTGACAGCACAGACTGAAGGTGTGTCTGTTTAAAACCATGAAACCGTCTTAGCAAAAGTCTGCTCACAACTATAACAGTTAGACATGGGTAATGTGGATAAGGTAAAGCACCACTGAATGCTAAAAATGACAGTAATGGCTTGACTTCATTGAAGCCTCTGTTAACTCTAAATCAGGATTGCCTAAAATAGCTGGAGACAAATTTAACACCAGTGACGCAGTTAAATCTTCCATTTGTTTTTGCAACGAACTCTTTATAAATGACTGCAGTATTAATATATATTACCGGGTTCCTCAGTCATATTAACCCCGCAAAAGCTTCAGTTGACTTTTTTCCTGCTGTGTGTGGTTGAGCTTATATTTTAAAGAACAAAATGTTCAAAAAAATGTATATCAAACAATGAAAAGTCCTTTATTGCCATCAGAACATGAGTGAGAAAACCAGAGACAAAATCTGACAGAGTGGAGTTGACTGTACAACCAGCATCCACACAGACGCAAACACAACCACACACACACACACACACACGCACACGAACACACACAGCAGCCAGCAGTCTGTCAACAGGACGTGAGGGATACAGATAAGGAAATACAGTACTCACACAATGAGGTATAAAGGTAAACACAAACATACCGGATAGGGCTTCGTCCTCCACTCACGCACATGCAACTGAACCAAGGTACAAATACTCAAGTGCTCGTTCATTCTTTAAAAACACAACATACAGGTGAGCAGAAATGTATAAGAGCAGCATCTGGGTCATCTCGATTCAACCGCACTCCCATTCATCTGTCTCTCAAAACCTTTGGTCATTTGGACGCTTGCTTGTCAT
Organism: Ctenochaetus striatus; assembly: GCA_034780835.1. Lineage (NCBI taxonomy): Eukaryota > Metazoa > Chordata > Actinopteri > Acanthuriformes > Acanthuridae > Ctenochaetus > Ctenochaetus striatus. The sequence continues at coordinate 3,561,611 of JAUZTA010000019.1, read as the reverse complement.
GCACATGTTGCCCTTGTAATTTAATACTTTGTGAGACTCTGAAACTTGTGATGGAAAAGACCGGGTCCTTTCCTGACTCGCATCCACCGACAGAAACTGGGACGTTCCGGGGCAGATGAGCGGGGGAGGGTGGGAAATGTTTTGTTTTTGTAAAGTCACAAACAGTTCCTCTCTCTTCAAGGTAGAGTTACTACATTAGCCGGACATTCAATGTGTACATTAGCAGCAATTCTAGTGAATGAAACAATGGCTTTGTAAGTCAGATTAATAACACCCTTTCCTCATGCACAGGACAGGCACCACCTACTACTCGTTAACTAAATGCCATGCAAGTTAGAAAAATAGACTGCAAACTCACAAGACAGAGAAATCAAAGTTCATCTCCAGAGAAGAGGTTGATTTCACTTCAGTTTTTTATTTCAGATTTTCTAAGATGTGGAAATAGCAACAAAAAAAAAAAAAAAAAACTTGAGAGCGGTAACCAAGACAACAGTAACAACATGAGCAGAGAGCCACTGAGGTTTTGTGGCCCTCTCTTACTCCATTTGCTAACCCAAACTGCCAGGTACAAGACAGACACTTTGTTTACAGTTTTCTGTTGCGGTCCTCTACTTTTGCGCAGCGACACCACGTCGACTTACGTACGCCTGGTGTGTTTGCCTATTGTGTGTGTACCTGTAAGTGTGGGCCTGTGTGTCATGTGGCTCTCATGTCATTTGAAGCTGTCCCAATCCCACAGTCCCGCAGTCTCCAGGCCCTTGCCCACTAGCAGCACCCGTCCCAGAAAGGTGGTCGCCCCTCGTGTGCATCCGGAGCTGTGTGCTGCAGTGGTTCGTCAAGACACTATAGTGTGGCTGGAAGCTAGCACCGCCGCCCCCTCCAACACAAGAGAAAGAGGCACGGTATAGTTCTCTTATAGTCTAAATCTATAGTTCAAGGCTGCCGTCTGTCTGGTCTCAGCCTGTCCTGTTTACAAGGCTGTGTGTATGGGTGCCACCCTGGACCCTCGAAGGACCTAAATCAGGTGAGAGGAGGAGGAAGTGACACATCATCTGATGTGATGGCCTATTGACAAATAGAGATGCCTCACCGTGCGACCCACCCAGGGCTGCTTTGCGTTTTGCTACCTCACCCTCTCCCAGTTTAGTTTTGCGGTTGCCAAATATCTCAACTGTGCACACACCAACACACACACATATGTGCGCGCACACGCACGCACTGACCCCGACGCTGTCCATTCTACTCGGAATGAGGACAAGCGCCTTGAATTTCATGTTTGGCACCGGACGTCTTCCTCGCGTTGGCCAGCCACTCCCTCCTATTTCTGTATTATCTTTTCACTCATTGTACTTCTCACTCCCTCACATGTCTGTTCTCCTCTTGGAACCAAAGAAAAACAAAAACAATTGGAAAACCTTTCCCTCTTTTCTTCCGCTCAGGAAACAAAAACAAACTTAATGGAAAAACTCAAGGTTTTTTTTTTTGTTTTTAAAGTTTTTTTCAAATTCAAGGCACAATGTCTATCAATATTCCAATCTGTCTGTCTGTCTGTCTGTGTGTCTGTCTCCACTCCCAGGTACAGTGTGCGAACATCGCGTCACATAAGCTATTGGACTGTCTGCTCGACTCCACTCCCTACAGCTTACATCTCTATTGTCTGTACTTTAACACTGTCAAGAGAAGCGTCTGTTTTGGTTGAGAGAGCGACCGCGAAGTCCAAACCAGTGATAAACAATGAACAAAACATAACATAACAAAAAAAAAAAATACAAATAAAGACAACCGTTTGAAAACAAAAAACAAAAAAAAGTCTCGTCCTGTCCTCATGTCCTCATATTTCAGTATTTTTAAAAATCAAGTCATATCCACCAGCTCTTTTTTGGCAAGCTAGTTGTTTTTTGTTTTTTTTAAATAAGCACTAAGTACTGATAGATTAGATAGCATACACCGTTAACGTGTGTTTTTAAGTAGATGCGTTTGTCGTTTTTTTGTACTTTTTCACTCTCATAGTATGAATTCAGGTATTTTGTCAGGTACTTTTCACTCATCTGTTTAAGGTTTAAGTTAATGCAAGCAGGGACAGAGTTTGCCATGGAGTCTTGCTCTAGACTTGGGTGCGCAAGGAGCAGGGCTGTCTCTTTACGAGACCCCGTTGACCAAGGTCAGGGTCTCGCTGGTCGAGGTCATGCCTTTGCTGGGTGAACGCTTGGAGGGCGTCCGCTCAGGCTTCTGGGCGCTGGTCCCGTTCTCCTGTGGGTATGAAAGGTGAAAAAAGTTGAGAGCGGCCCAAAATTGTTCATGTTAATAAAACGATGCCGATGTGTGTGTTCCTGCCTGTACCTTGGGTTCAGGGCCAGCGTGGTTTTCCTTCTGTGGCAGGTTCTGTCTGCTCTGGGACTCAGCACGGGATATGTAGTCAGCAACAGTCACTGGAAAAAGAGATATGAGTTAGAACAAATACTGGGGGCTATATTCAGTCTAGATTCAGACGGTCTCAGGCTTTATGCAGCCCTATAGCGAGAAGAAACAAACGCTAAATGCCAAATCAAGCAGCCAAGAGGTAAGCAATTGAAAAGCAAATGATCAAAGCTTACATTGATACAAGTATCCTGTTTTAAAATGGAAACTACAAATACAAATACATGTTGACTCACCATTCTCACCTGGCTGTCTGTCACGGCTGGTTGAACCTCCCTCTGGGCGGTTGCCACGATTGCGACGGCGGCGACTGCGGTTGCGGCGCTGAGGTCGGGCTTCCTCATCTAACAGCCAAATAAGAAAATACGTTTTACACACCTACAATGTTGTCACAGCTGGTTTTAAAACATACAGTGTGCTGGTTTATTTCTACTTAAAATCGTAGCTACAATGTCTTTTTTTTTTCTCACCCAGTCCGTTCTCGCTGGGGCCGGCCTGGCTGTCCGACTCTGTGGCGGCATCCATCACACTGGGCTCCTGATCGTTGCGGCGGCGTCTGGAGCGCCTGCGCCGGTCTCCTCCCATGCTATCACTGAGGTCTGCGTCGGCCAGCTCTCCCTCTCCCTCCAGCAGGGAGTATGGGTTACTGTCTGGGTCCCTCAGCACTGGATAAGTCACGGTAAAATTTGTATTGCAACACAACTTCAAAATCTTCAAAATCCTCTTTCATCCTTACTGATTTGCTTTTGGTTAGGTGTCGAGAATAACAATAAAAATTTCACTGGTATTGGTATCAACTGCTGAATTTCTTGCATTTTGACATTCGTTGTAAGTTTAAATATATTAAATCAGCTATGAAATTCTAAACTGATAATCTGAAAAACAAGCCCTTGCAGCAATGACTATTTGGAACGCAGATCAAAATTCAGTGACTGAATTGCTAACGAATGTGACAGGTAATCGGTGTTAGTGTCTGCATATGTGCTGAACATTGAACTACCTGAGCTGATTGAGTTGGAAGGCTTGGACGCTGGTCCTCCACGGCCTCGTCCTGAGTTAGAGCCTCGGCCTCTGCCACCCCTTCTGGAGCCTCTCTCATCACCACCTATGCCACGGGGCTGCCGGTCCCGTTCATTTACATCCTCTGACTCAGAGGCGTTGGACATTTCAGAGTTGGTGCCTGGATCAAGTCGAGACAAATTGTGTAAAAAGGGAAAAACAAACCTAAGCATATAACTCTTTTAATGGCAGAATTATCATCTGAATTTCTTTAATACTCCCAAATTATGTTCAGCTCATTTTCTCCTCACCATATCCAGAGTACTGGCTGTTGGAAGCCCTGCGCCCTCTGCCGCGACCGCCGTAGGTGCGAGAGGTGTGCAGTGAGTTGCTGCTGTCATCTGTCAAGTAGCCTTTCTCCCGGTCAACACCGGGGCCTCCAGTTCGACTAGGAGGTGCACGGTACCCGACACCGATCTGACGGAGCTGCTCGTCAATCTGAAGACGCTCTAAGCGCAGCTGCTCCACTTCCTACATGGCCGGGACAGGATACAGGTGTAAATAAAGCGCTCTCATAGCATGCTCCTCAGTGCATGGTTTGCTAAAATGTTTCTTCTGTAGACCTTTAATCTAAAGTGGTAAGGAGTAATTTTATTGATGAAATAATAAAAGTATGCATGGAAAAACAAAAAATACCTACATATAAAGTCTTGAATAATAACAGCTATCCAACTGAGTCATAAATGACGCCAATAAATTGTTAAAAATATTTGCTATCACCATCCAGGCTATATAAAATTGTATCAAACATTCAGTAAAATGTAAAGTCCCTAAGCCCTCTAACATTTCAAGGTGACCTGGTCCTCTTCCAGACTGAAAAAAATTACACAACGTGCCAAAAGTGTTGTAAGTGCTACCACTGTATGCAGATCATCTGACCAACAGGCATTAGCAGGTTAAACTACAAACAAAGCACGAGCCCTTCTATTTAAATCAGATGATTCACATATGTGGGGACAAAAGGATTGCAGTTAATTAATGCTAAATAACAGAGGTGACAAAAATGATTGGAAGCACAAGTAAAAGGATTATTGATACATCGTTAAGTAAGCATTTGTAGTTTTACAATGCTTTCTACCCAAAGCAACCAAAGACTGTCCGACTGTTGACTATGTTTCATTACAGACATTTTCAGTGTGGATAATAACACTGAGTCTTTGCTGCAGTGAGCTGGGCACAGGCAATGGGCTTAAAACATCTGTCTGTGTCCTGGGCCGGTCTTGCACTTCTTATTTTGTCCAACGTTCTACCACTAAGTGGCAGTAATGTGTAAAGTTCAGCAGTCCAAACAGACTGTGGGTCAGTTAGACCCACAAAAATGTTGAACAAGAGTTGAACACTACCAATTTCTGACAGCTGTCTAACTGGTTGAGTACAAGTTAAGCAGTCTTTGGTAGGGATCAAAGTTAGGATTTGTTAGGATAGATTAGTTCAATCTGTAAACACAACAGTCTTTTCCAAACAACAGCTAATTTCAAACTGTGGAGAAGGCGGTGTTGACCTGTTGTTGGAAAACAGCTGAAATGTTCAGGGTGAGCCTTGAATGACCTGACTGAGTGTGAAAGTAAACTGCGTAGATGGAAACAGACCCCATGCTTTTTTATCTCTTTGGACAC
>JAUZTA010000019.1:3520100-3531836 GCA_034780835.1 Ctenochaetus striatus | reverse complement strand
CAACTAATTTCCTGCAGCGTGACAGTCCTCTGAACTCTGTGGTTGTCTCTCTGATCTTGTGTGACTCTGCTCTTGTATGGGTGCTAATAAACTTCTGAAGTTGAGTCCATGTTAATTCCTTTGAGATAGCAAGGGCATGTCTCTGGGACAGACAAAATGATCGAAGCTAAAGAAAGTGTTTTTTTTTTTTTATCTTTCCCTCTCAGGAGCAGCCGAAGATTATTGAACCGCTTGACTATGAGGCTGTGGTGTTTCAGAGAAAGGCCCAGATCCACAGTGACCCCCACCGAGATCTGCTGCTCTGCCCTGTTGATGATGTCTCGGTGAGTCCCCTGATCCTGTCCCACTGTGTCATCTGTGTCTGGCTCTCTCCCAGGTCCTCTCCCTCATCAGGATGAAGGCAAAGCCCAGGGAGCAATGCAAACAGCAGTTTGTTGTCTCCTAATAGGAGACTCCTAATTTGTTGGAGTCTAGAAGTTGTTCAGGTTGTGAGACACCCATTTTTCACCCTCTCTCATATTCATGTTTCTAAAGCGATCACTTTTTAAGAACTTCACTTAGTTTTTTTAAGATGTCCCACAAAATCAAGCAGTGCAGCCAATATTATTTCTTGAAATGAATACTTACACAAATTTGTTTTTACAAGAGCAAAAAGAAATGTGACAGAGATGTGTACACAGTGGGACAAACTGCAGAATTAAAAACAACTTGTCAGTGCTCTCTGGTGATGTAATGGAAACTTAATTACATCGAGTCTGTGGCACGTCTGAGCTATAATTTATCATCATTTATTGGGTTGACTTTTCTGATACCTGCAATGAGCTAAAAATAGTCATTACATCTAAGCCAGGCTGTATTTATCAGTTTGGCTGTGCTGTATAGAGTCAGAGCAGCCAAATGCTTGCAATAGAAATGCAGTTTCAACCTACAGTATGTAACATTTTCACAATAATCAGTCCAAGGATTGTAATATATTTGTTATACATTTGTCGCGCTGTGCACCTGAATTATCCCTAATGTGTCCAACAATGTTCAGACTCAGTAAAATCTGTAATTTTACTCAAAGTAACAGTGTGTTTCATATTGTTGCCTGTTGCTAACATCCGGGGTAACACTCACTGATCAGAGAGAGAGGAAGGAAGTTAGCAAACATGGCTAAACATGATTTGAATAACAGTACATGACCCCATGATCCCACACAACCTTAGTTAGAGTAAACTTAACATATCCTTTAGATTACTCATATGAACATCAACAATCTGAATAACAAAAAATGTATTGTCTGTTTTCTCCTGGAGCCTTGTGAAATGTATTTGCTTCCTATTTGAGCCATGACTGCATCTTTGGTCCAAACACTTTTACTTGCACACTTCTCAAGCATTAGCAAATCCACATTTAGCCTGTGATTTTAAGGTCAAATACAAAATCCTATACTGGAAACACCTGTGCAAAGATTTCCACTGTAAAATGCCAGGTTAGCAGCTTTTTTCTTGTAAAACCACCCGAGTTAAATGTGAACAGGGTGGTATAAGATATCACTTTTTAAAGGAGGATTTCCCATCATTAATCACTCTTTATTTCCACCACAAGAGTCTCCGTTATTTATAGGTCAGTCCAGTCAAATCCAGTCTGACCAGGTACCTCTGCTCTGTATTTACTGATGCTGCTTCAAACACATGTGGTTTTGTTTAGAGGCATGTCTCACTCCGTGTCTGTTTTTTCTCTCTGAGACAATCTTTTGACACTCATGTGTTTCCTCGCATCTGGGCCTTCTGTTTTCTCTCTTTCACTTTCTCCTCTTTGTGGTTTTATTGCTGCGCTTTGTTGGAATGATAAAGAACAACATTAAATCTCTATATGTTTTGTTCTTTGGCATGTGTGTGTGTGTGTGTGTGTCTCACTGTGTGCGTGCAGGAGTCCCAGATCTCCCGGCAGAGGAGGACTGTTGTTCCCTCGGTGCCTCAGAACGCTGAGCGGGAGGCCAGGAGTCTGTTTGCCAAAGAGGTACTGTAACACTATGATCCCACGTGAATGACTTGGCCTTACATAGTGTCAGACAGCACATTTTGTAGGAATGACGTCTAAGTTTCTCTAAAAAATAAACCAGGAGGTTTTGGAGTCAAGCTATTGACAGCTGACATTTAATTTTTTAATTATAAAACGTTTACTTAACTCATCTATTTAGTACATGCGCATTAAGAAGCAGATTCTAAACTCAAAATTCAACTCCCGACAAACATAAAAGATGATTTCTTGATGGCTTCACACCAGCATTCATAACATTCATCCAAGAGTGATGACTCGAGGCTCATAAAGACACATGGAATGCACAAGCCAATGGTAAACACATGCTGCTCTGAAAATGTAGTGTTTTAGCAATGATTCTCCTGGCATGATGCGGATACACTCTGTTGCACTGCCAGGCTCTGAATCTGTGTTCCTCAGCCAGCTCTCATGACTGTGATATAGCAGGGAAACAACTGTCAGAGGGATAGTTAAAAACCGACCCAGGCTTACTCAGCATCTACCAAACAAAGATCCTTTCAGCTGACTTAATTAAGAGTTTCTGCTTGCAGTTTCACACTGAATAAAAAGTGAAATGTACAATGAAAACCATCTTGATTGATACCGAATGGAAATCGCAGCAGGAGGGAGAGACTTTGGCTACTTTGCAGATTTATTTTAAGTTCATAAATGATTGAAAACAAACTGGAATTTTCTTTGCAGAAATGGGAACTGAGCTCTCTGTCCTTTGTGAATTACAGTCAGAGGGAAGAACTGTGCACTCAGTTTCTGTTGCTTTGCTAGCATGTCAGGCTTTTTAGATTTAACTGTGTGTGCTGCCCCTAATCCAGCTCTCTTGATGTGTTTGACAGTGCATCAAGATGTACAACACCGACTGGCACGTAATCAACTACAAATATGAGGCTTACTCTGGTGATTTCCGAATGTTGCCAAGGTAAGGAAGGCAGGAAAAATCACTTCAGACTTGTCAAAAAAACATGGAGGCTAGGGATCAGAGTTCTTTACTACCAATCATGTAACACGTACAAGAGATTTATTCTGCTCATATGGGTCTGCTTGAAGATGACATGCATCATATTGCTTTTTCTGTATAATGATGAAGCTCAAATGCTTCAACAGAAGAGAGGAAATACTGCATACAAATTGAAGTAACTGTAGGGTTCAGCCAGATTTTTCCCTAAAACACAACAGGTGCTGCCCAGATGTCTTAAAGTCATGTTGAAAGCGTTTCCTACCTTAGTTTTTCTATCACAGAAACCTTCACTTGAGCTATAAATTGGAGTGAAAGGGACTTTTGAATAACAGCATCCTCCAAATAAAGTCAGAAGTCCAAAGTAAAAAATTAAAAATGTGATATAATAACAAGCTAGGTTCAAGATTTACTGGCCAACGCAGCACAGACATATCAAAGGAGGCAGTGAATTGGAGCTTGCTTTACAAAGAGTAAAGACAGAGAGGTAGCAGCCCTCACCACGGGGGCAACACAGTAGAGAGGGATGATTTATTGAAGACTGCTGCTGACCCTCCTTCTCTGTCTTTTCACAGCAAAGGCCTGAAGACAGACAAGCTGCCGGCTCATGTGTTTGAGATCGATGAAGACGCCAAAGACGAGGTGAGTAGATTGGCCTCGGCGCTGTTAGATCAGACATTGATCACTGCAGTGAGGATGAGTGGCCGGCTATTGACTCACTGGGCTCCTTCATGAACAGATTGCACCATGTATGCATGAAGGGCTTTTAGTGACATGCTATAAAACCTGCACGGAAATTAAAAAGATCACTGTAACCTTTTATATAAATCAAGGACAGAAAACACAAATCTAACTCTTTAACATGCCTGAAAATATTAGCAAAGGAGAGAGAAGCTGTTTCAGGCTTGGGCATGCAAAGAGTCAGTAAATGTGGCTTAAAGTCAGTCAGTTTTTCAGTCCACCCAGCAGTGTGGCCCCTGAGTGACTGAGTGCAGGGCTGTGAAACCAGCAGTCTTATATGTTCTATAAATAGCCCTCATCGATCCTCCTCCCTCCACTCTCGGGCCGGACATGGATAAACTTAGACAGAGAACAGGTTTAATTGAAGGAATATAAATGCTGCTCTGCTGCCAGGACGGGGAGGCCAGAGAGGAAATGGCTCTATTACTTCTCGTAACATCCCATGCTGCTGTTACATCACCTCTGCACATTTCTGGCTGAGACTGCAAATATTTAAGAACAAAAAGAGATAACACTCATGCACACAACACATTTCTAATAAGGCAAACAATTTTTTTTTATTTTTTTTATTTGCATGCATCAGTGTTTGCTTCTGTGTCCTTTTTACAGCCTTTTACTTCCATCCACAGTGCCGTAATGGTAAATCAATAATGATGCACTTAGGAACATTAGGCACAACGTGACAGTCCTACCATCCTTCATACGTATTTGGCTGCGGCGAGGTGTGTGTGCACGGTTGCTGCTGTCAAACAGTGCACGTCCGAGCGATGCACAGATCTGAGCAAGCTGCAGGAGGGAGAGCAGCCGACCAATTAGATTACAGGACAAAGCTGGAGCGAAAGGAGGAGGGGTGACGCTTAGAGGACAAAATGCCACTTCAGTGCGACCAGGCTCCTCTCAGCGGTGCACACACGCCCCTTTAACATCCAGTGTCATGATATGAGTATCATGTTCCAGGCCTACATTAAGTGAACTGGGCGTCCTTATACTGTGAAATCCTCCAAGAGCCTGAGAATCTTCTTGTGTGTGTGTGTGTGTGTGTGCGTATGAGAGCACTCATTGTCTTGTAATGAATGTTTATGTTTTCTGTGGAGCTGATGAACAATCCCTTGATAATTGTGTGATAGGAGGGCTGCACTGACAGAAATGAGGATAAATTATGACGGGGATATTATAGGAAACCAAGGTTATTCTCTAACTAATTCATTTTGCTGACTAAACTATGATAATATACTGTAACTGTGATCAGTAAACATTTATTGCAACCAAGAGCAACTTGTTTCATACAGATACGGCACTAAGTAAAGCATATCAATGACTTTAGACTGTATCATATCACTGGTTATAGCAAATATTGTGATGTTAATATGTAAGAGCCTCTGACCTGTGTGAACCTGATTTGTGTCTGACAGGACTCAGCATCGCTGTGCTCCCAGAGGGGAGGCATCATGAAGCAGGGCTGGCTTCAGAAAGCCAACATCAACAGCAGCCTGTCTGTCTCCATGAGGGTGAGTCACCACCAGATCTCCTGTCTGTTATTCATACAGCACAACAGCAGCAGCAACAAGACAACAACAACAGGAGCTACAATAGGAGCTAAAGAGACGTGGCAGCTGTTTGTTCTCCTCCATGGTCGATGCACCGTTAAAACTACATTGTTCTCTGTAATCTTCTTCACTGTTCTGTCCCATCATGCTATTTTGTCTATTATAATTAAGACTTTTTGCACCATAGTCCACAGCTACACTAACAACAGCCTTTACATCTGTAAACTTTGATAACATAAAGCTGCTGCAGCACCTGTCTTGCTGACAGAATGCGTTATATGAAATAGAGTAAAACAGATGCCATCAAACAGAGTTTAACTTGTCTAAAAGCAGGGTTTAAAATATATAAACTGAGAAGATGATATTTATTTATAAATGATAATAGTGTGGTCAAAAAACATGCATCAAACATGTTTTACAGAATGGCATTTGCAGGATCTTCCCTTAAATAGGGTAGTTCTCAAATGTTTTCCCAAGCATTTTTTTCAGAAGTCCAAACAAAAGTTTAAAGCCACCCACACACATCTTTATTAATCGTTACAGTTATATAGAAAGCTAAGTATAAAAAAGGTTGACTTTCCCAAATCCTTTAGAATTTTAGTTAAAAAAACTTAAGCACAGAAACATCACAAACCCTTATTTGTTTATTTGCCTGACATAACCTGTGATCATTAAATTTAGTTTCATTCAATATTGGTCCACACTGGTTAGTCCCCAAAAAACAACCATTTAAGGTCCGACATCCGAATTATTGCTTTAGACAATAATAGTGTAATTAAAGGCCACATGTTTTTTTTTTCTGTTGGATTTGAAGCTCCCTGACTTGCTCTCCATTGTTGTGAACTGCAGGTGTTCAAAAGGAGATACTTCTACTTGTCTCAGCTCCCTGATGGTTCCTACATCCTCAACTCCTACAAGGATGAGAAAAACTGCAAGGACACCAAAGGATCCATCTACCTGGACTCCTGCATAGATGTTGTTCAGGTATGCAAGGCTGGAAAAAACAACATCTAAGAAAACTGCAATATCAAAGGCAGCAGCAACTTTATTTTCTCTGTTTGGGCAACTCTTAAACATCTTTATCTCCTTTTGGTGTATCTCTGTCTGTGCCCACGTGAGTTTTCTGCTTGGCACCAGCTTTCACCCTCGTGAAAGTCAGAGTGTTTCCTAGTCTCGCCATGCTCCTGGGGATTTTAGCCGCTTTGATTGGATAGATTTACTGCATTCCACCGGCTTGGGCAAAAAGTCCGGTTCCAGCAGATTATGAGAGGCCGCTGCTGGCTCATAGCACAGGCTGGTACCTCGTTCAGGTCTGCACTGACCGACAGGCTGCCAGGATGCTTTCAGTTCGATGAACACATTCAGAAGATGAATGAGAAGAATGAGCAAGCTCATACCGGTTAATGGGTTTAATGCAGGAGCTTGTGGAGTAAAGTGAAGTGTACTCTAGTCTGACTGAATCCATCTGAAGCACTGCACAAGCAAAAAGCTCATTAAAGATGCACTTTTTTGGTCAAAAATAATTGTTAAATTAAGTAAATTATACTAACCTCAAGGGGATGTACCCCACACTTTAGTTCTTGTCTTATTACCAGAATTATTATACTCTTAAATCCATTGTTAGTGTTTTTGTTTGGGAAAGAAGGTCAAACAAAAACTCAAACAACAACTCTCCCCCCTCTTAGAGCCCTAAGATGCGGCGTAATGGCTTCGAGCTGAAGATGCAAGACCGCTACAGCCATTTCCTGGCAGCAGACAGCGAAGCAGAGATGGAGGAGTGGGTAGCCACGTTGAAACAGGCTCTGCAGAGCAGCACTGAGGCCAGCCAGGACAAGAGGAATGGGACGGAGACACTGGACTGTGCCCTGGGTAAGCTAAACATCACCTCCATCTGAAAACATACGTGGGTAAACACACACAGCCAGATCATCTCTGCAGTCTTGTTAGGTAGTTACTGTTATGGTCTGTTTAGCTATGATAGTAATAATTGCATGTTTGAGAATCATCTCTGAGCCTGTGTTAGTGGTGGCCACGGTTACAGTAATCCCTCTCTGTGGCAGTGGAGGGAGTCCAAGATTCCTCTGAATTTCAGTCTGAGTCCCGCTGTATGACATGTTAATGACTTCCATATTGCAGTGATACATAGGCAATAAATAGGTTTATCACTAGACCTATTGTAGCTGCCAATGTAGAGATTGAAGTGATATGCTTGCACATCGGTTGTTTTTTTTTTCTAAAAGATGTCAGCTGTGCAGGTTGGAGTAAATCAAATTGTGCTTGTTTCTTTGGGGTGCAGTTAAGATGAATTGTTGGACTCGTTTCTTGTCCTGAGCAGTGGAAGAATGCCAGCAGTTTAGCATCTGTAGGCCCTTATTTTTCCTATATAATAGTATACTCTCTGTAGAATGTTCTAGTGAAACCTAATAGGCCTAGCATCGTAACAAATCTGCAAAATGCTGAGGAGGAGTGAGTGGGAGGCCATCCAGAAAGATGGAGAGTTCACTCAGTCCATTACCTGGGAGGAAGCAGAACAGTGAATAGCCTTTTTTTTTAATTTAACCAGTAGACTGTAAGATATGAGTCTAGCTCAGATTGTCACACAGGGAGTCATGAAGGAAACACTGCATGAGCAGAGCTTTATTGGTTTGCAATCTCTTGATTTGTTGTCAGACTAAATATCTCTGTGCAATCTGATTGCCTTTGTTGATGCCTGATCACTGTCCTGTTTAATCAGATGATGACACAGCCAGCCAAGGTAAAGGTGAGAGCCTGCTGGAGAGCCTGGGGAGGAGCTTGCATCCTGAACTAATGAAGGTATGAAGGACGGATAGCCTGTCAGTGGAGTCAATTCAGACCGATTGTCTGAGATAGTAAGATAAAGACAATATTAAACAATATACATTTCAAATGCTCAGTATATCTTTCTTGACATAGTAGTTGTTTACATCCAATGTGTACAAGTTTCTGATTGTTATAACTATGTTGGAATTGTATTAAGTATACACAAGCATTATATTTTTGTAGGATTGCTTGTTTTTTCCTTAGCATAGACAACAGACCACATTTATATGGTTTTTAATAAGGAATATCCACATGATGGAAGAGCATCAGAGGCGCAGCTCTTTTGTTGGACTCTCTGTGTTTGAGTCTGTTTTCCAGGCCTGAGAACAGCAGTGTGTATCCCACAGAGGCTGCGCTGTTTTAATATGTCTGTAAACCCACAGCTGCACAGACAACAAAGCCCTCTGTGCTGCTCTGCTGCTGTTTGCTCTGGGCCACTCCAGCACAGCTCTTTCCTCTCCACGCAAAAGATCACTTGTGTTTGTCTGCAGGCCGGTCACAGTAAGAGCAGAAACAAGGGGAGGAGAAGTGGGGGGAAGGAGATGGTTTAGGGCACTCACTGTGACCTGAGGGTTTGATTTGTTTGACTCTATTAGATGCCCTTCTTTCACCTCCTGTCTGGGTCTGGAGACTACTGGTTTACCTTTGCCTCACTCTGCAGCTGTATTTATACTGTTTTATCAGCTAATAATAAAACTCCATGGCTTGAAGAGGCAAACATTAGCTGAATAAAAGTATTTAAAACTGAGAGATGTTGGTTATAAGTGCATTTACATCGCAAAATTGAATTATATTTTTATCTCACTTAAGATCTTCCTCTGTCTGTTTGCATCTGTGTGTGTGTGTGTATGCAGTATGCCAGGGAGACAGACCAGCTCAATAAGATCAACAGGAATGAAGGCAGACAAAAGCTTTTCTCTCTGGATCCTGAGACGCAGGTACGCTGCAGAAAATGCCTCTTTTAACAAGTGGTTGTTCTATGATTTATTTATTCCACTATTGATTCAGACTATTTGATCCTCCTCTTCTGTCTTTTTTCTCTGCGTGCATCTCCTTGCATTCTCTCTCCTTTTTCTCTGCACCGGATCAATCTTTCTTTTTTTCTAACTCTCTGTTGCTAATCTGCTGCCGTCATGCTTCCTGCTTCCCTCTTTCCTCATCTCCCCCCTCCTGTCCGATATCCAGAGACTGGACTTCTCAGGTATCGAGCCAGATGTGAAGCCATTTGAGGAGCGTTTTGGCCGGCGTATCGTGGTCAGCTGCCACGACCTGACCTTCAGTCTCCAGGGCTGCGTTAGTGAGAAGGGAGACGGCGTCCTCACCAACGTATGTCATCACCTCACTTCCACAGCCAAGCTTTTTTTTTAGTTTATGTTCTGCTTTTATGACTCAAAATCCATCTCATCTACTGTCTAATCTTTACAATATGCCACATAACTTTTCACAGTCAAACAGATGCTCAAAAACTTATAGAAAAAACAAAGAAGTGAAAATAAAACAAGGTAACGAATGAAAACACCTCTCCAGTGGTTTCATCTAAATCATTTTAGCATCTATCAGGACAAGCAGTTTTCCTTTTTTTCACAGAACAACTTCCACCCTCCTCACCGTCTGCGGTGGTGCCCCAAATAAAATATGAGTGCCTTCATAATTCATGCTGGCTGCTCTGAAAGCAATGGAAGTAAACAGGCCAAAAGAGGATAACACAACTACATATTTCTGCAACATCCTCTCATCAAGTTTTGGATAAAAATGATTTTAGATAAAAAATATTAATTACAGTAAAAGCAATTTCAGAAACTAATATGAGTCCTTTTTTTTAGTCGAAACTGGATGTACCTTAGCTTTAAACCCTCCAGACTAACAAGAACTTAAGGTTATGCAAGAAGTCAGCTTGATGTATACGAAAATGTCCTCAGTGTTATGCTGCAAAGTGCCTCCGGTTGCATGATGCAGCAGTTTAGAGCATGTGAGAGCACAGCCTTTGTCAGAGTTGATTGCTGTAGTCATAAAACATTGAGTCAGATGTCCTCCTGCCTGCCTGCCTGCCTGCTGGTGCATTAGAGGGACTGCTAGGAGAATTAAACCGACTCATATTTGTGGTCTGGAAGCAGCATGCTCTCTCTTGCCTCACATCCTTTCCCTCAACAGTCTCTGATAGGTTTAATGTTCATGGGATGTGAGTGAGGCTTGTACATCACACAGGAACCGTTCATCCTATGATAAGTGCACTTAGTCATTCAAAAATCTGTGGGCGGCGCTGCTGTACAGCCAACGCTTGCCTCCAATCAAAGAATGAGAAAATATTTATATGAGTCTGATACACATATGGTCATTAGTTTATAATATTTGCATAGTATTAATTCTTACATGTTTAGGCGTATTGTGCTGTAATAAGAACCCTTCTAAAGGAATGGAAAAATCTACTATTTTGATTGCAAGAGATGGGATTGTAGGTTAAAATATATAAGTAAGCATATGTATAGTGTTAGAATTAAAAAAAAAATGTTAGGATGAATTCTCATGAAAGGATTTAGCTGAATAAATGTAGATGAGTAAATGAGAAATGTGATGTATAGTGAATTAATGCAGGGATATTATCATTCCCTGACTGATGTTTTTAAAAGCTCTTAATGAGTTTTTCTGCTGAACCCCAGGTGGAACCATTCTTCATCAGCCTCGCCCTCTTCGATGTCTCCAAGAGCTGCAAAATCTCAGCTGACTTCCACGTGGACCTCAACCCGCCCTGCGTCAGGGAGATGCTGACTGACGCCTCGGGCCAGCTCTCTCCTTCATCTGACTCTGAGGGCGGAGGAGGAGGAGGGGGAGTCCGGGAGGGAGGTGGCGTCATGATGAATGGAGACTCGGGGAAAGGGAACGGCCTGCCTGCTCTTCAGAGGGTGTCGGAGGCTCTGCTGCGCTTTCCCACACAGGTAGACACTTGACTGTTTTCACACAGCTGTTTGATGGAGGAAATGAGTCTCCCTGACTCACTGACAGTGAACAACCAGTCAAAACTGGGTGTGTAACCTGAATCATTGTAGGGTCGTTTACAAAGATCCTCAGTGTCTTCTGAAAAAAGACAAATCCAAATTTCTACAGTCTGGACAAAAAAAGTAACTACTATGGTTGATAAAATTTTGAAGTTTAAGACACACTTCAGCGTTCAAATAAGACTAGAAAATACAGATATATCAAGGCTACAGCTGTGAGCAAATGTGATGAGACAAAGGCAGTATTGTTTCAGGGAGATTACACATAAAGGATATGTAAACGGTTACAGTAATTTTGCTAATACAAACTCTTTCAGACAAAGCATTTAAAAGTCTTTTTCTAGCTTACACTTTTTCCTGTCAGTGGTTCTTGAGAGGGTTTCAGCGATGTGTTTCTGGGATTGATTTATTGTTGTTTATGCAATTGAATTACAAACTAAAGTCACATGGACTGCGCTGCTGTAGCTCGCTTATTAGCCAGAGTTTTGGCAGCCCTGCCGTCCGCTCGGTTTAGAGGTTTTGCTGACGTGCCTCCATTTTTCTCTGGTGTTCATAGCAATGTGGCCACATGAAATAGTGTCTGACAATGAGCATTAGTTTATTGTTTGTTTTTCCTCAA